>JARFIW010000671.1:0-600000 GCA_036346225.1 Platerodrilus igneus
CCACTTAATAACCTGCTTTCGTTCTTCAAAACTCAAACGTACGTCCGCCATGTTGATATTACAAATTCCAACTGATAATATAACATAGAGGGACGATTATGCTGGCACCTGGCGAAGAAATATAACATTAGCCTTGTAGAGCGGGAAAACTACAATAGTTTAAAGTGTGTATACATTTTTTTGAAGCACCCGGTATATATATATATATATATATATATATTGCTATGAATTGGCTGCCCAAACGTTAAGAGTCAAAAGTAAATGCTATCATGCTTAATCAAACTGTCATGTATCAATACAAGGATACAATAGATGCTTGCTTAACAAAAATGTGAATTTTTGTCCTTTTCTTCTTTTGCTAGCTCGGCGACAAATACGCTATAGATTTTACGAAAGTGAAATAAAACAAAGACATCTCAAGTAACATTTATGAACAATCCCCTACACATTCAAAAACATCATTCTTTTACACAGACTATCTAAATAGTATAGTTTCACGCACAGATATACAAAACACTTATAAATGCAATTTACAGCTTCAGTTTAGAAAAAAAAAATTATGTTATCACTACTTGTGTATTATAGATTTTCTATATAACCCTTGTTAATAATTAGAAGATCCCAGAACATCTTAAATGTGAGTCACAAAATTTACTTAAAAAAAAATTCTGGATAATTTAAGTAGACTTGTATTACCCCGTCTCTCAGTGTAGTTGAACAATAATTTTAGGCAGAAATCTTTGTAAGGGTTAAAACGCTTCGAGCTCTCACCTCAAAGTTATTGAAATAAATTATGTATTTACAAATAATTTTTATACGCAAAATAAAAGCTTATTTTAGCTCAATCTACTTAATAATACTCAGAAATTTGGATCGTTAAATTCATCTTTACGACTTTTCTTATAAAATTATTGTTTCAATTGAAATTAACTGTATTGAAAAATTCTTGATTCCAAATTTTTAGAGTTCCATGTAATTAATTTTCTACCAAGTATACGTCTTTGAAAGTACATTTATTTTTAATAGATTAAAATCAGAGTGCGACCTTGCACTAATATTATTTATATTGTAGCACTAAATCGCCGATATACGTATAAAATAATTCTCACAACTTATGTTCAAACTTCCATGTCACATGTGAAACGCCGACAGGTTAAATTACAAATCTTGAATCTCACATGTTGGATGCCGAAAGAATAAATCTCGAATGACCCGCTCTAATTTACTTCCATTTTATATAACAAATAATCTCAAAACGTCATAGGTCTTGATTCTTCAGACTATGTTCTCGAACCATTAGACACCGCATGATGTAACAATTATCGCCATTGTAAATAAAACTGTCATACAAGGATGCAATAAATGTGAATTTTTACTCTTTTCTTTTTTGGCTAGTTCAGCGACAAATACGCTGTGAATTTTACGAAAGCAAAATAAAACAAAGACATCTCAAGAAACATTTATGAACAATCCCCTATACATTCAAAAACATCTTTCTTTTATACACACTATCTATATGGTGTACTTACACGCACAAATATACAAAACGCTTATAAATGCAATTTACAGCTTCAGTTTAGAAAAAAAATTATGTTATCACTACTTGCGTATTATAGATTTTTTACATAACCCTTGTTAATAATTAGAAGATCCCAGAACATCTTAAATGTGAGTCACAAAATTTACTTAAAAAAAAAATTCTGGATAATTTAAGTAGACTTGTATTACCCCGTCTCTCAGTGTAGTTGAACAATAATTTTGGGTAGAAATATTTGTAAGGGTTAAATCGCTTCGAGCTCTGACTTCAAAGTTACTGAAATAAACTATGTATTTACATATAATTTTTATACGCAAAATAAAAGCTTATTTTAGCTCAATCTACTTAATAATACTCAGATATCTTTTAGGTTATACAAACAAAGCTATACTTGCAATTTGGATCGTTAAATTCATCTTTACGACTTTGCTTATAAAATTATTGTTTCAATTGAAATTAACTGTATTGAAAAATTCTTGATTCCAAATTTTAGAGTTCCATTGTAATTAATTTTCTACCAAGTATACGTCTTTGAAAGTACATTTATTTTTAATAGATTAAAATCAGAGTGCGACCTTGCACTAATATTATTTATATTGTAGCACTAAATCGTCGATATACGTATAAAATAATTCTCACAACTTATGTTCAAACTTCTATGTCACATGTGAAACGCCGACAGGTTAAATTATAAATCTTGAATCTCACATGTTGGATGCCGAAAGAATGAATCTCGAATGACCCGCTGTAATTCACTTCCATTTTATATAACAAATAATCTCAATACGTCATAAGTCCCGATTCTTTAGACTATGTTCTCGAAGCATTAGTCACCGCATGATGTGACAATTATCGCCATTGTGAGTTGTTATCTCTTTATGAGCTGTAATTAAAAATTTTATAGCGATCGTAAAATATTTTTCGCATCCTTTGCTAATGAATGAAATTGTTTGTCATGTTCTCATTCGGCGAATTTTATTTTCGGCAAACTTTCCTGTCGGTCAACTTAACTTTCCGTTAACTCTCCGTCGGTAAACTTTTCGGTAAACTTTCCTATACCCGTTAATTTACCTTCTTACAACATAAACTTTTACTGGTGGTGTTAATTGAATAATTAAAGTAACCCGTGGCTTCTTCAATATTCTCAAATGGAACCAGTAAACTTTAAGGAAGGATTTCCTTAAAATGATGGAACGCAAATATCTTCCGACTATGCTAGGGGTCTATTCCTCGGGTAGAGTTTATGATGATTGGTCGTGGTTTTTTCTACAAAACATTATTTGCTTACTATGGCCCAATCTATACCAAAACAGGGGTTTAGGGAGGGCGCCACCAAGTCATTAAATTTTATACAGAGGTTTTCTAAGGGGGACTTGGAAGTCCTTAAAGAGGAATATCGTATTAACTACTTACTCAGGAGCTGTAAAGAAAATTGAATTAAATTAACAAAGTGAGGACACAAGAGGTATACTCTTGCAACCTCATAAAAAAAATGCTGAAAAGATTAAATATGCACTCAATTTTATAAACACAAATATTAGGCATCAAATTCTGAAAGAACAATTAGAGCTTCTTTGTTAAATAGAGGCTATAAATATCATTATCTCGAAGGTATTTATGCCTATTGTTCCTTGACCTGATTATACCATTTCTGAACTCATTTGTTCCGAATAAAACAATTAATTAAGTAAATTAAATGGCGATTCTTTAATTAAAAGTTGTTTTGTGATAAAAATTGTATGTACAAAATTTACATTTCAAAAAGTTACTATAATTTCCTCTACTCTGAGGTAGAACTATGGATTTGAATGAAATATCAAGTACGTTAAGTGTTTCTTTTTACTAAAAAAATTAACTCAAATCAATACCCAAAATATCAGATCTGATATTCGGTTTACAAGTGTGTATATGAAAATATCAAAAATATCTAATAATTCAATGTTCAAAAGCTTTAACTATAATTATACATAAATAAAACATTAATTAGAACTCAATTAGAGATGCTTAATTTCGTTAATAATAATAACTGTTACCACACTGCATTTATATTGGCTATAAAAATTTATCAAAGTCTTTCTAGTTTAATATAATAGCTATAGGTCATCACAAAGTTATTTTTCTGGTGTAGCCTTGTATAAAAGTTCGCCAAGTGCGAACGTGATGTAAGAATAATATAAATCCCTTACCTCGTTTCAACAGGTTTTTGTTTGTGTGACAGCGTTACATCGTGTTAGAGCAGATGTTTATACATACGGTTCCTGGACAAACAAATGACGCCGCCATCACGTGTTGTACTGCAAATAACCAGTTGCGTGTTTCTTGTACCCAACCATATGAGCTTAAAGCGTATTTCCTATATGCAATAACGGGACAAACCAAATTCCACTCCAACGGTTATCACAAAAATGCAAAACTTTGATGTACTACTCTATTTAGATCGTTACCAAAATAATCATCTTACGTGTAATTATCGACATAGTTACTTGTAAATTTATCTTAGCAATTATAAAAAGACCATTACTGTTAATTATTGGACGTTAAATTGAAACCAAAAAATTGCTATCTAAATTGAAGAACATTTTGGTGAAGTTTCAAACATATAGTTTCTTCGCAGAACATTTCATTAAATCCAACTATTATAGCAAAGTTGAAGGACGTTCATGTTAGACCAATATTTCTTATCGCTACTTTGAAATAATTGAATTGTAAACTTGATAATCGTAAATGCAAAAAGAAGATCCATATAATCATGCAACACAAAATTTAAACGGGCTAATTTTTATAAATCCAGATAAAACGGAATCATACTAACAAAAGAATATACGAAAGAATATTCAAAAGAGTATTCAAAAGAATATATAAAAGAGCGCTACAACAAAATTATTTAGTTTGTCTAGGAGATAATATCTAATTGCTTACCATTATTAAAAACACTATATCAAGTGTTTATTACACTTGAGTTTTTACAAGGGCGTAAAGTCACACGCAAAGTACCCGCTAGAATTCTGAGGTTCTCCATGATACTTTCGTGCCAAGTGTCCTAGCTAAAGTGACGGTTGACACATTGTGCACGAAATATGAAAGGTGTTTGGCCTTGAAATATATATACAAATAGTTAACGCTTGAGGTTAGCAACCAAACTAGCATCTCTGTATTGTGGTTAGACTACATGATCTCAATACGGATATTTATTTAATTGACGACGTTTACTGGTTTATAGAACAGACAAAAAGATGTATTTAACTAATAATTTTTTGGTGCTTTGCAGTGGTCAAAAAAACTGTTACAACCTTAGCGAAAATTTGCTCTAACGCATCCGTACACTCCAGCATAGTTACAGAGCTTGCTTCTACCAAATGTTGCATTTTGATGTTTAGTTCAAGAATATATCGAACTTTATTGAACATTGCTTCACTATGGGATTTTGGAAAACTTCAAGTTTTAATTTAGTACGCTTTTCGTTACTGGATGTATGTATGCCGGAGTTTTAGCTCTTCCTAAAAGCAATAATTGTTTAATGATATGGGAAGTTTGCATTATATCGCACTCGAAAGCGGAAGCATATTAAAGTTTTGCATATCAAGGAGTTCCCTGTTAACATTTCAGTAATTATACTGAACATTGTTTGCCTATTTTACATTTAAAAGAACTAAAAACTTCAGGAAATCAGTAAATGAGCGATATAGTTAACAATAAAGAAATTTTTGTATATAAATTTCGAGCCATATATTCCATAGTTTCATGTTTCAGATCATAATACATAGTTTCTTGGTTTAATAAAATTTAAACGATTTGTTCTATGCTATTGCGTGTCTTTATCTTTTCCGCATCCCCTTTGTACGATAAACATCTCGTTGTTATCCCTCATTTCGTATCTCATGGAATTAATCTTCAGGAGTAAATCTTACCGCTATGTAAGCCACAGGCCCATAGAAACACGAACGTTCCCTATTATAAACATAAACGCATCTACAGGCCTCTATACTTTTCTTAGAAATCCATACGCTCTTTGTTCTCCAAGTATATTATTTATGTTACTGCTAAAAGTTTAATGACTGGTTTGGGAAAACGCTTACACAAGGATATATATAAAACAAGATATTTATTATTCCTCAAAGAATAAACTACCTGATTCAACGCTGCAGTGGTATATGTCCGCGTACAATGCAAGATTTTGTAGCGCATATACTGTTTTGTGCACCTATAATAGCATATGGTGGTTTACAAAATGTAATTTCTGTAAGAGTTTTAAAAAAAGCACGAAATACTTATGCCGCTTGCTTTCAAAAACACTTTACACTTATTGAAATGACTATTCCGGTTGCTGAAGTACAATTGCAGAAACACATATTAAGAATGCATGCTTTCCCAGAAAGACGCTTTCCCCGACATCTCATGAAATATGTGAAAAACATATTAGTATTTCAATATTTTTTATAGTAAGAATTTGTGAAAGCTTCCGCTTGATCACTCCCACGCTCCAGTGGCCCAAAAATTTACTCGTTAATTTAAATACCTTAGTATTAATTAAGTTTAAAAATATTCTACTTCTTCGATGTTCCATTGGACGTTTTGTAGATGTGCATACAGGGACTAATGGTGTTTTCTTTCCCCTAAAATCACTCATTATCAGCTGAAATGCTTTTTAGTGAGTTCTGTTTTAATAATTAATCGGAAATTTAGTAATAGTAAGAATATGGCATCTATTTCTCATAGAAATCCATGCGCTCGATGTGCTCAGAGTATATTATTTACATTGCAGTCAAAATTATAATGACTTGTTCGAGAAAACTTTTTCATACGGATATTAATAAACTTACAACTTTACAACTCACCAAAGATTGTGGAGCTAGTGAACTTTATTTATAAAATATCTACTACAATGTATACACCCGCGTGCGAGGATTTATATGGCATGTACTGTTGTGTTCACGAAAGATTACAAAATGCAGATTCTATATTGAACTTTTAAAACACGCAAAAATTACTTATGGTGCTTAAATTCAAATCAGCTAAACATCTAACAGGGCCAATAACCACGTCCTTGAAGTAGAATTACAGATAGACACGTACTAAAAATGTGAGATCGATCAATAGGATGGTTGCCTTGACATCTTACGTGATGTACGTAAAAAGTTATTACAATGTCTGGTTTTGTGCTATTTAGCCACTGTCAAATGTGTTTTTAACAAATCAGCTACTGCAATTAAACATCAATATTAACTTATCTAATTAGATAAACAAAATTTTAAAAAGTTGTTGAATGTGTATATCTCACGTATATTTAAATAAATAAATATTATAGGAACGTGTCCAAAATGGTTTTCAACTGGTAAACACCATTGCATTGTTTATAATGCACTACTCGACGCAAGTAGTTAAAAATAAAAGAACTACGTTAAGAACGAATATCGCGACTAGTTTTTACAGCTGCAAAATCACCTCTCCTCTGCGTTTGACATCCTGTAACGAATACGATTATCTGCTTGTTAAATATACGCTTTTGTTCCATATATCTATTCAATAAATATTAAATTCCAATAGAAACAATATATTACGAATTCATACATAGAGCCCCATCTATATTTAAATATTCAAAGTAAAATTTAAGAACTCTTCTATTTGTACGTATTTTGATACAATATCCCCTTTTCTGCGCGTGATCGGATAAGCAACGTAGCCTCGTAGTCAAGCTTCATTTTGATATTAGGATGTAATCAGCATACAAGTGTTAACGTGGGCCTGCAGGTTTTCGATAAAACATGCCGTCCCAGAAAGTAGTGAAGTGGAGTCGACAAATACCATGGCTTCATTTTTAGTTGTAATATCGACCTAAGATAGTCAAGAATACATATGTACGGTATGTGGATAATTCTCAAACTTACCTTTAAAATCATTTTTCCCCATTTCTTTTCAGCGCAAGTAGGAACTTATAACGAAGTACTGAATTATGTCGAAGTAAAATAAAGCAAGTACGAGGGTGTGAATTAATACGGAATTATATCGAAGTAAAATTACGCAAGTACGAACTTATATCAAAGTACTCAAGTATAAAGTTATATTGAAATCAAGTAAAAACATATGGATACGCAAACACGTAATAAATTCTTTTGGATATTGGTTGTGCTGTAAATGCAGTTTTAAATGTTGCTATGCAAAAGGGTGGAAATTTCCACATATGCTTGGTTAGTATAGAGGTCAAGCTCAGACACAAGTATCAGCTGCGCGCACCTACCATTGTAAGTACGTAGATGTTTAAAGAATTTGGTCGCCTAGCAGATAATTAGCTGTGAGTCATCCTCAATTTTATAGCTATATCCATTTCAAGGAACAATCATTTACGATGTACAAATAATTTTTGAAAATTCTATATATGTTTACTTAAATTTGATACACGAAATTTTTATCAAATTTTTGTGATCATTTAAATTGATACACTTATAATTTTATTCAAAATTTAATAATCGAATAGTGCATAAATGTTCTTATTATTTCCAAGGCATTTCTATAAGATAATTTTGTAGTTACAAGGTTATACCAAAATGTTCGCATAACTAAACATGTTATAGGTTGATATTTGTTTGCCACATTATAGTGTATAACATATTTTGACAGTACACCTGAAGTACAGCTTAATACAGACAATAAGTGTATTTTGACCTTTGATTCTTTCAAATATATCAATTAAAAATATAGTTCTGTAATCTATTAAAAAAAAGCTGAGCATTTAATTTAATTCTTGTAAACTCGAACAGGATCCTATTCAAGTATCATAATTAAACTATAATATAAAAATGAAAACCATATATTTCTTATAGAGAATTAACGTAAATTATTCAATTATAAATATCCTATAAGTATTCAGAGTTTAATGCTAGATCTTAATAAAGTAATTGTTTCGAAAGTCTCCGTACAGATAACTTTGTACAAGCGATGTATATATATATATATATATATATATATATATATATTATATATATATTAAATAATAGAAAGAATAATAAGTTGTTGTAAAGCTTTCTTTCATTGAAGTCAGAAGTAATTATTCCATAGAACCAACCAACCACATTCATAAATTTTTTGTAGAGAAGATAGATATATTATTGGTGTTGGTTTAAATTTTTTTTTGAAGCATAATTTTCGCTATTCGATCTTTCTTTACTTTAATTTTTTTGTGATAAAGTGACTAGGCTCTAACGTAGCCCTAGTCTAAAATTATTTAGAAGTGATTAAATTTTCAGGTTGTAAGAGGAAGTCGTTCCCATTCCAGATTGCAGAGTCAAACGTAAGTATTATTTTTTTTATATGTTGCTCGTCTTAAAGATTTTTTTTTTGAAGATTTCCGTATCTAATCTTCGGCTAGAATCTCTTTATAACATTCATTAAGATACGGTGGCGTCCAATAAAATTTTTTTTTTCGTATTCCATCCTACAACCCTAGCTCATAGCTCTGCCCTAAGTTGAAGAAGCTTAGCTGGCTGGAAGATCTCATTAGAGGGACCTTTTTCTCTCAAAGCCATTTAACATCCTTTTTACCCTGGGCTTAAACGATAAACAGGAACCCCTCATAATCTATCGAGGCTCTGCCGCCTATAAGGTAGAGTAGACACACTATTTACCTCTTGAGGAATTTAGTTTGTAACAATCCTGATTGGTCGAAAAGGCGGGATACATCTATTACGAACCGTAGAAACTGTCACTCCCACAAGATTTCACGATAATAAAGCTATTTCTCAAAATATTCCCAAAGATAATTCACGTGACCTTTTTCTATCTATATTATACAAGTATGTGTAAGATATCTAAATTAAAACTAATACAAACAATCCCCTGTGATTGATTATTTACTAAAATACCTTTTGAAGCGCTCTTTAATACTTAATAATCGCGACAAAGCTTTAAAAATAATAATGAACAAAAACGAAAAAGGTCTTTATACTAGTGTCCATATACACATAACCCTATATTGTGTTTGATATATCAGGAAATGGAAAAAGTAGCCATCCGATCATTAAGCTATATCATCTCGCGCACAAAAAGTATGTTTGCTGCCGCACTGACTGCACAAAATTAGTTGGAGAGTATGAGACTTGATACACAAAACTAACACTTAATTCTCACTATAAAACCTAAATTCAAATTTTTTACATTGTATATACATGCATATAATATATTTAAAAGTCAATCAAGGTAATCTTTTAAGCAAATTAGAAAAAGACACCTGCTTACTAGTGAGATAAAAAAGTTTAGAAGCAATAGAAACTTTACCTTAACAAATTAACCAGCAATTATGCGAACGAGAAATTTTTGTTCCTTGCTACCATAATACATAGCTAACGGGCGGCTAATCTCTATTCGTTTACAATTAATTTCTACCTTTGTTCATAAATATCAAGGGCAACACCTGTATAAGATAAATTCTCAAAGTTATTGTCAAAGAAAGGTACATCAATATCACATGATCTGCGATATCAATTAGATACGGTGAAACTCAAAAAATATTTTTAAAAATAAAGATAAATACATAACAAAACATAACAATTTATGGTTCGAAGGCACTACCCTTAGCATGCACACCTCTCCAGATAAAATAAAAGGGGAGCAGAGTGATCTCATAAAATCTTAAAAATGAATGCTTACTTATGGCTACAAAAGAAAAGAATTTGTGAAGCAGCACCAGGTAAGAGCACTAGCTAGAAATTTAAAATAAAGAATAATAAGCATGACCGATGTGCAAAAAAATTAGGTCACGCTAATCTTTTACACTGAAAGGCTATTTCAAGTTGTCATAATTAAGGGCGTCAAACCGTCTGTCACAGCAATTCCTTTGATATTATCCTTACACAGAAAACATTTGTTTTGCATGGGGCTCCTTAGCTTGGTTTTCCTAAATTTTATTACCTTCTCCAAAATACCATGAAATATATCATTAATTTTTATCATAATTACAGAAATTTTTAAAGTAAAATGCCTCGTCAAATATAACCACATCACTGGAGTGACTAAGTGTCTTTTTAGAATGGCCTAATTTTTATTCCAATTCATAAATAAATGCAGACAAAATTCGAACTATCCTTAATCTCTATTGACGTTTAATAATTTCAATAAAAATACAAATATACAGTCCTTAAAAAATCCTAAATTTTTTAACCATGCTCTGACCAAGTATTACTAAAAAATCTTGAAAAAGGATTATTAAACTAAATCCGTCAATAATACTAGCACCACCAAATTTCCCGTTTCCCATATTATATTACCTGATATTATAAGTTTCAATTTCTGGAAATTTTGTAAATAACAGGCATAGAAAACGGTTAAATACCAACTTTTTCGTTATATCATTTCATTGTCCATTTTAAATAATTTAAACTCAATAAGTGCATATTTCTTAATATTTTAAAATTATAACATTATGCTTAAATGTAACCAACACTCGTTCCGTCGTTTAGTAATCGTTCAACAAAGTAATTACTTTCATCTTTCGCGTTTATAATCAAAATTCACATATACATATAAAATATAAATATATCAACTTATATTTACTTGCGGTTCACCAGTTATAGGATTAAGAACGTCCAAACCACGTCAGCTTTCCAATTTCTCGTCCTTCGAGCAACCACTGCAGGGGTCATCCAAACACAACTACATTAACTCAACACAGCCCACTTGTTTTGATTATACCCGCATGTAGCTCTTTATCTAGTATATACTCCAGATTGCAAAATTTTACTTATGATTAAGCTCCTTGCCAAACCTGCAAGCAAAGTCCTACAAAAGCGTTAACGCCGTTAAATTTTCTCCTTCGGAGAAATCTATGTTACCTCTTAAAGCTGGTCTCCTTTAACCTTCTACTTCCATCTTCGCCCTCTCGCTACCCGCGTGTATTACTACATTTCTTCACATTTTGATGTTCACTTTGTGAGTCGCTTCCTGAACTTAAAATTTTCAAAATAAACTTTTAACTGGTACTCATACAACTCCAACCGCATGGTCTCTTCCACATTATTACTTACTCATATGACTAGATTTTCACCTGCTTAATTTTCTGCTGGCGAATAGCTAATAACTCGGATGTAACTTCGGTCATTTTTCCACTATTTTTTACATTCAGTGGTTGGTTATGTCATGATGCAGCTTCCTTTTGGGTTCTATATATAAACACGTAAAAAACGTGCGATACCGCATGGTTTATTTAGGTTAGCGTTCCATGCTTAGCGTCACCTTTCGTCATCAGCAATATAAATTAATACGCTGTAACATCTTATATTCTATTGTATCATATGATTAAACCACCCGCAACTTGGTATTCTTAAATTTTACTAATGAAGCGCTTGTGTTTCCCAGCAATGAACGTTCAAATATGCTTTGATATTATTTGGGTATACTTTTATTGTAACTTTGTAACATTAATTATAACTTGTTTAACTAAAATTTTTAAAGAGGTCTCCTATATTTAAGACGCATTTTAATAAATTTTTTGTTAATCACTTCATAAGTATAAAGTTTAAGATGGTAGGATTACGCTATGAAAGTTTACTGTTATCAATATTAGGTTTACCCTTTTATGATTTAAAAATAATTTATGACCCTAAGTTCCGTTCCAATATTTTAACAGAAATAAAGCAAATCTTTTATAGTTTTTTAGTATATAATTATAATAAAACTAACAATTTGTTGAAATGTGATGCCTACTGGATACTGTAATTTATAAAATCCGATTGTACAGGGTGCATCAATGTTAGTTTGCCCATTGAAGACTAATTTTCATATTTTTACATCAGTTTTCCATTTGACGTAACGCTGAAATGTTACAATGTACTTAAAAATCGTACAAGTTATATTGCTATCTCTATAGTATGTAATGAAAAAGCCTTTAAAGTACCTTGAAGGTATGTTGTAAATTAGGTTAGAAACGTATCACGTAGAAAGATTTTTTCGCGACTTCTACTAAACTAAAGACGTTATCAAATCGAGCACGTTCAAAAGCGTTTATGGAGTATTGTTAATTGAAATGGCGATTACATTATTTACACGTTGAACACATTTTATTACTTGTGTATATTCTTGGATGCACATATGATGTCGCAAATTTTTTGATGAACGATGTTCGTATTGGTTTTTAAAAAAATCCGCAGTTATTACTGCAGCGTTTGAACATATATGAGATAGTGTTACCTGTTGCTACAAGTGCATCAATTGCACTTTGCGTTTTTGCTATTAAAATCTTTGCTGAATAACACCGAAATATACCACCGACAAGAACTAAATCTAAGAGCAGCTTAATATTCAAAGATAAATTTGTAGATTTTAGAAAACATTGGCTATGTTTGGTGAAACTTGAGGGAACGCTCAGTTGGTTCTGGTGTCAATCATACCCAATTTTAGTAATTAAAAGCTTCTTAGGAGAATAATTAGTTTTACGTAAATAGCATAAAAAGAGGTGATGAGGTTTTTGAAAACCAATTTACTCTACACTTCTAACGGATGAAATTAACGTTTTGTTAATTAAATTATTAGGATGGGACAATTTTCAATATTAAGCAAAGGTTTTATAATTTTCATTTAAGCTCGTAATTATTTCTGTTCGCTTGTATATTGGAAAAGACAAGACCTTCTAGACTGACTTTAATTAAAAACGTCTTCATCGATTTATTTCAAAGTGCTGAAGCCTGTAAGTTGGTGAAATCATTTTTAAATAATAATTGTGGATGAAGAATGTTAGATATCTTTTTGAGCTCGTGTTTTCAAAGCAATATAGAGTATTGTCACGTATTCTCAAATTGCTGGCGCATTTTTTAAAAATTTGCGCAAAAAGAAGCGATACCAATTAAATGCACAATTGTGTACTTACTCAAATACTAATATTCATTTAAAAATTATAAAAAATATCAGGTTAGTGTCACTACATTTTCAATATAAACATTATGTAAATAGGATAAAGCGGTCTTGTCAGTTGCTTCAAGGCAGGTCACTCTATCCTCCGTTCCGCAGCTTACCTTTTCAGAAATTGTGCTAAACCTCCTCTCTCACTGACAATTGCTCCAACGAATTCTATAATATCTCTAGTCCTGTTGGTCCGAGGGGTGTTTACACACGCTGCAATAACTCTACGAAGATCCAAAAATTTTCCTGTAGGGGAACTTGGTGTATATCAGAGTAATGAATTTTGTACCCCTTTACTGGATTCATGGATGTACTCAGCCGTACGCACGGAGAATGAAGGTTTTGTGATTAAGATCAATGTAATAGCTCATAACGAGGAGAAGCGCTTGGTTCTTTACCCTCTCTCTTAAAAGCGACCGCATTTTTTGGTGGATGGTATGCTACTTTTTAATAATCGATCAGTAATTTAGCAATGGCAAGCTTGTAGGTAACATTCTGCCACACGCTTTGTATTTAATCGATTCAATTATAATTATAGCGATAATCCATCAAGTGAAATCATTTTTATATAACTGGTTTGTTGTTTGCGTTGTTTATCAAACACATCTGGTAGAACCATCTGAGATTTCTGCGTTGAGTGCGCTAGTTTTTCTCATAAATCAACAAGCCACTCAGTGTTGCTTCTAACATGAGCGTTACGTTAATAAATTTTGATTTGCTCTGAAGAAGCAGGCACCCCGTAATAATATAAAGGTTTATCGTCGGTTAACTGCAGTGGCGCGAAAGTGGGTTTCTGTGTAACAAAATATAAAAACGGTAAAAATAGATAAATAGAAATAATAAAGTAGCCGAAATAGAAGCAAACTACCTTATATTAATCAGTTACCCTAAAAGGGTTTTTCACTTTATCATAATTAAGAGACGCCAAACCGTCTGTTACGGCAAATCCCTTCAAAATTATCACTACACGGAAGACGGATATTCCACATAAGCCTCCTTTGCTTTAGTTTTCTAAATTTTTCCCAATATAGTTTACCGTTCTCTAAACAACATTAAAACAAATAATTTTCTTAAAAGAACTTAAATTCCTTAACCTCACACTGACCAGACATTGCTAAAAAAATCCTAAAAAAAACATTAAATTTAATCCTTCAATAATCCTATCTCTCGAAAGTTTTCCCATTTCCTATATTAAATTATAGTTATAAATCCCTAATTTATGGAAATGTCGTTAATAACAGTTAAATACCAATTTTTTCATTAACCATTTCGTTTTCCAGTCCAAAATATTAAGTTCAGACTATTATACCAATAATAATTTCACGTATAGAACTTTTTTTTAAAATCCATATACGCAAATTTCATCGCTAATTATTTCAACAAAGTAACTATACTTACTTAGTTTAATTTCCTATTACTTAAATACAAACTATTTGAAATTTTTTCAAAAGGTACATAATTCATAATTCTAAACATAAAAGCCCAATCTACTTACTGTTCAATTTTCCTAAAAGAACTTAAATTCCTTAACCTCACTCTGACCAGACATTGCTAAAAGAAATCCTAAAAAAAACATTAAATTTAATCCTTCAATAATCCTATCTCTCGAAAGTTTTCCCATATCCTATATTAAATTATAGTTATAAATCCCTAATTTATGGAAATGTCGTTAATAACTGTTAAATACCAATTTTTTCATTAACCATTTCGTTTTCCAGTCTAAAATATTAAGTTCAGACTATTATACCAATAATAATTTCTCTTATAGAACTTTTTTTTAAAATCCATATACGCAAATTTCATTGCTAATTATTCCAACAAAGTAACTATACTTACTTAGTTTAATTTCCTATTATAAATACAAACTATTTGAGATTTTTTCAACAAATACATAATTCATAATTCTAAACATAAAAGCCCAATCTACTTACTGTTCAATTTCATCTTAAAAAATTTGGTTATCCTTTATACGTAATCGTGATTTGTCCTTACTTTATTGTCCTTTCCGTTTGTCTGATCCGTGCGCTTTAACCTTACAAAAGTAACATCAGCCTCAATTTCAGCGATCACCCATAAATTGAATACCAACTAAGTGACTACTAAATATACCAGCTTATGTATTAAAAATAAAATCGATGTTTAATGGCATAGAGATTTTGGAGAAACCATAAATAGTAGTTATATGTGGTATTAATACCACCTCCTGTACATATAGCCTTATCGGTACACAATACTCTCCTTAAAACAAAACCTGGTAGCTTCCGTAGTTTTACGTAGTATCCAGGTGCAAAGCTTCACACGATGGCCAAAACCTCAGGTTGAAATGCCTAAACTTACCGAATGTGATAAAAATACGATGTAGTTTTTCGCGATGCAATGTTCTTGATATTAGGCTTTGTGAAAGGTGTAATTGTGTAATAATGCGCCTAGTACTAAGTGTAAAATTAACCAGAACTACCTCTATTAAATTTTCTTAATGGTTAATGTTACCTCTTGCTGCGTGATTAACAGCGGTTGTACCAGTCTCGCGGAGTCTTTGAAGATTGCAACCAAAAACTGGGCGAGAAGGTAGTTGCCGATTTGGATACCAGTAGCGATAGTTCTTAAGTTATTTATTTATTAAAGTTGAAATGTATAGGGCAAGCCTCAATTACATATTTTACTTAAATAATTAATGTAATATAAAACAATGTGTGAATGGGTGCGCATGCGTATGTATGTGTACGATGTGTAATTGTAGGTGTACGCGCACGTGCGTGTATGGTTTTGTTAATCACTAATTAACTTTTGCAATATCTATTTAAATTCGTATTTGTAACTTCTGAATAACGATAATAATATGTGGTTATGGTTAGAGTTATATGTTGCTAGTACTTTCGGTATTGGTGAATGACAGTTTAGTTCTGTTCTAAATGTCGGAATATGAAATAGATATTTAAGACGATCAGAATGTACACGGACCAAAAAACCTATCTTTTTCAATATATAGAGACAATCAATTTGATTATTTAGGATTTTATGTAAAAAGAAAAACCTTATCATTGTTTGACGTTCGCAAATTTTATTAATCGCGAATATTTTTCTAACATTACAACTTGAATCCTGTATGTGTATTTAATTTTTTATAATGGATGTATGAGATATACGTATTTTGAATAGTTTTAATTGGTTCCGATTAAATTGCAGTTCCAGTCCTAAACTATAATATAAAGTTCTAATTTAGGGAGAACCAAAGAGTTATACAACAGCTCCATGGAATCTACATTGGTGAATGGCTGCGTGTTTCTGATAATGAAACATTTTAAACGCAGCTGCTGCTGCAGATTTAAAATGGCTTTCAAATTTAAATGTGTTTAAGTTGTACTCTAAGGTCCCATTTGTTATTTACTTCTTCTAGTCTATTTTTTGTTGTTGAATAGTTAAACTCAATTTTATGCTCAGTAACTACGTATGACATTTTTCCATTAATTAATACTCAAAAATAGTTTACTATCAACATATCAAGTATGTATATTGTCCGAATCGGTTTGTATTAGATTACAATCAGGGTCTTTTTTTATTTCTTTATATATTTTTAAGTCTTCAGCAAATAAAAGACGTTTCCTACTACAAATGACCTGTGGTAGGTCATTAACAAAGATAAAAAAGAGGACCCATATTGCTAGTTTGTGGAATACCAGAGGTTAGACTACAGCATTTTCTAGATGCACGACGAGCGTCACCATTACAGAAACCATTTACAAAAGCAATAGCATCATTTTCAGCTGCGTTAAAACTTGGCATTCTTAACAAAAATTCATATTATTATTGTGCCCTCCTTTTACAGAAAACAACAATAGTAATATTACCTCGAACTTTGTCAGCAAAACAAGTATTTTGCAATTAGTTAAATCGCCGTTAAGTGATTGTCAATTATTAATAGCCTGTCTTCTGCATTTTCAATAGTTACTAGAAGTGGATGTAATATTACACTTTTAAAGCTTTGATCGCTCATAGCTCTGTAATGTAGTGAAATAGGATCTAGGTTTATATAACAATATTTACTTAGGATGATCTCTACAACAAGATAGCGAAGTTTGTTACACTCATCATGAATCACCCTGTCAATTGAGTAAGATATGTTGTACGAGGGACACTATTTATGTATTGAGAACTGGCAACACTGGTATTGCCAGGTGAAATCTGAATTTGCTATCCTAAAGCTTGACATTTCTGAGGTTTGACGTGCGAACACTATTTGTGTTTTTTGCAGTGTTTAAAATTTCATCTCAGCCAAAATAAGGATTAAATCGCGAAAATTTTCAAGCTATGATTTATTATGACTTTCGACGTGGTCTAACGCAAGAACAATGCATCAATCAACTGAATTCAACTCTTGGCGATGAAGCGCCAACCAGAGCCACCCTATATCTCTGGTACACTGAATTCAAACGTGGACGCAGTTCGCTCACGGACGAAGTTAAAGTAGGTCGTCCAAAATCGGTCATTGTACCGGAAAATATAGATGCTGTGCAAAAACTAATTGAAGAAGATCGTCATGTGACGTATCAAGAAATCAAGAGATGTTTAAGCATTAGTATGACAAGCATACATAAGATTTTGCGCGAACATTTGTGAGTTCAGAAGCTGTGTGCGCGTTAGATTCCACATTTGTTGACAGATGCTCAAAAAACTGTTCGTGTCGATTGGTGCCGTAAAATGATTTCAAAATACAACTGTGGTGCATCCATAGCGGTATACAACACCGTCACAGGTAACGAGTCGTGGATTTATGCGTATAAGTCAGAAAGAATAGACCAGTCGTCAGTTTGGGTGTTTCAATGTGAAGCAAAACCAACAAAAGTTGTTCGTTCTCAAAGTATTAAGAAGCAAATGGTGGGGTTTTTCTTTACAAAAACCGGTCCTATAGCAACTGTGGCGCTCGAAAATCAAAAAAAATCGTTAATTCAGCATGGTATTTGGTTCGTCTGAAGTTTTCGGTAAATTGCGAGAAACCAACCCAAAACGACAAATCATTTTGCATCATGACAATGCGAGCTCACACACATCACATGCAACAAACAAGTATTTGGACACACAAAAGATCGAATTGATGGGTCATCCGCCTTACAGCCCGGACTTGGCACACAATGACTTCTTCTTGTTTCCAGTAATTAAAGATAAACTGCGTGGACAACGATTTTCATCGTCCGAAGCAACGGTTGAGGCCTTCAAAACGCACGTTTTAGAGCTACCATCTTCTGACTGTGCAAAGTACTTTGAAGGGTGGTTCAGTCGTATGCAAAAGTGTATAGATCTTAAAGGCGATTATTTTGAAAAGCAATAAAAGTATTTTTCATCAAATTCATTAGTTTATTCTTTCCATTCTCAATACTTAGTGTCCCTCAAATATTTTTTAACTAATTAAACAATTGTCAGTAATTACTTTTGTGTTAGCGTAGATTACCATGATTTTCGTCATAACTTTTTATTTTTGGTATATTTAGGATGATACAATTTGCGCTCAATTGCAGTACAAAAGTTAATTGAAAGGTAAACATTTAAATCAAGCATTTCTGGCAATATGTCTTTCTTCAACTTTTCTCGGTGTCGCCTGCCTTAAGTGGGATAATCTGTAGATACCCAATTCAATAATGCTTCGTGCACTTTAGCCTCATACTCTTGCACCTGCAAACTTTTGGATAAATTTATAGCGCGCGTAAAGTCTGTGCGTTCTAGAAGAGCTTATAATCCAAGACAAAGATTTTCACGTTTTCCTATACATGTTTAGAATTGTTTCCATTAAAAAAACCTATTTCGTGATTATTGGTCATGTAATTGCCAATACACTGAATGGGCTTTGTAAATGTCAAATAACGAATAAAATGACTAACAAAGAAGCGACGTTCAACCAGAACATTCTTGAATTTTCACATGTACCAACTCCCAAAATTCATTCTCATTGTGGAACGTGGCGAAGCATTAGTCACCGTCGACATTCAGTACACCGAACTATTATCGTGTACAATACCACAAAGGCTATGTACTTAATGTGATTATATACCTCTCTTGCTGCCTGAAATCTATTAAAAGCATTACTGATGGCGTCTGTGTTTCTGCACCCAATTCTAGCTTAATTTCCATAATGTTTAGAGATCGCATAGCACTCGGTGTTATATAGATCCAAACAACTTTATTATTTATAAAATAATGTATTGCGTAATAGATTGGGTTTACAGTACATATTCATCATATACTCTGTCGTTTGATGTGATCGGTTGGTATTTTCGATTAATTTGGCTTTTCCTTTTCGCGTGATTGGTGAAGAATCAATCTCATATGCTACCCTGTTATTTTCAGTCAAAAGTTGTTTGCTTCTAGATATACTGATTTCCCTTTAGAATTTTATTGGGTACTCGATTTTAGAATACATTTTTAAGCTGGTATAGTTTTCTCTTCTTTAATAAACCTTTAACATTGTGTATCCCTTCTATTCAGTCAATCTTTTTTTAATTTTGTTCTAAATCTTGTGTTTAAATCGTTTATTTTTGCCTTTCTAAACAATCGAACCCAACATCCATATGGGGTCGAATCAGGACCTTTGTGGTATGTTTACGAATATTATGGTCGCACAGGGCTAAGCAGCCGTAGGTCTCGTTGTAGTCGAAACTCTGCTTTGGCAGAATAATAAAGTAATGTTTTCAGTACGAGTATCATAATAATTTTAGGGCAAGAGCGACGAGCGATTATTGTAGTCCGACAATCTTGTAGCTGTAAATAATAATCTCTATAGTAAATGTAGTCGTTCACATGAGCTACGATTATGTGGCGTCTTCCAACGTCTACCAGCGACTACGAACGACTGTCGCGGCAGATGCAACACGTTCTATTTTCCTGCGTCTTAATAGTCGTCGGGCGATAGTCGGTGACTATCGAACAATCAGGTCACAAAGTGAGTGTGCAGACAGGCGATATGTTTTTATTTTAATTTGTGACTGTTTCAGTAATCAGTATTGCTAGGTACGGCGTATAGTGAACTACAATGGGTGACTTTACAGAACAATATTAGCAGTAGTGAAACGGCCTGAACTTTACAATATGGAATTGCCTGAATACTGCGACCGTAATTTGAAGCAGAAGCTGTGGAAAGAAGTATATATTGAAATTATACCAATATGGAACGGTTTGGAATCCAATGAAAAAACCGAAGAAGGATAACTTATAAAATATTGTTATAATACAACGTGTTTGTGAATTCCCTACCAAATGGGAATTTGTTAGTGTCTTGAATAATTTTATTTATTCCCAAAATTGTTTTTGTGTTATTGATTCTACAAAATGCTTAACTTTCATAGCACAAAATTGTGTATTTGTCTGATTTCATTTCCTTATTATTGCAGGTAAAGAAGTGCAGAAAAGATGGAAATATTTACGGGATTGCTTCAGAAAAGAAATTGCAGCTCAGAAAAAATTCCTTCTGGTAGTGGAAGCCAAAAACGACGAAAATGTGATAAACAATTTTTATTGTCTCTATTGCCAATTATGAAAACTTTTGATGAGAATAATAAACTGCTTGTGAGAATTGAAATACTAAATAGTATTGCAAAAATACAAAATCTTATAAAATCTCAGGAATTACACTATTCATATCCAAAACAGTATCAATCTCAATCATCACAACAAACCGAACGATATCCAAACCCACTACACCATAAATCTCAAGTACCACCGCAAATAGATCGATATTTATTTCCACAACAGCCACAATCTGAAGTACCACGGCATTCCAATCAGTTCTCCACTGCATGGCCAATTCAGGGTACCAATTTTCACCCGCAATCTAGCGCGGCATGTTCAGATTCATCCCCAAGCTTATCCGAAGCATGCTCCAGAATACAGACAGTAGCGACATATATGATCTCAGTGAATTATAATATGTAATTTGTCACTTTAATACCTTATCTTATACTTACAGCTACAATGTTATTAAATAGTAAAAAATGTTTTATTGCCACCTATCCAAAGAAAACAACTACCGTATATGGAACTGTAACATAATACAACCTGTCCGTAAATTTTCTTACCAAGTTTGATATCTTTTATTATTGACGTTTCATATAATTTTGTTTATTGTTTATTCCCAAAACTGGTGCACGCAAAAAACCCCAAAATTTCATGTAGAAACCACTATCTATTAAAGTAATATGTTTGTTACTAAGATTTACGTACACACAGTATAATCATCGTGAACGAGTACAAGAATTAAAACATCATATTATGTTGTACTGCCAATCTACTTCACCTCGTTGGGAATTCAAATAATCTCTAGTTGCAATACCACCACTATTAGCCCTAGTCCCCCGTCTTGGAATATTCTCAAGTGGGCATTCATAGAGGCTGTCTTCAAAATGACCATCTCTTTTGCGAACAAAATTATGTAGAACGCAACAAGTTTGTGTTATTAGTTGTGCAAACTCAACATGTACTTCCATCGCCTTATGGAAAACCAGCCATTTATTAGCTAGTATACCAAAGGCACACTCAACTATTCTTCTGGCCCTGGTCAACCTATAATTAAACATTCGTTTTTGAGTGCTAAGATGTCGGTTTGGATAAGTCCTTAAAATGTTTTTGGATAAAGCAAAAGCTTCATCGGCAACTGTAACATAGGGCATGCCTATACCATGTGTATGGTTTGGTAATAGTTTAGAAGCTAGAATATGCAATTGGTTTGTCCCAATTCTTGGACCAAGAACTGAATTTTGGAATACATTTGAATCGCTGGATTTTCCATAGGCCCAAACATCAATAGCAGTAAAACTGTAGTCGGCGTCGACAAGGGCAGGAAGAATAATAGAATAAAAGTTTTTGTAGTTGAAATACTGAGATCCTGATCCAGGTAGGTTAGTAATACGAATGTCTTTTCCGTCAAGTGCACCGATACAATTAGGAAAATTTGTGTATGTGTAGAATAGTCTTGATATTTGCTTCCATTCCATTTCGGTTTTTTCTCCCATGTGTGTAGGACGCAGGACGTTCCAGATACATGTACATGTATGCTTCACAATACAACCAATAGTACTTTTGCCCAAAATATATTGATAATGTAGAGAAGCGAAGCTATTGCCTGTTGCCAAATATCTGCAAAACAAAACGTATTGTTCATAAAATTATATATGTACTAATTTCAATAAAATTGCCGTTCAACGACGCAGATAGTAATGACATATATTATCTTGGCAAACTATAATATAATATAGACTGATGTGTATACTCAGAATATTAAATAATAAATAGTTACAATACTTTATATTTACCTAATTGTTACTGCTAATCTTTCTTCTGGACAAACGACTTTTCTCATATTTGTTGTTTGAAAATTGATTATTGGACCCACTAACATAAGCAGCTCATCAAATGATTTTACAGACATCCGAAAGTAATTAAAAAAATTTGTCAGTATGAGCTCTTAAATCTATATAAATGTTATGAAATTGTCCTTTTGTTAATCGCTGGCTGAGTATTGGATGCACCGAAAATCGCCTTCGTACTTTTCTTCTGCGCCGCACAAGAAGTACTACAACACATGCTACCTCTATGAAATCTATTTTACTATTAAGCATACGCGACAACTTGTGGTATGTGTGCATACATTAGTAAAATCGTTAGTCGCTAATCCTTTGCGACCCGATTGTCGGACTACAATAATCGCTCGTCTGTTCTTGCCCTTAGTGTCTTTATTGAATTATAACACGCCATGCAAATCAAAACCGCACTAAATATATAGGCTGCAATACTATTTATGAGAGGTCACAGAATGCACATATTAGACCACAACGTAGAAATATATATTGTATCGAGACAACAGACTGTATGGTAAACAAGACATCCTTTGAATGGAAAGGGTATTGAACTATTGAAAACAACAAACCAGTTAGAGAACACAATAGCATGATCAAGATCTATAAAATATGGGATAATGTGGTTTGAGGTGATTCTACTATGTAGATCACATATAAAGAGTTAACCGCACCGATTCAAATTCAGTTCTACTCTAACGGTAACGGGTATTGTAATTGCAATTAATATGAAACGTTGTCGAAGGTACGCTTATTTGGTTACTACAAAAACGGCTCATATCTGTCTAGTGATAAGAATGGATAATTGATAAGTGCCGTAATACAACAGGTTAAGTGGATAATGTGTGTTTTAAAAGGTACTCAACCCTAAGATTAAGAACATAGAAGTTATGTATATGTAAACTTTTATTTCTCCAACATATATGTTGGAACACTGTACCTACCCAAGGGTAACAGTTTAAATGTATTTCTTGTACACTAGTGCTATTCTACTATCAACTTGTGAATATTGTGTGAATTATCGCGTTTTCCACGAACAAGCGGGTGTTTATTATTGCGAATTATTGTCCGGGTAAATGTTATAATCGCGTGAAAGGCGAGTTTAAGTTAAGATTTCTTAATTTTACAGTTCTTACTAAGTCGACAATATCGCGTTTGATTGAGAAACTTGATAAGACTCGGAGTGTACAGGATCGAAAGAGCGTAGGTCGGCTGTCACTGTTAAATGTGGAAGTTTGAAAGAATGTGAAAGAGCGTTCAGAACGTTTGATCAGAAAGTTACTTTTATAGACTGAGTTTTCAGTATCTACTGATTTCAGGGCTACCTAAAAATTGCATTTGCATACCTACAGTATTGATATCGTTATGATCAGAACGAAGTAGACTACTAAAACATTTAGAGAATTATCATTGGTTCCATTTGTCTTTCTTTATGAAATAATATTGAAATGTTGGATCGTGTTTATTTTAGCAACTAGAAGTGATTTTACATGGATGGCTACATTAATTGTCAATACTGTGGAATATCGAAAACAGATAATCCTTACGCCTTTCATAAACCAGCAAGACCTTTCCTCTGGGGCATTTAAAAGTGTAGTTTTTGAAAATAATCACCATACACCTAACTGACATTAAACGTGCGATTTCACACTTTATTGAGCAGACGTTACGAATAATAACTGCAAGTGTTTTGAAACGTTTACAAACCTAAGTGTAGTTTTCAAGAAATCATTTCGAACATCTACTATAAAGTTATTTGCATGTAATTTGAATAATTTTCTATAAATGTTTCATCAACATTAATATTTTTGTAATACTTTCACGTAATCACAAAACGCATTGCATCCGTTTTAAAACACATCAAGAAGTTTTTCAATGCGCTCAAGATCAACAGCGTAGGCTACTCAACTACATTAAAGAAACCTCAAAAATATGACATTAAAGTACAGCTTTCCATAGTACAACTTTAATAAAAGAAAAAATAATTATTTGTTCTCTTTTGTCGACTTGCCGGCTCCACAGCCTTTAGATTGATGACTACATGATATCTTATACCGGATGCCGTGGAACTCTCAATCATAGTATTTAAGAAGCTCCACAATTTCATGGTCCCATCAATAATAAAATTCAGGTTTTATTTAGCGAACTAAATTTCAGGGAAATGTGTAGGTTGGTTCACACTAGGAAATAATGAGGGTACTTGTCCAACTAGTTCTAGGACTGAAGACCTAATGATGATGATGATTTAGCGAACTATTAAAATATACTAAACTGCAATAGAAAAATACCGCACTAAGTTAAGGTTACCAAACGTCGAAGCTGCTACCAAGATTTTATATTCTACATCCCGCAAAAACAAGTTTTCATTCTAATCTCACAAGCAAATTTACTCGGGGTATTTTTATAGCAGTCTGTATATTTTGCTTGGAAATTACTTTATGACATTGGAAAAGGAGATTACAGGTCTCCTAAAACGCTCTACTATTTTTGCAGTTGTACAGATAATTCTTGCAAAAGCAGGGAGTAGTTTTCCATTCCACATTATGTTTTTACGCACGTAAATTCTAGCATTAGTAAATTATAAATTGTACTATTTATGAATTAGGATTTTCATATTTCACTGTTAACAAATGTAAGGCTAATGTATGCTCAGGAGCTATGAAATAAGCTTTTGGGAATATAACCTAAAACAAATATTGTACATCAATTTTAAGCTCTGAGAGCCATTTATTACTATTAGCGAAAATGATTGCCTTTTTCAGAATTCTCATTCGGCTTATTCGTCGATATTGCATGAAACTTGTATATCATAGAAGTTTTAACACAGGTAAAGTCGCGGTTTCTTTAAAATGTCGCTAAAATGTTGAGTTGTTAATCACACATTCCTTGGTGACATCTTTAGTAGCAACCTGTGTTTGTATTGCCCCATAGGGATATGCACATTTGCGAATTTGGCAAGACCATGCTTTGTATTTTAATATAGGTCTAGATTAAGATTTCACAGCTTTGTTGAAATTTTTCAATACAAATCCCAGCAAACACGACTAAGGTAGGCTTCAAAGCTTCACTTCTGTAGCTACTAATCAGTTTGAACGTCCGTTTTGTTCCAGCCAAATATAGAACTATGCAAGAAAAACGCATCGTTGGAAATATAATTTGTAACTGTTGGTGACGATAAAAGATTTTAGCAACACTTGTTATGTGTTTTACAATAAATCACAAACGCATCACGCTTGCCGGTCTCGCTTAGTAATTCATATACAATTTTTCCTGCTTTGTTAAACCCTTTAAACCACTAACTAGATAAAGTAATATTTGTAAAAAAAACAATACAGGAATATAGTTGTTTTGAGTTAGATGAACAACAAAATACAAAAAAAAAACATTCTGCATCTTTTCTTTAAATTATGGCATGTCGAATTCTTTTATTATAAACAAAACATTATAAAAGCCAAGATCAAACTTTCTGGAATACAAGAAAGCAGTTTGTAGTAACTGGCTTCCACCTTGCACACATTGCAATGTGCGCAACGTCTTAATTATCCGTACTCTGGCATTTGTTTGGATTGGTCTCTTTGAAGTTCCCTATGCACATTTACTTTGAATGCGTTATGCAAGCTGGATGATTCCGAACGTTTTCATAAGTTCTGTTTGGATGAACTGACCCCAACTAAGAAAAACACTATTTCAAGCCGAACGTCCCTAAGCTCCCACTTACCTCATTTTGTTGTTTTTTATAAAATATAAAAGCTTTCGCAATTGGAGTGTCTAAGAAATTTCAAAATAGACGGTGTCACTATTTTCTGTTCTTTCTATCTATGGCATAATATACCTTGAGCCCATGCAGTGCCTGTATTCTTTTATAACATCAGGACAAGTATATTCTCTAAAGGCGTCATCTTTTTCTCGTTTCCTAACAGTTGAATTGGCGGAAGGCGGATGTATGATAAATAAGATAGTACAACTCTCTTACCTTTCCATTGCAAAAAAGATAGGGTATTACTCCTGCTAAGCCAGTGACTTTTGAGGTCAGTAGGAAAACCTTTTATATTCAATCAAACAGTGCCATAACGGAATATTTTATACATGCTATCCACCAGATTCACGGTTGCGAAAAAATTATCGAAATATATACGATATTCTTTATTTTCTAATCCCAGAGTTGTGTTATAAACAACATCTTATCCCAAACCTTTTTCGCTGTTATTGCCATGTATATACTCCCTGTATGTTTGTTGTGGTTTGCATTGTATTTTTGTTAATCTTTCTTGGGGATTAAACCACTAAGAATTTAAAAAATTGTCTTTATTTACGTTTCGATCGATGACCTAGGATTGTTGTCAAAATAATAAAAAATTTTAAGTTTGACATTTATGACACAAACTGAAGGCGACTTTAATTTATTAATCTTTGATTTGAATACATTAGCTGAAAATTTTAAAGTTTAGAAGAATGAGTACTTTCAATTTGTGTTGCGCCCTGGAAGTGGCTTTTTAAGGTAGCCAATACGCTTAACGCGAAATCAACTGATTAATTTTTTTTTACAATACTTTCATGTACCGTCTGTTCCATTGTTGCTTCGTAATCATTTTTGAATTTTGTCTTCAGATCATCAAGCAGGAGACAAATTTTATAAAACGTATCAAAATTTGGTTCTCCCCTTTTGGGCATTTTTAAATTGTCGTTTAAATATAGATTAATCAGAACAATTTCAAATATATGGATCGCCAAGTTTAATTTTGGATGTTCACTAATCTCTATAGCCGAGGAAACTTTTATTACCATCAACATGTTAATTGGTATAAATAGTTTTAGTTCAATAATATTAATATGCTCAAATCTTTTGCTCAATTGGGCGCAATTGAGATTGGTTTGATAAACCATTTTTTTCAGAAGTTTGTCATCAAAAAAGCATTGAAAGAATTCAATAAGGCGATTTTTGCTTCCACTTTTGTTGAATAGGCCCAACGTCTTCAGAGAATTGAGCCAAGTTTGGTGTAAAGTCTCTTTTGTTCCATACATATTGTGCCATGGGTATGTAATCTTCAGATGCATCACTGTTCTTATCTTCATTTTGGTACTCGTTTACGTTTAACATTTCATCCTCATCACATTGTAAGATATTCAGATCTCCCACCAATCGAGTGTTGCCATCGAAAAGAATATCCTCAAATTTCTCGTCACGGAATCCTCTGCATCAGAATTGCCATCCGATGGTATGTTTAATATGACAAACGCCTCATATGATGCTAGTATATCCATATTCAAAAACTGAACCTTTTAAAAAAAACCGTTTTCACTAGCTTGCACGGTGGTTTCATTTTGTAAAGTTGTAAAGAAATTATTTATCTTTAAATATAACTAGAGATATTTATAACATATTTTCTACTAATGGTACACTAAATCAAGACATTTCAAACACATACCTGAAAAGCCACTCTATCATATCAAAACACTCACAGTACTGTTCATTTAAGACAAAAATCTGAAACAGTAATTATACTAGTCAGCAATGTCAATATCTAGGTATATTTAGCATTACTTTTACAACAAGCCAACAGCCAGGCAAAGAAAAGTTAAAAAGAAAGGTTGGTTAGTAATTTCAAATATATACAGGGTGAGTTTTTAGTGTGGCAACGGTCGATAACTCCTGTTATTATAATAGCTACGTTTACCAAATTTGGAGGCATATTAGGCATGCCTAAAGTGCACATTTTAAAAATATTTGGAAGCATACAGGGTGGTGTTCCATAATTCCAGAGCATATTAAACTTGTATTTTTTTAAATGGAACATCCTATATATTATTACATTTTTGAAAAGCCCATAAAAAGAGCTTTAATTTGATATCAAATTGTATCTGTCTATTCCTTTTAGTTTTTGAGATATTCAACTGTTTTTAGAAAAAATTACCCCGATTAGATACATTGTCACTGCACTAATACACAACTTATGTTAATTTTCAAGATGCAGAAAATTTTACCTTATACCATAGTATATTTGTAATTATCACTTTTTTGAAATTTCTTCACATTATACAGGGTGTGGCAGGTTTCGCAAAATGCAATTTAATTTTTTTTTAAATGGCATCCTGCCAATTTTACTACTACAATGGATAGTTCATTAAGTGTCCTTTCATTTTTGTTAAGCATTCCCTATACCTATATGCATTACTTTCTGAGATATTTTTGATTTTCTTCAAATTTTATGAATGTTTTTAATTTACATAACTAAACCCACAATAATACGCTATCAACAGAATTCTGCCAAATCAACAATATGCATTTTATAGAAAATGTTCAAGCAGGAAATCAGGCAGGCTTTGAAAAAAATAACAATTACAATTAAAATGTCATTTAGGTTTATTAATTGTAGTGTGTTGTCATTTAACACATTATCAGTTCTGTTTTAAATGTAATCTTTGAAGGAGTTTTCAAAATGAATTTTACAGTGGAAGAACAAATAAATATGATTTGGGTATTGGGAGCAAGTTTAAAAAATTTCCTACTTGCATCAAGAATATACCAAGAGAGATATTCTATTAAATGCCAACACACTACAATTAATAAACCTAAATGACACTTTACAAGTAATAGTTATTTTTTTCAAAGCATGCCTGATTTCCTGCTTGAACATTTTCTATAAAATGCATATTGTTGATCTGGCAGAATTCTGTTGATAGCGTATTATTGTAGGTTGTTACATCTTTAGTGAAAATTGTTATTGGATAAGTGTAGTTGATTGTTAATCAATATGTATTAATTGTTTTATAATATTCTCCAATAGTAAGTTATTTTTAGTTATGTAAATTAAAAACATTCATAAAATTTGAAGAAAATCAAAAATATCTCAGAAAGTAATGGATTTAGGTATAGGGAATGCTTAACAAAAATGAAAGGACACTTAATGAACTATCCATTGTAGTAATAAAATTGTAAGGTTGCCATTTAAAAAAAAATTTAAAAATTGCATTTTGCGAAACCTGACACACCCTGTATACTGGGAAGAAATTTCAAAAAAGTGATATTTACAAATATACTATGGTATATGATATAATTTTTTGCATCTTAAAAATTAACATAAGTTGTGTATTAGTGCAGTGACAATGTATCTAATCGGGGTCATTTTTTCTAAAAACAATTAAATATCTCAAAAACTAAAAGGAATAGACAGATATAATTTGATATCAAATTACAACTCTTTTTATGGGCTTTTCAAAAATGTAATAATATATAGGGTGTTCCATTTAAAAAAATATAAGTTTAATATGCCCTGGAATTATGAAACACCCTGTATGCTTCCAAATATTTTTAAAATGTGCACTCTATGCATGCCTAATATGCCTCCAAATTTGGTTTAAGTAGCTTTTATAATAACGGAGTTATCGACCGTTGCCACACTAAAAACTCACCCTGTATATATATATATATATATATATATATATATATATATTGTAATGTTAGTAGGGGATGAAAGGGTTCTAAGGGTTGTTTTGTTGAAGGTAGTGTATGCCAAATAAAGTAAGCCAAATATCAGATCCCGTAATTAAGAAATTTATGTTTGCCGTACTTTACAAACGTTAAAGTATTTGAAATATTAGTCAAAATGTAAGTGCCAAGACGTAAAAACAATGACTTGATGACGTGATAAAACACACAGTATTCAAGGTTTTACACTGAGTTGTATGTTGAATAAGCCATAGAACGTACATTTGCCAATCCAGAAACCGGATGCGTCTGTAGTACACTATTCACCACGCAGATCCAGGTTTATATGTTTAACATTTCGGCATTTATTTTACTAGAATCAACCTTTGGACAAACATGTAATATCAAAATTATAAGTAATACCATTGTCAAATATGATTGAAGGGTTGTGCGATATTTAGGACCAATGATTGAACATTTATGTATGAAAAGGGAAAGTGCAAAAGACAAAGTATAAGGTAAGTATAATGTAATAAAGAGTAGGCATATTTAAATTGTAATTATCACCTAGGAAAAGTAAACAAGAAGTCGATTTCTAAATATTTTTGTAATAAGACGTGTTTGTAAACTGCGCTAAATTGTTTGAATATTTTTGAAGATTTAATAAATGAGTTTGAAAGTGTACGAGTTTCAATTTATATAAAGGAAGAGTAAGGATAAGCGACGGCAAATAAAATAATTAATAGCAACGACGAGTAACAAGCTTAAGAGTGGAATTAGTGCGACAGCGAACCGGCGGAACATAAGTGGATATTGGAACGAGATTTATATAGGCAGAAGGCATCGAATAGGATTTATAAGATTAAAGAAGATATTATTGGGATTGAATTGGATATGGTTTTATGTATAGCAGGGCATTGAGTGGTAAATAGAAGGAAGGATTGATTTGGAACGAGCGGATTAAATAGAAGGAAGTATTGATTTGGAACGAGCGGATAAAGAAAGCAGTGATTTAGAACGAGAGTAGCAAGATTAAAAGACAGCATTGAAGTAGCAAGAGGATTCGTACGAGATAAAGAAGATATAACACCGGAAAAATTAGCGCAGGGGAAGTAAATACAAAAAGTTATTCAAAATTCTAAAGTTTTTTTAGATTTGGGAGCATCAAAATTAAGTCAAAGATACCTGGAGTCTAGACGGCAGATTTCGTAGTGATAGTGCAGACCTTGTAAAGACGTATACGGCGAGTAGGATTTTGAGCCAGCATTCATAGAGGCCGACAACGAAGTATAGAACAGGTGAGTACTGTGTGATATAACGTCAAAGTCTGAAATTTGTAATAGTAATTAATTTGGCACAAGGCAACGTGGATCATATAAAAATTTAGCATATACAAGTGTAAAATTATCAAAAGGTACAAAAACAAAAGATAGTGCTGTTTGGTTGGTGCATTGCACATCTACTTATCACTGTTTTTGATTTATAAACCAACCAAACGTTGCTAAAGCACGTAACATAAAATAAATACTTGCACATTATATAAAAATAATTAAATTAAAATAAAAAAGGCGCGACGGGGTTGAGCATAAGAATATATATATATATATATATATATATATATATATACATATATATATATATACATATATTGCCGTGGAACTCTGGTAAAATCTTCACCAAAAAAATATTTTCAAAAATTTTATAAAATTTTCAAAACTCGAAAATTCAAAATTAAATAATACACAAAAAAATATCTCTTACCTGTTTCCTCTCTTCCTCGGTTAAATGGCCTTTTTCAACTGCTTCCAGCTAGCTCATTTGAACTTCCTTTTGGATATCTATAGTCACTCTCATATTCTATCATTCACGCACACTCCCAATAAAACCACAGAATACAACAAACATACAATCTTTTATTTATTACTATTTACAAATGAAATTAAATATTGTCCATATTTCATTGTTCACGTTACACTTCAGTAAATCTTATTTTGTAATGTCCTGTATTTTATTTTAATATCATCAAACACATAAAATGTGCCCTGAGTAAATGGGCCTTGAATAATACCTTCTCTAAAATTCCTTCTTTATAATTTATTTATTTATTTTTTTAATCTAAGTAAACTCTGGGGTATGGTGAGCTCATGATAACCCAGCTAATTATGCACAATGTATGCCCTTCTACTTTGCATTAAAAAAAACAAAGCCATGTACTCTTCACAAAAATTTCACGTTCTGATGGAACGTTAAAAAGCTTTATAGACACCTTCAAATTTCTAGTTAAATACCATAATAAAGTTATTTGCACGTATTATGTTCAATACGTAAATAATCCACACTACCTTGAAAAACACTCTCATACGTCACCCAATATTTACAATTTATAAGAATCACAATTTCAAATCGTTACCTGGAAATTTCTAGACGATCTCCGCTCTGTGGACGATGCCATGTATTTCTTCTATCTGGTCTGCAGGCCGTTTCTCGCTGTTACTAGAAGAACTCCATCTAAGTTGAACTGCTAACGCTGCCTTCACGGTGTAACCAAATTCCATTTCAATTATACGTCTTTCACAAATATTTACTGTAATCTACGTTACTTAATGCCCCGACACGAGTTTGTTAAAAATTTATAGGTGTTACCTCAATTAAAAAATGTAATCTCGGCACATTAACCGCGTACTAATTAAGAGGCTACCACTATGCAATATAATTCAAAATGATTTTATAATACTTACAACTCGTGATACTTTCATACGTCGTTTGAAACGATCGAAATAATAAGGGCACGAAGTTTAAAAGAGAAGAGAGCCGTGCTACTTCTTTATAATATTTATACATTTCGAATGTAACCTCTCCATACCCACCTAACGCGAAATCCTTTATTTAAAATAATAATTTTTATAATTTTGCACTCAACCGATTTTTATGTCCGCGAATTTCAGTGCGTCGTTATGCTATTTTCTGAAAATTAATATACACTATGCTTGTATTTGTCTCGCGTTCAACTAACTATATTGACCAATCGTATATTTACTGACGTCTTACAAGTCCCTCCTATACTATCGTCGTTTCTTGCATATGCGTTTTCTACGTCTCTTTCTAGCCTGGTTTGAATGGTACAAAATCGATATTCCAGACCCTCTGCTATTTAAACCCACGTGGACTTCTTACGTGATTTAAATAACCCCTCATTAGTATTTCCAGAAAACGCATGCGACGGTTTACCCAATATTCTCTGTAACCGTTTGCTATCTATAAAAATTACGTAGAACTTGACGTTTAGAATTCTGCAGGTGTTTAATTAACTGACGTTTTACCACAACACTTCCACGAGTTTGGAGTTTGGCGTATTTCTACCCCACCGATACATTTGTTTGTTAGCAACGCTTTTCACCTTGGTATTAGTAGGTTTTTACACGCTTTTATGCATATTATACATCAATAATTAATTGTTCAATTAAATGCAATTAAATTAATAAACTAATGACATTGGCTTCTACCATTTATTTCTTTGCAAACCTACTTAAATTTTATTAATTATTTGTAAAATTTCGTTAATACCTGATACTTAAAAATGAATTAACTAATATAACTTTCGCACGTAATTTCTGGTTGTTCCTTTATACAGGGTGTTTTGAAATTGTTTCTTTTATATTTATTTTTAATCTTTTAAAACCACTATAATATATATATTTATGTATATATTGCTGTGTTAAGACTTCTCGTTAGTGCGTCGCTAAAAGAGTGCAGTAACACGGTACAGCAAATTCCTCAATTTGAAACTACTAACCAACCTTTTTTTGACTGGCTGTTTGCTTGTTGTAAAAGTAATGCTAAATATACTTAGATATTGACATTGCTGACTAGTATAATTATTGTTTCAGATTTTTGTCGTAAATAAACAGTACTGTGAGTGCTTTGATGTGATAAAGTGGCTTTTCAGGTATGTGTTTGACATGTCTTGATTATATATATTGTTGTGATAAGGGGTTGTTTAGGGGTGTATTGAGTAGTAAGGGTCGCGTAGTAACTGTAAATACCAATGGAAATCAGAAAACTGCATTTATTTAGCAGGAAAATAAATAATTCGCACATTAGGTAAATAGCAAGCATTTAACACCCGGTATATGGACCGTAATTAACTTTAATCAATGCCAACAAGCATATCTTCCAATAATAGAACGCGTATTCAGCAGAGAAATAATCAAACATGTAATTCAACTACGTTGAGAAGTGTTCAACAAGTTTATAAAACAGATACGCTTGTAAGAAAGAAGGAACAATAAATGCTTTGATAAGAAAACGCACTTTCAAAGATAAGCTTAAATAAATACATAAATGAAAACAGCACTCATGTTACATCATTTATTTTGTACAATTCTCCAAAAGCTTTATCCACACAAAACAACAGACATAAGCTAAAAGTCCAGCAACGATAACAATAACAAGGCGATCACAGATCGTAAAACAATAATAAATAACAGCATGATACGGAACTCCAAAATAGTTTCATCAGAAATCAGCTTGAAAATATACTAGTAATGTCCAGAACAAATATGGTTGGTTGCAAGGCTGTTTGGAAAACCAATCCAAATGTAGAGAGTAAAAGCTATATAACGCCCAGAGTTGATAAGAAACAGTCAGTCTCAATTTGAAGCACGTCGAATCTACAACACTCTTAATCTAATATTTACGCGTCAGATAAATAAATTTTATATCATAATGAAAAATAGTGTTGTGTAAGAATTGCGTTAAAAATATACGAAAAAGATTTTGCCATTTTTGCAGAAAACGTGAGTAGAAATTGGATAATTAATTTAAATTAAATGTTTATAATAATATATGACTTCTAGTCTAATTCTAATCCACTGCTAATCCACTTCTAATTCACGATCCAAAGTTTGGTATTCTAATCCGCTTTTAGTCCATTTCTAATCCATGGTCCTAAGTCTGGTATTCTAATCTAATTCTAATTCACGACGATAAGTGGAATAATTTTAAATTCATAATACTAAGAAACCTACGAATTCCAAGTGGTATTTAAGTGAAGAGGTCTAAGGCGTATCCAGAGAAATATAGAATAAAGCATGAGGCGAATCTTGGAAATAGGGAGCAACAAAACTATTGGTTCAACGTACGTTAAAGGGTACAAAGCAGAGCATTGGTTTTGGATTGACGATTATAAGGGGGTGATGATCCACAACAGGAAACAATTCATCAAGAGATCACAGGTCAGAGCTAACTAGTTTTAAGGAATCTTTTCAAATTTAAATTTTAACACTGAATATATTAATTTTCTCAAAAGCTTGTAAGGAGTCAACAAGAATATTGAATGCGTTGAAACTTACGTAATAATCATAAAAGGGTCTTGAACGTTCCAGATTTTTGTAAAAGGTGTCGTTTTGGTGAATTTAAATTAAATTTAAAAGATATAAATTTTGGGAAAAATGATCCATATAATATTAATTGATTGAAGAGTGTATTTAAAGGATTGCAAAAATTGTGAAGTGTAAATATTATTTCCTTTCATTATATGAATATTGATTGATTTCGTTTTATCAATTCACACAGGTATGATTTAAAGGGGTAAATGAAAATTGATCATCGTAACGTTGTGCACTCTGTGTAAATTAAAAAGGGCTAGCCGTGGAATAATAAAATTAGAAGATTAGAGAAAAACACAGGGCGTTGGCGTTCAGCTGGACGTTTATCATATCGGCGTGCGACGTTAACGTATCAGTGTGTCCAAATTTCGAGTCTCTACATTGTGATTTCAGTTATTATAAGAGATAGAAATTGGGTTAAATGGGGAAAGATTTGGAGGAATCCAGGCCAGTTTTGTATCCGTTTACTTAAACATAAAACTGTAGCCTATCTTATCTAATTTAGGGAACAAAATTAAATGTGACCGAAACAGCAAACTATCATCTAAATTCCTTCCCGTAGATGCTGAAAATGCTGTCCGTTTGCATCACGGCACATTCGACAATTAATTAAAACTTTCCGTACAACTCTGCTTAACGTGCGTCTATTTATAGAGTTAAGAATGTCACGGACTCTTTCCTGCAGTTCGTTTATATTATGAGGCGGTTCAAACTCATATACCTCATTTTTAGCAAAACCCCATAAATAAAAATCAAGTGGTGTAAGATCTGGTGATCTTGCCGGCCACATAATTGGTCCACTATTGCATATAATATTTTGGCCAAAATGTTCAGCTAAAAGGGCGCTAACTTCTCGGGAATTGTGAGCTGGACAACCATCTTGCTGAAACCATAGTTTTCGAAAATCATCATCATTTGGTACAAGTCCTCTAATAGCCGAAATTATTTGGTCTCTTAACAATTCCGTATATCTGGCGCCATTGAGGTTATTGACAAAATAAAAGGCTCCAATCAAATTATTACCTATAAAAGTATTAATTACATTGGTTAATTTACTAAAATATTTATATCATAATTAACTACCTAAGATACCACACCAAACGTTAAATCCATATCTCGTTTGAAATTTGCGTTGCGCCGTCAGATGATGATTTTCAGTACTCCAGTGATGCGTGTTATGTTTATTGAACACCCCGCAATTGGTAAACCGCGTTACGTCTGTCCATATTATCAATTCTGGAAAGTGCGGTTCTTCCTCGCATTTTTGGATGTACCAATTACAAAAACGCATTCGTCTGGCGAAATCTTCTCTTTTGAGGCCTTGGACAATAGTGGGTTTATAAGGATGAAACTTTTCCTTTTTTAAAATATTATGAACAGTTGATTTTGGAATATTAAGTTCACGGCTTACAGATCTTACGGATGTGGATGGATTTCGTGTTACCGCCTCAGTAATGCTTAGAACACGTTCCCTATTGTTTAAGTCGTATAGTTCCCTAGTCTGTTCAAAAGCACCATAATTCAGTAAATTCATTACAATTTTTCTGATGTATGTTTTATGCGGTTGTCGTCTTTCTGGATACAATTCCAAATATCTGGCGGATGCCGTATCAGCGTTCCGAAACGATTGTAAATAAGTATTTAGCATATCAAACTTTTCCTCATTCGAAAACTTGTAGACATGTGCCATTTTTTAAATTAAAAATGCAGCACCACCGGCACCAAAACTTACAACACACAAGTTTATCTAAATTTTAGAATTTGTTTGACATATAACTGTAATTCAATTGTTTGGTTTTGTCACATACCACCGCCTACTATTATAAAACGATATCATTTTAACTCTAGTACCACCATAATTAATAATTTCTGACAAATGCTGTTTGTGTACATTATAAAATGTGTATTGTACTTTTCATAAAGTAGAAATCAAATTTTTGCTCTGTTGGGATTACCAAACGTTAAAGAACATACAAATTTAGTTATTTTTAAAATGTAGGATAGTTTTGCATTTTTTTATAGACTTGTGGCATATTTTTGAAAAGGTAATTTTAAGGCGCATAATATTCACTTAATATTCAAAATGGCGGCCATAAGAAAAACAAAAGTTGTGGGCGTTTCCTCGAAAACAAAAGACAGTCGAATGATTCTGTTTATGCTAAAATACTCCTTTTAGAAAAGTGTCTTAATAATGTTCAAGTCTTGTGATGGTGTGACTTATGATTCATGTTTTATTATCAAAAAACAAAATCCGCCATTTTTAGTTTTCTTCGAATATCTCCAAAACCAGACAACTTACACCAATTTTGTAAACGGATACAAAACTGGCCTGGATTCCTCCAAATCTTTCCCCATTTAACCCAATTTCTATCTCTTATAATAACTGAAATCACAATGTAGAGACTCGAAATTTGGACACACTGTATATATACAGGGTGTCCCAACGCATACGAAACGCTCGATTACTGCTTAATGGTAACGTTTAGCGAAAAAACTTTCAAATAAATCTTATATATATTCGAAATGGCTACAACGTAAAATTAATTAGTGTTATACAGGGTGTTCAATAAAAAAGTTATATATCAAAGTTATGTTTTTTTAAATAGAACACCCAGTATTTTATTACAAATTCTGATTGCTCGTATCAAACTAGGGTAACTTTTATCAGGATTACCTAATACCTAAATCTCATAGTTGGTGAGATATTCAACTTTTTTCAAAATCGCATGATTCATTAAAAATTTTTGTAACATCATGATTTAGATGATGCTGAACATTTAACTTTTATAGGGAAATAGTATAAACTTGTAGTTAATGGAAACATAACACTAGTTATGAAAATAATATACAGGGTGTTCATTGCATCGTTCTCCGTTTATTAAACAATTAATGGCATTAAGTCGCTTATTTCAAACAGAACACCCTGTATATTTTTAAGTAGTAAAATGCAGAACTAAATTCTCTATTCAACAATATAAGGTTACCCTATATTCATATTCAACCGTTTCCGAGTTATTAGCGAATAATTAAAAATGTTGGTACATAATTCTAAAGTTGGGTATAATTTACTTTGATCACAGGCGGCGCGTCGCCTACCAAATAATATTAACCATTTGACTTCGTTGCAACAGCAACCATGTTTAAGTTTTGTTTTTGTTGTTTATCAGTTTTGTATCTGTGTTGTTGTGAGGTGAACATTTGTAAAATGGAAACCTATGGTCTTAACGAAATGATTGATATGATGTTGGTAGTTGGCGAGGCTGAAGAAAATTGTCTAGTAGCTACAAGAATTTACGCTCAAAAATTTTTTAATCGAATGCATCCTAATATAACTGCGTTTGAAAGATTATTGCAACTCTTTAGAAGTACTGGTAATGTTGAATGTGAAAAAACTCAAAAAAATCATTGCTATGGCATGTTGCTTCATCACTGAACAAAACAAAATCCAAAAAATTATCATCCCTTACCCATAATCCAAAATCAATTCTGCTTTGAAAATCCCCATCCTTAAGCTCTTGATGAAGCTGAATTTTATATGGGTGAAATTTGTTGGCTTTTAGTATTTTTGAAACACTAGATTTACTCAATCCGATTGTTTGACTGGTTTTACGCAAACTAGTACTACGATTTCTACTACAAATTCCAATACCAATTTCATTCACTATTAGTAACATGCTTTGCTGTTGAGTTTTTTCATATTCAACGTTACCAGTACTTCTAAAGCGTTGCAATAATCTTTCAAACGCAGCTCTATTAGGATGCATTCGATTAGAAAATTTTTGAGCGTAAATTCTTGTAGCTAATAGACAATTTGCTTCAGCTTCGCAAACTACCAACATCATATCAATCCTTTCGTTAGGCCATAGGTTTTCATTTTACAAATGTTCCCCTCACAACAACACAGTTACAAAACTGATAAACAACAAAAACAAAACTTAAACATGGTTGCTGTTGCAACGAAGTCAAATAGTTAATATTATTTGTTAGGCGACACGCCGCCTGTGATCAAAGTAAATTATACCTAACTTTAGAATTATGTACAAACATTTTTAATTATTCGCTAATAACTCGAAAACAGTTGAATATGGATATAGGGTAACCTTATGTTGGTTGAATAGAGAATTTAATTCTGCATTTTACTACTTGAAAATATACAGGGTGTTCCATTTGAAATAAGCGACTTAACGGCATTAATTGTTCAATAAACGGAGAACGATGCAATGGACACCCTGTATATTATTTTGATAACTAGTGTTATGTTTCCATTAACTACAAGTTTATACTATTCCCCTACAAAAGTTAAATGTTCAGCATCATCTAAATTATGATGTTACAAAAATTTTTAATGAATCATGCGATTTTGAAAAAAGTTGAATATCTCAACAACTATGAGATTTAGGTATAGGTAATTCTGATAAAAGTTACCCTAGTTTGATACGAGCAATCAGAATTTGTAATAAAATACTGGGTGTTCCATTTAAAAAAACATAACTTTGGTATATAACTTTTTTATTGAACACCCTGTATAACACTAATTAATTTTACGTTGTAGCCATTTCGAATATACATAAGATTTATTTGAAAGACTGTAATAATTCAGAGAAAAACACATGGAATAGAAAATCCTAGTTTTTTGCAACTGCAAATATGAACTATTTCTTACAATGGCATAGGCCGCGTCTCTTATGTGAGCCCAAAGAAGAAAGCATCCACTTTAAACATCAGCTAAAACCAATCATGAAAATTCAATGAGTTATTGCAACCAAAGTTACCACAATTACCACACAATTAAACGATGTAAGAAAAATACTAAAAACCAAATAATATGCTTTAGGAAAAGTTCGAGGATTAATTAAATGAAGCGACAGAGTTATATTGGGGGTGTAGAGAATAAAGCGATATATAAGTAACGGTATGGTCAAGGAAAAGTCAATCAAAAGGAAAAAGATAGCTAATTTAAGGTAAGTAAGTTAAACGTATAAAAGGTATATACTGTATAGGAAAGGAAATAAGTAATTAAAGTTACTAATTGATAGTGGGGGCTAAAAATATTAGATACCTTATCAAAGAAGTAAAACATGAAAAGTGTTTAGATGTACGTAGGGTTGAACGATTTTAAAGATAATTTTATGCCATCTAATGAGGTTTAAATCGATATATGAAAAGATAACAGTAATCCAAACTCGATTCACTGATAAAATTGTTGAAAGACAGAAAGATATCTTGTAAAACATATATTTACCAAGATGGGACGCTCTCGTTTGAGTTCCACCCAAACTAATAAAGAAAAATTTCAACATCATTCTTAAAAAATGCTTTACAAATTGCTAAAACAACAACTTACCAAGTAAATCTCGTCTAGACTTATAATGCTGTGCGACCGGCCCTTGACGGGTCTCGTCTAGACTTACAAAGCTGAGCGACCAATTCAAATGGCAAATCTCGCTTAATAGATCTTAAAATGCTGCGTTGAAATATTAATATATTTAAAAAATATGCAATCAAGACAAAATCATACTCGCTACACAAAAGAAATATTCTACAATACATGTATAAAGAGAACAGTATTCCAAATTGTTCAAATATTTTTTCGATATTACGGGAGTTATCAACAACCATCGTAAATGAGTTTAAATATAAAACGTTAACGATAATTTCGTTATTACAATGCTTAAAGAAGCAGATATAAAGAGATTCAGTTTATTACAACGTTTTGAAAGGTAAAAGATATGATTAGATAATTTCGTTAATTGTATTTGAAGGGAATCTTTTTTAAAAAGGCATTTGTAGGTTATACTATTTAAATTTAATTACGGTAACTGTTTTAAACAGAAAGTTTCCTTTAAAAATAATTTGTATACCATAGCCAAATATTTGAATTACTAGAAAATACTATTAATGTTATCCAAAGAAGGCAGTGTTTAATCGCGATTTAAAAAACATTTTTTAAAGTGCAAAAAATAAGCAATAGTTATGTATAATTTAATATAAAATAGATAACTTTTCTAATAAACAATGAATAAGGCATAAATTAATTAATTATTTATGTTTATTTATATGTAAATGTACTTACTTGTGGAATTCAAAAGTAAGGTTATCGTGTTGGTAATCCCTCTTAAAAACTTATAGTTCCATTTAAAAAACAAACTATGCACTTAAATAAGATAATTCAAGTTAAAAAATGTACACTACATTTAAAGTTGCAATACAATCAATTGAACTAACAAAACATTTTAAAAAACATAAGCTGAATTTCAATATCAAAATGGCGGTTTATATTTAGTTACTATAACAACTGGTTGTCATCTTAGGAATTTAGTAAGTTCAAAAGTACCAACCTAAACTTTTAAGGTCAATAGATATTAAAAAATTAAGATAATTGTATTTTTTTTAAATAAAAAAGCTATATATATCGTTAATTAGTACATTATAAAGCCGTAAAACAAAAGAAAAAATTTCTATACAACCAAAAACACGTTAAAGGCGCCATTCTTACATTACCGTAAGCGAGGTATAAGAGACACAAAGACAGTTGGTAACGTTAATCTATAATGTGGAAATTAGCGCGCTCATCTGTCAATGACGTCACACAATATGCAAATTATTACACGTAAATGACGAAATATGTAAAATTCATAAAATGTATTATAAATAACCCCACACACGGGGAGCTTACGTGAATATGTAAGCGTCTCACAAAATTACTTCCTTCAAGGTTGCTCGTGGCTCTCTTCCGGATTATTTAAAGATGGTTCTCATGGCGTCCTTCGGGATTATTTAAACATGGTTCTCAGGGCGTGGACTGCTACCAGGTTGTATCCAGATTTATATCTTCTTCCTGTATGTAGAGGTAACGACGGGAACGGGTTTATAGGGAACGATAAACAAAGATAAGCAAGAGAAAAAGGAATCTACATAATTAAGATAAAGATACGAAACCAGACCCAACCACTCTTCTTGATGTTCAAAAGCAAAGCCCAAGTCCCAGCGTCTTGTGGAAACTCCCCACTTTTCTTCTCCCACACGCGTCGGCGCGATCTGGCGCAAACGCACTCTGTAGTGACGGAAATACGCGCAACAAGTCTTTCAAAATTTAAGGCGCGAAATTTCCGCACTTATTTAAAAATGTCTAGTGCCAAATTTTTGGCACGTAACAATGTATATTTCTTTTCCTAGAATTACTGTAAAGTTTATGTTTGATTTTTTTTTGTTTATATTTAGGGTGAACCATTAAGTATCTAGATTCTAAGATGCTATATTTGCTTATCAATTTTATATTTTTATGTTATGACGCTTTGTTTTACCATCACGCTGTAACGAACCATTACGCAAATTATTGGATTTTGCTGTTTTGTAAATAGTCTTTCGAGATTGTATGTTGGCAATATAGTTTTACTGAGGTTTCCAATGTTTCTTTCTATTTCACCCACACCACTCTACGATATTTTTGAGTTAACCCGAATTCTACCATTCTGTTCCTATTTTGTTGCAGTATTCGGCGTAAACGATTTCATTACTGACTTTTACTGTTTTCTTTCGTGTTTACACGGAATATCGTAACAACTTTATATAATGTACGATTGGGTCCAATATTAACGATACGTACCGTTTTAGTACATAAATCAAAGATCGAAGAATGAAAATTTTTGTTTCGGTGGAATGTACAGAAGGAAGTCAATTATTTGTTTTTGATTTCAAACGGCACATTTTTATTATCAATAATGTCCATCATTCTAGAAAGAAATTGTTTTATTCATGGACACGCTTGTGTTTCGTAGTAACAAGAGAAGCTACATTCTATTTGAGACGATTATTATGTTGTGGAGAACTTAGAATAACTTCCTTGTGAACTTTAAATTATACTTTAATCACATATAAACATGAAAAGCTTATTATGACAAAAAGTAACTTTAACATTGAGATTAGATATGTATTTAACCTAGAAAATATGAAATTTAACATGTACTTTCCGTATTAGACATAGAAAGGAAGGATATCACAAGAAAATGCAGTTTAAATGGTTCATTATACTTTTATTACAGGCTATTGTTGGTACAATATTTTAATTATATGGGGTAGACACGACAGTTGTTGGCACTAGTATAGTCGTTGGCACGTTGGAACATGGATGGAAGATAACTAGTAATAAGCTAAATTTTGTCAAGGGAATTTTTTTCATGTAAAAGTTTGCAACACTTTCTACTCATATTCTCGGGTTGCCATAACAGTTTGTACGCTTTATTATTGCTAGATAAAGTGGCGCGTTTTGAGTGATACAAAAAATATAATTTTATAGTGATTGTTGTGTTAAAGATAACAAATTCGAAGTATATTTAATATCCCTATGGTATAACATGCAATAACTTTTATGGCATATTTCTGCATGGTTTATTGTTCACTTTCTTATGCAAAATATGTAATTTCTATATTATAATTATAAAATATTAATGTGCCAACTAGTGTACACAATTAAACGTTGCTTGTTACAGTGGTTGGCATAACCTAGTACCGCTACACATCACCGTAAAAAATAATAATTTTAGTGGTTCGCATGCAGAAAACGTGCATAATGTAAGATTTGTGTTCGACATTAAGAAATCTTTGTATTTTCAGAGGTAGTCAAAGAAAGAGAGGAAAAACTTAAATTGCCTATTAAGTTATTGAAAGTAGTTCTATGTCTAAAAAAAAGCAGCATGACGTAAGGAGTAGTGTTATCTACTATTCAGTTCAGAAAGGGCAAAAATTTTAAAAAACCTGGTTATAAACCTTCCACTTACCTTACTCAAGAAGAAGAGGACGCATTTGTTGTGTACGTTCATATAATTCATAATCATGCACATACATACTAACTTAATATATTTTCAGTTGAATCTTAATACGCCAGCGAAAAGATTATCCAAGAAGAACAAAGGACCTGCATGATAGAGTATAAATTTTTGTAAGTCTAACAGAAAACAACTCCGTTTCCTAATAGACTACCAGGAAAGGGGCGGTACCGAGCATTTATAAAAAGACACCCGAGTTATATTATTAGAAATTGTTAAAAAATCATAAGTCAAGTACAACAATGTAACTCAAGAATAGATATAAAAAGGTTATTAACAGTTCATGAGAAAGGATGCAATACAATGTATTCCAGACGATAGTGATACTGCAGGTGACAGGTCACAGACGGTTAAGATACCGCAATTACCTAGAAGTAAGATTGTTACAATGTATCAATAAATAAAATTAAGAATACGCAGACATGAGCTCTGCAAGTTCCCACAAAATTGTGATGGGCAGGGACAACATAAATACCTCGGGAGCCCCAAGACCAGTCAGCCAGTCTGAGTATTACAGCTTTAGCATTGTTGTGTACCTAGGCTACTCGCCCTAATATTAGTTCAATTAATCATGTTATTTCGACTTAGAGTTTTATAAATCAGTCTGTCAAAATTCCATGATTAATGTCTGTTTAAACAAATAAATTGTTACGAAGAATTTGAAGTAGTTTTTAAAAACACCGCTCCCAAGGCTCGAAACGTAACTCCCGCAGCTATAAATCAGAACAACTCAAGCGGTAACCCATGCAAGTGCCTGTATGAGTGAGCTAGATGTAAGAAATTGATTCAAAACGATCGATTGTAAACAGAATGATCTAGGGTATAAAAATATTCTTTAAGACGATAATAGAATAACTAGCGGAGACAAAGCAAACTTTTTATTATGTCCAAAAACCAAAAAGTTCTACTAGTTGCGGAACAAAAAATGTGTTTGAAGTGAACCAGGGTAATGTAAAACATCTCTAACAGTATGTTTACTTTTTACGCAAATGGCCATGCACACCTACAATGATCATATACCATTACAAATACAACTTATCAAATAAATTTTGGAAACAGTACCCGATAAGTGGGAGTTGGGCTATTCAAATAAAGGGCGGATTAAGTCTGCCTTTCTTTATGAATATATTGCTAATATATTAATAAATCCGTTCTGAATGGACTTGCACCGTGAGGAAGCTCTAGATTACTAGAGCGGGTAGAATGGCTCGAGTGTTCCACTAATAACAGCTAAACTACAGGTATACCCAAATTAGTAGGGTCTTTAGTCAGGCACCAGACTAAGACAGATCTCCGAAAACGGGCAGCAGCTCTTTCGGTACTTAGAGTGGCCGAAACTATAGGGGTCGGTATTACATTCTAAGACACACTACTGCGATGTGGAAGACAACGGGAAACCGCCACATTAACTCCCAAATACACTGCGTACTTAAATTGTTATTTAAGACGATGTCATCCTCTAGGGTAAAAATTTCGAATTTCAAACAATCCGTCGTTCAGATCTCCGTGAGAGGAATACTTCGTAGGATGTGATCGGATGGATTAGAGAAAGAGTCGGGACCATTCTGCGAGTCGGAACGTGGAATGTCAGAAGTATGAAGCAAGTAGGTAAACGAGAGAACTTGAAAATTGAAATGAATAGGTTAGCATTAGACATAGTAGGGTTCAGCGAAGTTCCGTGGCCAGAAGCGGGGGATTTTTAAAGCGGAGAGTTTAGGGTAAGACATACGGGATCAGAGAAAGGAAATTCGGGTGTAGATATAGTTATCAGAAAAAAGATAAGACAATGTGTAGAAAACTATCTTCAAAAGAACGAAAAAGAAATCATGATTAGATTAGAATCTAAACCCACCTCTAGCTACACTGAGGAAGAGGTAGAAGCGATCTACAAAGATATCGAAGACATACTAAGTTACATAAAATGACATGCATTCGGGGGATTTTAGTGAAATAGTATGTGAGGATAGGGAAGGAGCGGTAGTAGGTTTTTTGGGTTAGCACAAGAAACGAAAAAGGAAATAAGCTGGTAGAATTTTGAGACAAAAACCCTTTAACCATCACCAACGCATTATTTCAACATCGTGCTAGAAGACACGTGGAAGATCCCAGGAGATATAGGGAGATATCAAACATTACATTCTCGTTAGACAAGCAAAGGACTATGAAAACTACCAAGAGGCAGATATAACACTGACCACAACATCGTAATTATGAAGACCGCTCTTAAATTTAAAAATTTGAGAAAAAGGAGCAAGAAAGGGCACTTTGACTTTGAGAAACTAAAAGATACAGATACGAAAGATTAAAAAAAAGTGAAGTGAATTGCTGAAAAATATCGAAAAAATTTCTGATACTAAGGAAGTAGAAATAGAATGGAGTAACATTAAATCCAGCTTAGATATGGTAGCCAGAGATATTCTAGGATATACACAAAAAGAAAATACGATACAATGAATAACCAAGGATATACTGAATTTAATAGAAAAAATGCAAAAATACAAAAATAGACCGGACGAAGCTATAAAACAGAGATACAAACCCTTAAAATGAGCAATTATACGCAAATACAGGCAAGCTAAAGAGCAATGGATTGATGAAAAGTGCAAAGAGGTACAAAGTAAGATGGAAATAGGAAACACAGACGAAGCATACAAACTAATTAAACCGTATAGCAAATATATAAGGGGCGCGGAAGGAGACATCATTATAAAAAATGTAGAGAATGAGTTAGATGGCAAATCTATATAAAGAAAGTATGTGCAGGAAAAGAACTAACGGCATTAGAACAGAAATTAGACATTGAAAACGATCACTTGGGATATCCTATACTTAGAGATTAGTTTGAATTAGCATTAAAAGGCCTAAAAAATGGTAAGACATCTGATATTGATAAGGTGCAAGCAGAAACTCTAAAAGCCACTAGACATGCAGTATAAGAGCGTTTCTTCTATGTGACAGGCGAGATACCCAAAGATTTCAAACTTAACACATAGTCACTATTACAAAAGAGAGTGGCGCGGATAGATGTGAAAATTTTCGAACAATAAGTTGACAGCACACGTTTCGAAAATATTAACTAGAATTGTTCCAAGACGGATGGAAAACAAGCTGAAGAAGTATTAGGGGAAGATCAATTTGGGTTAAGGCGAAGTAGGGGAACACGGAAGAATATTTTAGCTCTGAGAGCGAGAATGGAAAAGGCAATAGAAAAAAGAGAAAGCATGTATATAGGGTTTGTAGATCTAGAAAAAACATTCGACAAGGTAAAATGGAAAAAAATGTTTGAAATACTCAAAAAGATTGGAATGAGTTTTAGGAATAGACGGATAATACATAGCTTATACAAAGAGCAAACAGCAGTAATAGAATTAGAGCACGAAGGTAAAGAAGTAGATATAAGGAAAGGAGTGAGACAGAGGTATGCTGTACCCCGTTAATTTTTAACTTGTACATCGAAGAGACAATGAATATTGTCAAATGCGGGTAGACTTTTGGAATTATTATGCAAGGACAAAGGATAGATATGCTTAGATTTGCAGATGATATAGCGGTATTAGGATCTAGCAAGAAAGAGTTAGAAGCTGCTTTTAAAGAAATGGAAACAGTTCTAACAGAGAGATACCGTAAGGAAATTAACAAATTTAGAAAACAATTAAAGGTAAATCGACCTGTATCTAGGCTGTACGAATTTCAGGAAAATGCATAGTCTAACTAAGAATAAAAATCAGTGGCGGTACACGTCCAACCAGTTCCAAGACAGATAACCTAATGAAGAAAACGTAATAGCATTTATACATGATGATTATTATAAACAACTACAGGAGTTGGTTTTGAAATATTTTGCAACCAATCTTGATTGTGCGTAAGATTTATTGGAAAACAATTATTACGGCAAATGTCTGTAGGGGATCTTGATCGCCACAGGCTGCGTAACTCCCTTCACATATCACTGAATATCGGTGAAATAGGATGTATATTTACAAAACAATAAAAGGGGAGTCGAGTTATATCTAACAAGAAAGAGCGGCGGCTATGTTCGAAAACAACAAACATTGAAATAAGGAAAAAGTTGTTGAAAGCATATATGTGGAGCACCGCAATGTACATCTATAAAATAGGGACAGTAGCAGAAGCAGACAGGAAAAGGAAGAAGCCTATTAGAATGTTATACTTCACATGTATGATAATGATGGCATGGACAGACAAAGTTAGTAACAAAGGAGTGATAAACATAGTAGAGGAGTGGAAAACAAAAATAATAGGAGAAATAGAAGGGCAGGACACGTTGTAAAGCATTTTTGGGTAATAGTGCGGTCTATATTACAAGCAGATATAGAAAAAACAGAGGTAGATGTAGATCTAAATCAGACTGTTGCACACAGATAGTGAAAGATACAGACTGTGGGTATTTCAGGAAAGTGTGTAGGTTAGCTTAGAATAGGAAACAATGGAGGTACGCGTCTAACTAGTTCCAGGACTGAAGATTTAATGATGATGATATTAGTAAATACTTTGTGGGCAATAAAAAGTCCATAATTGACGGTAATAAGGCTCATCGCACTACATCAAAATATTACTAGATTACTGCAACCTGCAGAGGTTGCAGCATTTAAGCCATTATTGTCAGGCTGACAGAGAAGAATTCTAGAGTGAAAACGAGAGCACCTCCAAATTTGCAGTTTATACAAAAGAGAACTACGTCTTTTTGCTGAGTAGGGTAGTTTACAATTTTGTAACAACGATAACAATAATTACAGGATGTAAGGCAACTGAACTATTCTCTTGGACTGTTAATGATATTGATTACTCCAAATGTTTAGGTGAGGTGATTAAAACTATTACCATTGTTGAGAAGTCAGACGAGAATAACAGAGTGCAAAAATATTAAAACCAAATTAATAGATTTTAATACATTCAAACAAAACATGGGGCGTTTAAAGACGTATCAGAAAATTTGTTAGGAAAAACTTGCAGGTTTGGTTTTTTTTCGCACTAAAAGTAACCATCCATAAGTTATAGTGATAAAGCTGTAAACTCAACATACCTAGAGACACATATTTCTTGTAATATACCTTTTTAATCTCTCCGGGCTCTAAAATATGTATTTATCTTTGTAAATCTGAATTTCAATTTTTGGAGATTTCAATACTTCCTCATACTTATTTGCAATATTAGCTTGAAGTTATCGCAGTGCACAAAGCACCGCTGAATTGGTGACAGAAAGTGCTCAATCGGTAACCTCTCAATCGGTGACCGCCCAATACGAGGCCATTATCGGAGGCACCTTTTTATATTATCTTAAAATTTTCTGATCAATATTATTTCTTTTTTATTTAGACCAAGAAATAACTTGCTTAACTTGCGCTTTATCGCATCGAATCGTTCTTTCTTCTTGTCAACTTATGCTGATTTACCTGTCGATTCTTGCACAAAAGCCAATCTATAAAAGCTGTTATATATTAATTTAGAATTGGTATTTTGTTCGTACCCTACCCACTTGTGTACTGAAATTTTCAGAGCTAAGTTTGATGCAACACACATTTCTAAACTTGTGTAAAGCTACATTTATTATGGATTTCTGATAATATAAATTTATTCCGTACTGAACCATTATTAAAAGTAAATCTCGTCTTAGCAGTTTACTATGCGAGATAATTTCGATTTTTATTTTTTTGAACTTATTATATTATCATTTCTTATAAAAAAATTTAAAACATCTAATTTATTGGAACAGCTTAAGAAAAACTGAAGACTTGTGGCATAGTTAATCGATTTTTAGGTTTTTATTTCACTTCAGGATGTACACAAACGAAAAGCTCTCTGTTGCAACATTTTAACAAAAAAAAAGCGTAACAAGAAGAAAGAGAAAATGGTGAATATGTTACCGATAATGTGCGAAAATCAGTTAATCTTCGAATCAACTAGGTAATCCGCAGATTACCTGAGCAGATACGTTAGAGTGCAAAACCGTTGTCTTGTTTCCACATTACCTAGGCAATCTGTAGATTACCTAGGTAGTCTACAGATTACCCGCCGATCCTTCGTTAATGTGCAAAAATGTAATAAAATATGCAATAGTGGTTCAGATAGAGTGAGGCCTATCGCCGCTATAATAATAATAGAAATATTTTCTTGGACAAACGGCGTGGTTTAACAAAACAGAAATATTCTACATTTGATATTTATTTATTGAAGCACAATTTTAGACAGCTGGTCATAACAAACATCTAAAAAAGAATTACCTCTAAATTGATGTAACATAAAAAATAGGTAATTAGTTTGTACTGTTTGTAGTGTACTGTATTAATGCAATCTATATCTATAAGCACTGTGTAACGTTCAAAACCCTGCAAACAATTTTTCCTGCATTTATTTTTAAAATTCCCTAAAATTCCTCAACAAGCTCAATTTCCCGCAATTTGAATTAGTATTATTTAATAAAATTTCTCAAGTAATTACCCTGTATAAAAGTTTGCCTTATAAAATCAAACGGCTGCTTAGGAAACTTTACGCTACAAAGTAGTTGTAATAAATTCTAGCACCTGCAGTGATTACATTTTAATTTAAAGGTGCATGTAAATGCACAGCTTTCTTCTAAATGATAAGACCACTCATCACCTGCCTACATCTGCTTACAATGGACTTGTTATCTGGTATTCTACAGCTGTTAAGACGTTACAAAGTAACAAAAGTGTCTTCCTTTGTTTAAAACCCTTTGATAATTGCGTTATCTGCTTGTTGGCAAGCTGCTACAGTTTGTATTTCGGCAGCTGTTGTCTGGAAATTTTGCACACTTAGTTCTTCGGCGATACCTTTAAAGTCAAATCCCCTACCCCCATACATGATTCTGGCTTTATAAAATAGAGACCGTGCTTTGAAAGAGACCATTACCGAAAAGATACATGATGTAAAGTCGCGCTATTAGAAATGCTTTCTGTGCTTGTATAAGTGATAAGTGAAGTTGATGGTTCCAGCATGCAGCCAGCCCATAGAGAAATGCAGCCGCATTTTTCCAGCCTTAAGATGAGACCAGCATGAAGCTGATTGTTCAAAGTACAGTTTCTCTTTTCGTAATTCTTTTATGCTGCTATTGCTTATAATTATCCTATAAATTGGCACCACCCCGTTACAAAACTTACATGCACGATGTACGAACAACTATGTTATTATTCTATAAATTAAAAATTAATTAATCAATGTTTATGTTGGAGTCCGTTTTACTGTTGTTTGTCTTTCTGTATACACATTAACTAAAAGAACTTATGCCTCAATTTAAAAATATTTAATATATGATTAATTTAAGTTAGGGTGTCTAATTTTAAGGAGGTGCACTTCACAAAGCAGCATGTATAGATAACCTATGTATATTTCTTTTCCTGATGTATAGTTTATGTCTTATTTTCTTTTGTATGTATTTAAGGTAAACCATTAAGTAAGTATTTAGATTATAAGATGTTATATATATATATTTTGCTTACCAATTTTTATATGTTACGACGCTTTGTTTACAATCACGATTACGCAACTTATTTGTTGTACTGTTTTGTAAATATTCTATCAAGATTCTATGTTAACAATACAGTTTTAAAGAGGTTCCCAATGTGTTCTTCCTACTTTACCCACGCCCCTCTCCGACGTTTTTGAGCTAGCCCAACTTCTACCATTCTGTCCCCGTTTTGTTGCGGTGTTCGGCGTAAACGATTTCTGTACTTACTTTTACTGTTTTCTTTTGTGTTTGCGCGGAATACCGTAACAACTGATAACACTTCTAGTTACAAAGTGTGTAGTATTTAAATGCAACATACCTACGGTAGATTGTTTGTAACATATCGGAACATGAAATAGAGTGTAACATAATTAATTAGGTAAATTCTTTTTAGAAAGCTAATTACAATAAAGTTTAATACCATAAAATAGAAATTATTTATTTGTACAATCTAAAGGCTGGTGACACTTTGAATTACACAGTAGTTTATTATTACGACATACGCACTTCTTTGTAACGCATATAGTTTTACCCCCACACTTGTTAAAACCTTGACCAGAACCAAAAGACTGGCGTATTGCAATAGTGCGCAGACTTCGGCGTTAGGAATGTCATCTTTTGAAATAAATGGTCCTTTACAAACACTGAATTGGAATCTAGTGTACCACTGTTGTAGAACACCAGTTCTAGTGCCAAGTTTGTAGAATCCGTCGTTTGTTTTACTTAAAAAACTACAGCTAAAACTGAACGGGCATCAGTTTTTGCTCGATGCACATCTGGAACCTTTACTCCTACGGTGTCACCGTTTTTAGCAGCTAGGTGATTGACGTCAGACACTGCTAGCATTTTTTTTCGCTTGTATTTCTAAGTTTTTTTTGGCTTTTGCTCGTTGTATGTTTTGATCAAGATGATTTTTACAGATTCTACACAGTAAGTTCTTACTTAAATCTTCTTCCAAGCCATCGGTTTCACCACAGATGGCATGCAGAGAAATGTTACATTTATAGCAACTATGTGCGCGTGATATTATTTTGGAGCACACACTGCAAAGTAGTTTTATCTGCCGTTGAATGGTCTTGAGGGGGTCAGTTCTATCACCTTCCTGAATTTGTGATCTAGGGATGCAAGTGGATGTATTGTCAAAGAGCTCTGTTGCTGCCACTTGCTGAATAGCACAGAGTTCCTCTAAATCCTTTTCACTCTACACCGTGTGAAGTACATTTTGCGGTATGAATGATGAGACAGCTCCGTGGCGTAGTGTGACTACTACGCCCAAGGTCCCGGGTTTAAATCTTTACACGGTCCGCTTAAAAAACGTTAGGTGAGCATTTTTCACAAAAATACGCCCTCGTTCGAATGAGAGGTAAAATGAAGGTTCCGTGTGTGAGTGTTGTCACGCACGTTAAAGATCCCTACCTTGCTTGGAAAAGCAAGGGTTCGGCAAAATTCCAAATTTTCCAGATACAAAAAACTCGCTTCCTGGCCAATGTTGTACCTTCGGGTGGAGCATTGGCAAATCACATGTTAGGTATAAATGATGAGGATAGGCCAACTTTAGCAGGGCAGCCAAACATCGTTTCATAAGGACTACGTTTAATTCCAGAATGGTAAGCTCGATTCTTCATGAATTGTACAAATTTTATTCCTTCACGCCATCCTTCAGTCTTGTTGTCAGTCATCAAGGTAGTGATCATATTCTCGATATCTTGGTTTGCTCGTTCGACACTACCCTCGCTTTGGCTATGTCTCAGCTTGCCATGAGTTATTTTTAGTTTTGGCCACATTTCTTTAAGGCTTTCCAATATCTGATTGCAAAACTCGCGACCATTGTCAGATTGTAAAATACATGGCGCCCTCAGGAGAAGAAAAATATCTAGTACCTTGTATGATACTTCGTTGGAATGCTTAGATGTCAAGGGTTTCAAAACCACAAATTTTGTCCAGTGGTCTTGGTATAAAAGGACAAATTTAAGTTTTCCGTCGGGCTGGGATTGATAGTCTATTAGATCGATTTGGCATATGCTGTTAAAATGAGAGAATATCATTGTTTTTACAACGATTCCCTTTTTTTTGCATTTATGTTTTTTTTTGACAAGACTCGCATAAACATAGATACAATTTTATATGGGCCTGGGTTATATTTTTGTAACGCTTATTTATTTCCTTTACCATCCTGTCCCTTCCGCCATGACCGATTGATAAATGTGTTGAATATAATATGTCAAAGAACTTATCTGTGTGGACAAACAGCTGAACATCTTTTTGATTTTTAGTTAAAGGTTCGATAAGTTTATCACAACCTTGTAAAGTCAGTAGATCGTACCGTTCGATGTCCGGTAATCCCGGGACGATTCTTTCCTTTCTATAGTTTTATGAGTTTCACATCTGCTATTATTGCGCCATAGCTATGCTTCGTTAATAAAGCACTGTTATATTTCGAATCTTTACCCAGAAGTAACGCGTTCAATTTGTCTCTCATGCTTACCTGCTCTCGACTAGTTGCCTGCATTGTGACTGTAACAAACAGACTGACAAAAAGACTGATAACAAACAGGAATGCCAAACTAATAGTCAATGTTACAAAAGAAAAAGGACCCAAGCGCTATACCAACACGATGTACTCGAATGCAATGCAAACAAATACTGAGGACCTAGATGAGCACGCCGCGGGACTGACGACACAAAGCCGTACATGAAGGTGAGAAGTGGAATGCAAGGGCGAACAGAAGGCCCCATTTTGAATCTCGCTCTAACTAAATAATTCTGATTTCGCAGTTTATCTGGCGGCATGCCGTTATTGTACACATTACCTAGGTAATGTGTGAAAGAGTGTGTTTATGTAGGAGATTTCGCACTTTAACTGAGTGGTCCAGGTAATATGCACACTACCTAGGTAATGTGGACATTAAGGGTTTCTATACATTATCGTTAACAAATATATTAAATAGGTTTTGCACATTCAGAACGAAACTTTGAAAATATTATAGATGCCTCAATCAATTACAACACACAGGTCTTTGTCACCAATGCCAATGCGATATTAGTATCCGCAACGTCATTACAATCCAAAGAAAGTTTTGAAAAAGAGAAACGATCAGCAGCTTCAAACAATTCACGCATCTGTAAAAATTCCTATTCAGAAGAAAATAATGAAACTGCTGCTTAAACAAAGGCGAGTAATTCAGAAATAAACAAAACAAAGGGTACAATAGTAAGACTTTTTGTGATTCAAATTAATGGCCTTACTCAATAACGAACAAAATTTCAAAATTTCTGGTAAATTGGAGTTATGCGTTTCAAAGAACGCTATGCTGTTAACGAAAACAGGATAACACTTTTTACTAAATATTTTGTCAAGCAACTTGCCAATAATAACCAACAAACAGAAAGTGAATTACTTGCCTATTCCAAATACTCAATATTTTATTTCTGTTTGAAAATCTTTGGAAAATCTTTCAAATCAAACAATTTTTCTGATGCAGTAGCATTGTTTCCTATAGAGCAACATTTGTCTTTGTCTTTAAAATGTCATGAAACTAACATCTCACATAATACTTATGTCAAAATTTGGGTTGACCTAATAATGTGTTAAAATTTTAAAAAATCGATAGTAAACAACACTTGCGACTTCTAGAAATAGAAAAAATAATTGGTATAATGTTTTAAAGAGAGTTGTTCCAATAGCTAAGTATTTATCTACTCAATGTCTTGGTTTTCAAGGTTCTTCTAAAAAACGTGCTATTCAGGATAATTGCAGTTTTTTGAAAGCAATTGAGGTAACTTCTACGTTTGATAAAGTTATACGAGAGCTTATTCATCGTGTGAATAGGTCTCAAAAGCGCTTAGAGAGCATATCATATTACCTAGGGGGCCGCAATCAAAATGAGCTCATAGATTTGCAAGTTTTTAAAGTAAAACACAAAATTTTATAAATGATTAGCACTTTGATAAATTTTTTAGTAATTTTGGATTTTACACCAATGCAAGTTATATTAAACAAATAAACGCTATTTCAAAATATGTGATATTAAATAACAATACCCAATATCTTGGACGCCACCTTAACTAGAAATATAGAGATTATTAGGAAAAATCTCAGAAGGAATAACAAGAGGATGCGAAAACCCGAAATCAAGAAAGTGATTTTTCCCTACGCTACACACGAGAAGTAATCGAATACACTAAATCTACATACCTAAAGTAGACGTAATGATCGGGACACTAATGTAACTATATAAAACTGCTGGCTGAAGGAAAGTGCTCCAAAAGTCAAATGCAAAATTAGCTGTATATTAAACACGCCTCGAGGTAATTGCAATACCTTTTAATATATGAAAGCTGGAAAGTATTACATTTACATTGGTTGTGAAAACACCAGTGTTTGAAATTCTATTCTATTGCACAATTACGTTTTCATCATACGCACATATAAACATTCTCAATCAAAAGAAAACCTACATATTGTAACAATTATGATTTTCTGTTATTCAAATATACAATTTTATTCAATACACCAGGTCAATAAATATTAAATTCTATTGAAACCTTTTATTATGAATTCATACATAGTACGCCATCTACATCAGAATAGCAAAAGTAAACTTTAAGTGAACTTCTAGTTGTTTGTATTTTGATTCAATATCCTCCTTCCCGGCGCATGCTCGTATAGCTAAGATTGCCTCGTGGAATAAGCCATTTTGATATCAGATGTAGTCCGAATACCAGTATTATCCAGGGCCTGCAGGTTTTTAATTAAACATGCCGCCCGAACAATTAGTTAAGTGGAGTCAACATGTACCATAAGTTTAGTTTTGGTAATAGCATCGACCTAAAATGGTTGTAGAAATATTTTTACGGTAAGAAAATATTTCACAAGCTTACCCCTAAATTCTATTCTCTCGTTTGATTTCAGCGCAAGTTCTTTTTTTAGTTTAGGGTTTTAAGGATTAAACTACCAATTATTAAAAATGAAGACAAATTTTGATTCCGAGTTTTAAAATATTAAATTCAAGTTACAAGTAATGATGCAATGGAAATTTAAGTATTATAAAAAAACAATCGTTAAACATAAGGCAAGCACTAGACCGAGAAGCAGCTTCAATTGTTGCTAGGCAGGAAAGCAGAAAACCCCACATGTGATTGGTTTGTATGAAGGTTAAAATCCGGACCGCTGCGTCAGCCACGCTCAACTAAAAGAGTAAGAACGCAGATGTTTAAAAAAAATTTAAAGAAGGAAAACCGGCCGCCAAGCAGATGGCCAGCGGTGAGTCATCCTCCATTTTTATATCTATATTCTTTCCAAGGAACTTTCATTTAAAATGTTCAGATAATTTTCGAAGAAGCTATACATAAGTTTGTTTAAAAATAAATTCTCGAAATTTTGCTAAAGTTCATGGTTCAATTATTTTGTTTCACGTAAAATTTAGTTTGAAAATTTAGTATTTGAATAAGGCATAATTGACCTTAACATTTTCAAGATCTTTGTACAAGATTATGTTTGAAGTTACAAAGTTGTTTTAAAAGGTTTGCTTTATTATACATTGCCGAATTGTTGTGTATAACACATTGTGATAGTACACCTGAAGTGCAATTCAATGTCGACAATAAGTATTTTTCTTTGACCTTTGATTTTATTAAAGATAGCTATTACAAATGTACAGCCAGAACCAGAGAAATTGTTTTTTGAATATTTAATTTGTTTCTTGTACACTGAACAGGATCCTATTCTAGTAGCATGAAGTCACTGTAACATAAAATAAAAGTCATATATTTCTTAAAGAGAACTGAAGTAATTTATGCAATTAATGAAACCATATTCCAAGAATGCTTAGAGTTTAATATTAAATAGTGAAAACGGAACTGTTTCGAAAGTCTCCGTATAAATAAGTTTGTATGAACGATGTATATATACATATTTTTTTAAAAAATCAATAGAATAAATATTAAGTTGTCTCAAAATTTTCTTCCTTTGAAGTCAACGGTAATTATTCTACAGAAGCAAACAGTTTACAAATATGAAACTTTAATATTAAAGAAAGAAATTATTGGTGTTGAAGTTAAAAGTTTTTCTTGAAAGTATAATTTTGACTATTGGATTTATATATAATTTTTTTGTGATAAAGTGACTAGGCTCTAACGAAGCCCTAGTTTGAATATGTTTAGGTGTGATTAAATTTTCAGATAGCACGAGTTCGTCGTTCCCATTCCAGATTGCAGAGACTAAAGTAAGTATTTTTGTTTATGTTGCTCGTCTTAAACTTTTTTCTTTCGAAGATTTCCGTATCTGATCTTCGGATAGTTTCTTATAAAACACTCATTAAGATACGGTGGCGTCCAATAAAATTCCTTTTGTTTTATCGTATACCATCCTACGACCCTAGCTCATAGCTCTGCCCTAAGTTGAAGAAGCTTAGCCGGCTGGAAGATCTCTTTAGAGGGACCCTTTTTTCTCAAAGCCATTCAACATCCTTTTTACCCTAGGTTTAACCGTCAAACAGGAACCCCTCGTAATCTATCGAGGCTCTGCCGCCTGTATGGTAGAGCAGACATATAATTTTCCTTTTGAGGAATTTAATATGTTACATAAATGACGCCCGAAACGTGGGGCTCGATTTATAAAAGGGTCGAATGTTACAATATATCAAATTTTACTTAGTTTAATGGAAAATGCTTCTGGCAAATAAAATTATATTCCGAGTTCTTAAACTAACCACAAGAACGTAGTATGAGTACATATATAAGTTCACACAGTTGAAAAAAGCGTTGTTTAATTTAAAGTAACTTGCTACGTAACTAGATGTAGCCGAAAGAAACGTGGAAATACAGGATAGGAAAACAAAAGTAATGAAGCGGACAATACCGTACTAACAAAAAAAAACGAAATAAAAAAATCGCTTAAAAAAACTACAAAAAAAAACCAAAAAACTAATAAATCAACTAATATCCGGCTCGAAAGGCCAATATATAATAATAAGATTAACCAAAAGAGAAAGAAAATAAAAAAATCGCTTAACGAAATAAAAAAACAACAAAAGAAAATACTTCAAAAACAAAAGAATTTTCATCTGGCTTGAAGAACCAAGGTACCGGACAAAACCAAGAAAGAGAAAAAAATTTAAAGAGAAGCACAGGGAAAGATAGGTATGTAATATCAATGGGCGAGGACAAAAGTAGAACGGCTCAACACTGCCAAAGTTGTCAAAGGACGGATGCTTCTTCAGCAAAAAAACATGTCAGTCTTCCACCTCAAGAGATGATTAGTTTCCTGCAGAAAAAGCCAAAAGTAAAGAAAAAGAAGAGAGGAAGAAAACCAACAGAGAGGCAAGCAGAAATGTGTGTGTTTAGGAAGTGTGTGTGTATGTATTGAACCGCTTTAGTCACCTCTTACGACAGGCAGGTCGTATCGTGGGGCTATTCTAATCCCGGCCCCACACGAAGTTGGGGTATAAGAATAGAACGAAAAAAAGAGAACCAAGCAGAAATATGTGTGTTTATGAAGTGTGTGTGTGTGTGTATGAAGTGTGCGTATGTGTTGAACTGCTTTAGTCGCCTCTTACTACAGGCAGGTCGTACCATAGGGCTTTTCTAATCCCGGACCCACACGGGGTTGGGGTACAAGAAGAGAACGAACGAAAAGGGAACCAAGCAGAAATGTGTGTGTTTATGAAGTGTGTGTGTATGTATTGAATCGCTTTAGTCACCTCTTACGACAGGCAGGTCGTATCGTGGGGCTATTCTAATCCCGGCCCCACACGAAGTTGGGGTATAAGAATAGAACGAAAAAAAGAGAACCAAGCAGAAATATGTGTGTTTATGAAGTGTGTGTGTGTGTGTGTGTATGAAGTGTGCGTATGTGTTGAACTGCTTTAGTCGCCTTTTACTACAGGCAGGTCGTACCATAGGGCTTTTCTGATCCCGGACCCACACGGGGTTGGGGTACAAGAAGAGAACGAACGAAAAGGGAACCAAGCAGAAATGTGTGTGTTTATTAAGTGTGTGTGTGTGTGTGTGTGTGTGTGTGTGTTGAACCGCTCTAGTCGCCTCGTACGACAAGCAGGTCGTACCGTAGGGCTATTATAATCCCGGACCCACACAGCGTTTAAGGAGGAAAGAAAAGAAAACCCTGCAAAACAGCGAACTAAATAAAAGAATCATAAAGTCCAAAAATCAAGTCTTACGTAAAGCGAAATCGGCATAAGAATCTGGGGGCGCGATGACTAGGTGTTGGGCTTAAAACGTTTGCGCCGCCAGCAAAAAAATAAAAATGAGATCAAGAACATTAGGATTTTGCCGACAAATATATTCAGGTTCAGAATCCGCATAGGCTAATTTCTGTCTTTTTTGGGCAGTTTTCTGCAAAACAGGAACAGCAGGGGTGTAGCAGTTGTAGCACGCGGTTTAGGAGGTGGCGAGAGTGGAGGTAGTAGTGGTTGTCGTAGTTTAAGGAACTCAGAACGCGTTATGTAAGTAAGTTGTTTGCTGTTAGGATTGGTGGTAAGAAAGTCAACAGTAGAGAAGGAAACATCATGGGTTGTCAGAATATCAACGGTAGAAAAAGAAAAAGTATTGGCTGTAAGATAATCAACTTACGAAAAGAAACACAAGCAGAGCACACTTCAGTTACGTTAGATAATGGGACGGAAGCAGATAAAATTTTATCGATGTTAGATAAAGCACTAGCAGTATCACAGTTAGGACAGAAAGTAGCAGTGGCTGTAGAAGTATCAACCTTAGGAAAAGGAGCAAAATCCGATATCACTTCAGCAGCAGTACCTAAAAGAACAGAATCAGATAAAATTTTATCCACCTTGCAAGAACAAACAGTATCAAGTAGAACTTCGTCAATGTTAGATAAAGGAGTAGAATAAAGGTTATCGACATTAAAGAAAGAAGCAGAACCAGACAGAATTTTATCAACCTTAGCCAAAAGGGCAGAAGCAAGTAGAATTTTATCAGCGTTAGATAAAGAAACACAATCAGAAAGAATTTTGTCAACATTAGAACAATGAGTAAGAGCAGGTAACGTTTCATCAACGTGCGATAAATGAGTAGAATCAAGTAAAACTTTATCAATGTTAGACAACGGAGTAGGAACAGACAAAACTCCAGCCACAATAGGCACTGATTCCTTGACAATAGTAGTAAAGAAACAGGATCAGGTAAAACTTTGATGACAACAGCGACAGGCAGTATAGCTACGGGTTCACTAACTTCAACAGGACCTTCTCTATCCGTATTAAAAGTTATCTTCATTTCAGCTACAGCTGTTATTGTAGACACGACAGAAATTTCTTGAGTTGAACCATTTAAGAAAGCAGGAACAGGTAAAATTTTGACAAAAACGGCAACAGGTATTAAAGATACAGGTTTATGGTTTATGAACTATAACAGTACCTTCTCTGACTGAATTAGAAGTTATTGTCACTTCAGTGACATTTGTGCTTGCAGACACGACAGAAATTTCTTTAGTAGAATTATTTACGAAAGAAGAAATAAACTCTTGAGAAGCTAGCTGTAAATCACTAATTCGAAGTTTGAGTTACAATGGTGGTCGAGGCACAACCTGCGCTGAGAGTGAATACGTAGGATCCCTTTGATCATAGTTTGAATCGCAAAGGACACGAGGAAATTTGGTTCTTGTTAGCAGAGGTTCGAAGTGATAGCCATAGAAGTCAATATTATGTTCAAAGGCTCATATGGCTGAGCAGGGTATGAAATGATGGTAGTAGGGCAAGCAGAAGGAGGTGTAGAAAAGAATGTAGAACTAGAGATGGAAGAAATTGTGTTCGAAGCTATATTTTTCAAAGAAGGGTTTGTTTTGATAGCAGTAGCAGGATGACCTGGATGAGGTACAGAAGAGAACGTAGAGTTAGCAGCAAAAGAAATTTGGCTCCTAGAGCTAAGAACAGAATTTGAAGTATGATTCGAAGACCTATTGGTGGTAGGATGACAGTGTGGACAGTTGCGGTGAGAAACTCCCTTATATCCACAACCATTGGCAATGGAGTACTTGAAAATGAGTACAGCGTGTTGAATCATGACCAGGTTAGTCGCAATTAAAGCATATGACCCGATGAGTAGAAGCAGAACTAGGAAAAAGAACAGTAGAAGAAGTATCTGATCTACCCGTAAGCGTAGGAGAAATCTTAACAATTCGGTTATGTGAAGTAAAGCATTTTCCTCAATAGTAGCACACTTATGAGCAAAATACGGGGTTCGAAATGTTGAATCAGTAAATTAAGCAACGATTTCCAGTCAGAAAACCTATGCCGATTACCCCAATACCAAAGTAACGATTTAGACTCGAACAAATCCGCTGCAGACTCAAATAACTGTAATTCTGACACATGTTGAGCTCGTCGGAGTTCCCGTTCCAAAAAATCATGTACGGTAGTGTTTGGGTCACCAGAAAATTTCAAATTCTACTCCCACACTGGGAGACCTTGCTGGGAAGTCGAAAAAGGAGTAGCGACTGACTTAGGCACTGTAGTTGAGGCTGATTCCGGTTCAGCAGTAACAGTATGTTGGTCTTGACTTGGTGATACGACATTATCGGCCACAATCTTTGCCGATTGCAACTTCAGGCTTTCGTTCTTTAATTCTTGTAAAGAGCAGACGATAGGCAAATGGACTCGATAAAAAGGAGCAAGGTTACGAAGCACAATAGATAATCGATCATCCTCATTAAAAGAACCATACCACTCAAAAAGGGTCGTCCTGCACGCGAAATAGTTAGTAATGCTTTCGGATGACTTCTGCCGTTTCATACAGATCATAATAAACACCACCAATCTATAATCAGTCATTTTGAATAGGAACAAGAAAGAAATTGGTAGAAAGAAACTAAATAAAGGCTAACCGTAACTCGATAAAAGCTCAAAAAAAATTTTTTTGCGAATACACGACAATTTAAAACATATCCGGCGGATAAACTTTGGAGACACCAATAGGAGTGGTGCAACAAAGCAGAAACCAGGAATAGGAATAGTGCGCCAGCATTTTCAACCGACCAGAATTATTGGCGAAAACACAAGTTCAATAATCTGAAATGAGCCAACCAAGGATATTTAACGATAAAAAAAAAGTAAAATCCAAATTTAAGAAGTTCGAACCTACACAAGATATAAAGAAAATCGATCCCCATGTGAGGGACACCAAAGAGCCGGAAAAGAAAATAAATAACAGTTCGAACGTTAAGGAAGATAAAAAATAAGTAGCTTCAGACCGAGAAATGCGGGAAATGTCAGAAATTAAGAAGCAACAAAAAATCGGAGCAAAAGTTAAATCAAAACAAAATCGGAGTCAAAGTTAAACAAAAAAAAATCGGAGCAAACGCTACCCAAAACAAAATCGGGGCCCCACGTCAGTGCGTCAAAATTTATGCTACGTACCTAGACGTAGCCGAAAGAATCGTAGAAATACCAAGTTAACTACCAAACGCGGAAAGTGGGGAGATTCACATAAGTATCAAAAAGGGGTAAGTTTTAACTGACTGTCGTAAAGTAAACGTAACAAACTATAGTTTATACTTTTAGAAGTTTCATCATAAATACCCGGAGTAATTTGGCTTCAAATACCTTTAGAAACAACTAAAATCATTGATATTCTGGACACAATTCGTTCTAATCAGATCCTATGGAACTTCTGGGATTTGTTAAAAAGTTTGATGTTCTTAACTAACGTGCCTTTCTTTCAACATGAGTTGTATATTTATGGGAACCAATTGTCTTTAAAATTAAAAATCACCCATGTGGTGGAATATTACTCTGCACTTCATTAACCAATCACATTAAGCAATTCGATACCTTATTATTCAAAGGTTAACTGGGCCTACTCAAGTTTGCGTGTTATATATTTCAAGGGTAACGACAAAGTGCTTAACAAAAAAAGCTTTCCTCCATAAAACGTTTCGAATTTGTCTTCCGCAGAACTCGCATAAGCGAATTAAAACTGCAAATTGAAATTACTTTTGTCGTTTTTCTTTTATATATGTAAGCATCTTACTGAAGCATGAGCTTGAACCAGAGAAAAAAGCTTTTCCATTTTCTCAATCTACATAATTTAACGTGCGAACTTTTTCGTTTCAATATGGTGAAATCATAGTAGCGAGCGCTATACAATATTAATAAAAAAGAAAGATTCATAGAACTGCACTACGTTAGAATACAAATTAACGACAATATTATTCTTAACATTAAAAATCGCCACAATGAATTTAGCAAGCTTTGTAAGATACAAAAGTAATCCCCCATTTGATCAGGAATATTTTCTCTTATTTGCCATAATAACACTTTTTGGATAAATATAAAGATTAAATTTGGAGTTGTAAAATGTACAACATCTTAATTCATACAGTACCATTTATAAGCAGCTAGTGTTCAAATTCACGCAGAACACAAACAGCGGAGCTACACAAGCCTTAATCCTCGTTTTTGCATGAATTCCCAGTATTGTTGTGAAAATATGCTGGAAGCTATCAAAGCTACGCGCTTTCCTCGTTTTCCCTGTTGCAAAGTAATCCAAAACCGGATTACAGTCTATTCTGTGAGGTATCCGCTATAAAAATTTAGATGATGCTACAGAAGTAAACTTTGCCAATGTGACTATGGTAAAAGGTAGCTTTTGTAGTGTTCCAAATGTTAACCTGCGTGATGAATTTAAAGCCCTCTGGGTATACATAACTGAATTACGTTTGAAGACACTAACAGGAGAGATTTTATGAATTATTTATATAATTGTGCAATGTCAATGCCTTTTTCAGGACAAGAAATAATCTAGATGTATACTAAAGTATCGTAGGGTCTGAGAATCGATTTGTAATGAACAAGTTTTATGGCAAATTGTTTACACATCAACCTTGAAGTATGCAAATGAGAAAATTTAGCGTTCAGTTGAGAAAAACTATGGGTCAAAATTATGTTCGCTTTGCGTAGGTTTTATAATAGAAGAGCTGTTAAAGCAATAAAACAGCCATATTGAATTATAAACGCTTAGCAACCAAACTTTCAGAAGTCATATTAGACAGCAAAGAACTTTCATACCGGGTGTTAAAAAAATGTGGTACAAACCTTGGGTGGAGATATGACCGAAAAAATCTAGGAAAGTCTTAATCAAAATGAGTGCGCAAATAGACGGCTGCCGCGGTAATAACAATTTGCGTTTACACCTCTTCTTATAAATAAACAAATGAACAATATTTAGAAACAATAGAAAATTCTAAAGGTCAAATGAGATGTTCAAAGTTGTCCCATTCCGATTCAAAGCAATTACGTTACGATTTCAAGGACCGTCAAACTATTTCGTACACCACGTGTTGGCTTGGAGTCGGTGATGTTCTTCATCTACTCGTTGTTGCAGCTCCTCGAGGTCATATACCGGCGCAACGTACACCAAAATTTTAAATATCTCGAAACAAAGAATCAAAGAAGTTTAAATCAGATACGGGTCATAGTACAAGTTTCGAGTAGATGCACACTAACGACAATCGGTAAGTACGCCAAAGCAATATCGTGTAAAAACCGTAGATGCTTTGGTTCAAAAGAATATCATCTATAAGATAATCCTTTATGCTTTACAGAAAACTTAGGTAAGCAGTGTCTGTTAATAGTTGTAGTAAAACAGTCTACGCAAACGTATTGTAAAAATAGAAAACTTCATTTTATGTAAACACTGTCTCATCGGCAAGAAGAATAATGGCAATAACAAATGGGGTCCTTAACGTCATTGCGTAGAACCAAAGCCGAAATACTAAACGTGCTTAATCATCAGGTAGTCTAAGGGTCTGCACTCGTAGTAAATAGAAAAGGTAGAGATGCCGATTGCGGAGAAATATCCAATCAAGAAGACCACTAATTCATAGCCAACAAAAGGAATAGGATTTTACACCTATTTTGGGCTATACTATCCTTCTTTCTAAAAATTTGTGAAAGTTTTTTAACTCCCAGTGTGCATACACATACAGGTTAATATAGGCATACATTCATTCATATTGCTACCAGACAACTACACCCAAAACTTAAATCCGCTTGTTCTTCGAGTAGCACGTATAGAAAGTCCTCAAAATTTAATTCCTGTTTGTTCAGTAAGCAGCACGTAAAAAACCGCAAAACTTAGATTCTCTTACGATAGTCATGCCTACAATCAAAGGTGAAAACGTATATAAACAGCACCGCATTAACGAGAAAGCAAATTTTTGTTGATTGTTAACCAGGGACCACCAGTAACTACTAACACTTTTGGAATTAATATCCAAAAGTTGTCTGATCTTGCACTCTGTACAAGCTATACTAACTTATTCTATTATTATGCAGTTGGTTTTTGTTATTCTGACTAACACACTGCTATTCTAACCTTACACGAACAGTGATTGTTATCCTGAAAAGCACAGAGTTACTCCGTCATTACACAGTCGGTGATTGTTATCCTGACTAATACCCATCATTTTAAACTTACACGTTCAGTAGTTGGTATTCTGACTAACACCATTACTCGCTAACATTATTATTCCGGTATCATCAATTTTTGGGGCAGCTTAACATAAGGATGAACAAAATACTTTGTTTCTTTTTTAAACGACCGTTTCACCGTCTATCCCCGTTGCTGTCGACTACGGTCAAGTGTGACAGTTGGTTGCTACAACACCATAACGCGTTGGCATTACACTGAATAGAAACTATATCGAAAAAGAGAAAATGAATCTAAAATAAATACGAATGTACATGTGTATTATAAATTCATGACTAGTAGTATTAATTAAGCAGAACGGTCCCATAAATTTTGGTTTTATAAAGGGCATAAAACTTGAACCACAAAATCAGAAAGTTATTCATAGTAGCTTACATATTTGGACGAAACTCGGGTTCATAAATTATTTCAAAACGGCAAAAAAAAGGAAAAGCGGATATCAATGTTATGCATTTTTTACATAAAATTAGAAATGTTTAGTTCAGCGTTTAGAAATAACTCCATTCGATAATAAACTGAAGCAACTGCAGTTGTAGTTTACAATGTAAGCAAACGTGTCGTCCCTGCCACGATGCAATTTCCCATGTAATATCTTGAATGTTGCACTAGGTATTGAATGCATCTTACATTAACTAGCTAGTGATACAGAATGCACTTGTTTTGCTGTGAGCTATACTTCTATACTAAGAAGGACGCTACATGGAGTAAAGTAGTTCTCCTGTTAATTGCATTTGCGTTGTATGATGCTAGCTCATGGTGAGTAAGTTCTTCTCTGAATTTGATCCTGCTACTGATTATATTTTAGGTCAAAAGTAATTCTTCTGTGAACCATATTTGTGTGTATATATTTGTTGTGGAACTATTAAATCATAAACCGCTAGTTAAAGCGTAAGTAAATATTACACATTTGTAGCATAATTTAATTATTGTTGCGTACAGGGTTTTTTTGTTGAGCTTCACTGTTATTCGTCTACAATCCAGAAATCTATTTACACAAAGGTTCTCTTGCAAGTCACCAGGGAACCATTTTTTTATCACAGTTGCTGTCACGCAGTCACATTGAGGGCATAGAGGGAACATTCTTCGGATTGTAGCACCAGTAACGATTAGAATTTGTTGATGGTTTACTAACATTATTTTGCATTGGAGATAATACAAGTAAATTGCACTTTTCTTATTGCTTATGTGTTTATTAGTGTAAGTAAATTATTTGTATATAAAGACATATGTCACGCGCACTTCTGACTTAGCCGCCTTTTTGTTGAATTTCTTTGTAAATTGCATAAGGGAAAGTGCACTATCCATGCTACAATAGTAATTAGGGTATTGTAGTCATTTTACTAAATTATTATGGCCACTTAAGATCCATTTACTTTAACAGTTCATAGCGGGGTGCTAATAAATAGTTTAATTAAGTTACAAGTCATATCCAAAATAGTGGGTAGGACTATCAACAAAGTCCATTGTACTAAGATCTTGTAAATATAATGTTATTAGTTTGGTAACACTGCTTTTATTGGTTGTGAGTGTAAAATATTATGAGTAGTTCATGGTAATGTGGACATATTTATTTAATTGCAGGGGTTAATTGTCATTTTTTGTGTATGGTGCAATAGGGCTTTTTGTGCAATTGACTATTTTGTACGCGATTACTGCCCACCGCCCATCCTGGTGCTAGTCTGAGAATCGTACCATATTCCACCTCGTGTGGTTACCTTAACTAATATGAACGTAATAAGAATATTAGCGTTATAGAATCAAGACGAATAAGATTAGTACACTATGGGTATATACAAAGAACGAGCCGATGATTTAGTGAAATCCACAGATATGAGGTTATGAACCAAACATGATCATAAAATTCAATGCTACAATGCCAACCCAGCTATATAAGGAAATATTAAGCACGTATTAAAAATATAAAAAGCAATGTATCCATCACATGTTGAAATTCAAGCTCAGCAGAAAGACTACCAAGATATAACCCCGAAGGCACCCAGAGTGGGAGAAATGACAGTAGTTAGGCACCCGACGAAAAGAATTAATTAATTATTTGCGAGCAGGTAATTAAAGAGGTCAAAATATAGTCATGCGAGCGTGTAATAAAGCAGGAAGGTTGCGCTGTTGCGATTTGTATAAGAACAGGTTAAAGATTAGTGGAGGTGACGTAGCTTCAAGATGTAATGTGAGTTTGAAGAATTTCTAAACAAGAGCGACAATTCAAATTTGCGGGTAGTTCATAACTACCCAATAAATTGTCTTCAAAAGTAACGCACCGTGCATTAATTTTAAACTCATGTTGAAAGTGGGATATTCTGAATATATACAAATTTTTAATATTCCAACTCTGATTGTTTCTTCAATTAAAAACTCTTCTACGAGTGAAATTCGCTTTGTCGGTAAAAACAATGTTTTTAATAAATTTTAGATTTTCATCTTTTTTATTTCTAATAGGTTGAGCATATTCCAGTCTTAAAGGAAGATCTCTTGGCAACAAGTCTTGCACTGATCTAAAATAGAAAGGCTGTAGATCTTCTTTTTTTAAGATTCTGAAAACTGAAGTAGGGCTTACTTCAGTAATTGTGGATAAACACAAGTATTTTTTTGTCGTCCGACATCACGTTTCGGCTTAAATTGGCCGGTTTATAAAGGTTTTGTAATTGGGCTGAAATCTGTTTGGAAACAATTGTTGACATTTTTGAACAGCAGCACGACTGCTGTAATTTTCTCGTGCATAAACACATGGCATAACACTCATTTCACGGTTTGAAAAATTATTATATGGATTTTTCTCTTGACAAGCGTTTCGAATTTTGACACTAAATCATGTGAAGCTTTTGCAAACTCTAACCCTACAGTAAATGCTACCATTAATACTTTTAATTTGATTTAACAACCTGTTTTGAAATGGAACCTGAAATTTACTGGAGATTCACATGGATGCAGTGCTCATAATCTCTTAGAAAGAGTTAACGAATCTAAAATGCTTGTAATGTTAGTGATGGGCACTTGTTTGATTCTGTAGTGGATTAATTTGAGTCTAAAGCACACCTATGGTATAGAAGTAATTGACATATTATATCTGATTGGTCAGGTTGTAGAGCGCACACACCTACTCGAATTATATAGTACCCAGCCCTGGCTAAACACGGTGCATGTGGCAGTGGTTGACGCATACGTAGAGGGAGTAGAGTCGCAAAGGCGATAGTGAACAGGAAGGTAAAAGTTGGTGCGTGAACTTAACTTTGTCTAGAAATTTGTGTTGCTAAAAGTAGGATTAATGAAATTATACATTTCATTAATCGTCACTTGGTATAATAACGGTAATAAATCATTTATCGGTAAAGTTACTGTCAGTTAAAGTTGGTTGGGGTGCAAAAACGGAATATTAAGAGACTAGGTCACCCGGTGTGTGTACAAAGTGGTTTTGTTTACGAAAAAGGCGAGCTTGCGGCTGTATATAGTAACCGTCCGTCTGATTATTTAAAATAATTCAATGTTCATAACGGATGTTTTTGAGCGGAGGTAGTCCAATCGCTTCGTGATAGTTTTATCAGGTATCCACGAATGTTGGGCCCGAAGACAAAGCAAGAAAGAAGGTTTATAATCCGTGCAATACAGGGCTGGAGAAATAAGATAAGTGGTAGTTTAATTACTATTAATTTTATGGTGTAGGCGTAGGGTATTAAAACGTATTACTTTGAACTTAAGGCAATATAATCAGAGTTATTCATCGTTTTTGCTTTTGATGATTAGGTAGGGCTATTAGGAGTAAATATTATGTAAAAAGAAAAGAAAAAACGTGTACTGAGAGTTGTATTTAGTCGTTGTGTCTGAGTTGCTTTATTTTATTACAGTGTACGATTAAGAATAAGTTTTCAAGGACCACCGCCCACTGTAGCTAGTACAACGGGCAAATTACAAATGGCGTCCAACCCGTAGCAGGCTTATAAACAAATATTTACACTGTTTTATGATCACTAAAATGTTAGTAAAATAATTTAAGAAAAAAAAGTGACGAGAGGAACGAAAAAAAAATATGTAGAAAACGGGGAGATAATGAGGCTGGGATATCTAATTCAGAAAAAAATTTAGATCAGTTGACGTTAGGAATTATGGCAATGCATGTGTCAATAAAGCAACTTGTAAATACTTGTAAAATAGGAGGTGATGAACCCGTGAATGAGGGCAACGGAGAGCAGAACGCAGCATGTTCAAAAACTATTTCTATAGTAAATAATACTAGAGATTTTCACCGCAGTTGTTTTGCGGTTTGGAACGATTTAGGAGGTAACTCATTAGTTTTTAGTCCAGAGGGTTCGTTACACCCAATGGCTTTTCTAAAAAAATTAAAGACATTAATAAATGACGCAAAAATTCCCCCTAGTAAGCAGGTGAGGGTAACAGCAATAGTCTTCGTGATAGTGCCGTAAATTAAAGAAATCATCATTTGACAATTTCGAAACCTTTGAAAAATCTTTTAGGCAGCGGTATTGGAATATGGAGCATGAAAGTAAGTTGTTTTAAAAATTAAGTACGGTAAATTCGAAAGAGGTAATCGAGAGGAAAATTTTCTAAATTTAGCAAAAGAAGCCACGTAACTGAGTGATCAAATACCGGATAAAGAAGTTATGGAAATCCTTGGTACGCATTTTCCACCAGATATCAGGAGAGGGATTTTAAATTCTGAATATGCAATAAGGGAAGATGTTAAATCGTTTTTACTGAAAATCGACAAAACATGAATCGGAACCAAGAAATATAAATGCTCCAGTCAGATATATATACATCGGACAAATAATTCAATAAACGAAGGAACCGAGGGGGACGAATGACCCAAGATCGACGAGAAAATTCTAGGAAAAATTCGCATAACACGAACGTATCCTCAACCTACATGTGATTTTCCAATGCTCCACCCGAAGGTACTACATTGGCCAGGAAGCGAGTTTTTTTTTACCTGGAAAATTTAGAATTTTGCCGAACCCTTGCTGTTCCAAGCAAGGTAGGGATCTTTAACGTGCGTGACAACACTCACACACGGGACCTCCATTTTACCTCTCATCCGTATTTTTGTGAAAAATGCTCGCCTAACATTTTTTAAGCGGACCGTGTCGGGATTCGAACCCGTGCTCTTAGGCGTAGTAGTCACACACATATCAACTACGCCATGGAGCCGCCTCGTATCTTTAACCGACGGTATGGTTTCTACGATTTTTAACAGAGATCCGATTGAGGATTTATTATCAGAAGGGGAGGAGGGGAACGAGGTTTGTCATGGAGCACCGGTACTTCCGATGTTACCGACAGTTAATAATAAAATTGGGAGGCACGTAATCCCTGCTCTAGTGGATTCTGGGGCACAGTGCAGTTGCATTTCAGAAACTTTTTATATAAAATTAACGGAAAATAATGTGCAAATGCCTTGCTTTCCGGTGTCGAATCTTGAAGTTGCAGGCGCTATTGGAAATAGCACTTGTAAGGTGCGCATGCAAATACTGAATACATGTTGAATAGGGGGGAATGAAGTCGAAATCCCATGCATTATTTTGCGTGGGCTATCTCGTGATATAATTTTAGGTTGCGGGTTTTTGTGGGATACAAAAGCCGAGATAAAATTCGAGAGTCATCAAATACTTTTCGAAGTGGAGGGGGGGGGATACAGTATAAAATTGAATGAAAGTGCTGCTGAAGACTGTTCTTGTTTAAATGAGGTTTCCACCGAAATCGAACAAATTAAGGGAAAAGTGGAAAGAATAGAACGAAATACAAATATATGTACCAGGGAGGAAAGAAGTGATGTGGCATCTCTAGCGGAGATGTTTGATGAATCGCAGCGAAAAGACTTATTTGGCGTATTTGATGAATATGAGTCATTGTTTTCCGACCAGCCTGGCCTGACAAACATTTATCAACACACTATTTAAATGCGAGACGAACCGTCCTATTTTCAGAAAGTCTACCCTATTCCCCATACTCATTGGTAATAGACGGAAGTGGAACGAAGTAGTTTGGAAATGATTAAAACACGATAATTGGAAGTATGTTTTCGTACCACCCAAGAGTGGGTAAACGTTATTTTATACAGAGAGATCCGTCGGGGGTGCTTTAGGCGCCAGTCTGTTTCAAATTGATGGCGCAATGGGGGAAAAGAAGATTATAGCCTTTACTAGCTGCTCTTTACACGGAGAGTATTGCGTTATTTACGCCGGAAAAAAGAGGTGTTGGTAGTTATATACGCACTGCGTCAACGGCAAATATTTGTTTTGGGCAACGCTCTAAGAATCGTTACTTACCACAAGTCACTATCATTTCTTCTGAGGTGTAGACTACTCAATAGTAGACTTACACGATGAACTCTATTAATACAAGAATACTGTTTTGATATAATATATGTGCGGTGATCGAGAAATGCGGTAGCCGGCTAGTTGTCGCGTTATCCTACTGACATGTCCAGGAAGGCGGATCAAACAGCGAAACCAAATGTGGTTGTATTGAACCAGATAGTGAAATTTTCGGCTTTTCGTAGGGCAAAAGATAAAATGGACACGTTGAGTAGTGATCAAAGAGCAGACTCCGATCTGGGACCTATTATCGTTGAATTAGAAAAGAACAATTGCTTTCAAAATTTACAAATGTGGTATCGCAAGTACTAGGGAATACTTTTTCGAGTTGGCTCTGTAAGCGATCCCCATTCAAGGGTTTGGGTACCTAAAAGTTACATTCTAATATAGTTCTAGCGGAGCACGAGGAACGGGGCCATTTCGGTTCCCAAAAATGTTATTTAGCTCTAAAACAAGACTTTTATTGGTCCAAAATGAGGGCGAGGATTAGGAAGGTGACAGTTGGATGCCAATTGTGCCAGCAGTCTAAAATTGCTGTGAAATGCCATGGCTCAATGCTAAGCATTATTCCAGTCGGGCCTGCGCAGTTAATTTGTATTGATTTAATAGGTCCGTTACCTAGATCACGTTTTGGGGCTACCCAGTTACTTGTAATTATTGACACATTTTCGAAGTTAGTGAGATTATTTCCGTTAAACGCGTACGTAGAGGGAGTAGAGTTGCAAAAACGACAGTGAACAGGAATGTAAAAATTGGTGCGTGAACTTAACTTTGTCTAGAAATTTGTATTAATGTATTAATGAAATTATACATTCCATTAATCGTCGTTTGGTATAATAAATCATTTATCGGTAAAGTTACTGTCAGTTAAAGTTGGTTGTGGTGCAGAAACGGAATATTAAGAGGTGAGGTCACCCGGTGTGTGTACAAAGTGGTTTTGTTCACGAAAAAGGTAAGATTGCGGCTGCATAAAGTAACTGTCTGCCTGATTATTTAAAAGAATTCTATGTTCACAAGGAAGTTTTTGAGCGGAGGTAGTGCAATCGCTTCGTAATAGTTCTATCAGGTATCCACGAATGTTGGGTCCGAAGACAAAGCAAGAAAGAAGGTTTATTATCTGTGCTATACAGGGCTGGGTAAGTGGTAGTTTAATTACTAGTAATTTTATGGTGTAGGGTATTAAAACGTAGGACTTTGAACTTAGGGAATATAATCAGAGTAATTCATCGTTTTTGCGTATGCCTTTTGTTATTGGTTTTTGATGATCAGATAGTAGGTAGAGCTATTAGGGGTAAATATTATGTAAAAAAAAGAAAAAACGTGTACTAAGAGTTGTATTTAGTCGAGTTAACGTAATTTCGTTGTGTCTGAGATGTTTTATTTTATAACAGTGTACGATCAAAAATAAGTTTCCAAAGACCACTGCCCACTGTAGCTAGTACAACGGGAAAATTACAAGGGTTAGCTAGTTTATTGGTATTGAACCTTCTGATTATAAGATGAAATTGTTTAGTCATATAATGGCTCGAACACAAGACCCTTGTGAAGGTATAATATCTTGCACGTCTTCACTATTTAGACGCTATGAGACTATAGCTGAATAACTACATTAACCTGTGCCAGGTAGACAGCAAATAATTTTACAAGATAGTAAATACTTAATAAGAGGGTACTTTGTTTATTCAAATTTAGAAAGTGTAACTCTTATGATAACAGCCCTGATCTCCCCTACTAAAAATTGAAACTTTTTCTTACAATATTACTGGTATGGATAATAATCTATAAACTCCTTTTACTAATGCGTAACCGTGTACACCTTAAAATTAAGATATGTTTAGTTACGCTAATTTTAAAAAAAAACGTTATTTTCTAAGTTTTGATGCTTGCGCATTGAGGTTAAAGGTTTATTGGACACTTTCTTTAATCATAATTTATATTTGTAAGTTGAATTTGATCTCCTATTTCTGTCAGTCATCATATTGATGTATATGTTCAATATTGTTCTATAAGCTTTATTTCAAACTTGAGCATTTAATTTCTAACTTTTAATTCTTGTATAACAACAAAACAATGTATTCGGTTTTTGGGTTTTACAAGTATTGTTCGATATAAAACACAACTTTGGTAGAATAAGTTAAATGAGCTTCATTGTACACAGTGGTCATGGTGTATCTTAGCAATAAAGAGTTTTTCAAATATATTTATACAAACACATTTTTAACAAAAGATGATTTTTCTATTATTCCAGATCGCCGATGTATTATATACCATAACTACGTATATTCGTCGTTTCAAGCAAACTCGTTGTCCTGTAATAAGGATTGATGGTATTAGAACAGGGTAAGGGTAGCCAATTAGCAACGTGTCCTTAAATCCCTTTGTTATATCTTTGTTAATGGTTAAGAGAACGTTCAAGTACATTGCGCTTAGGGGAGATTTAGAGCAACTGAGAAGCGAACGGCTATAGACGTACTTAGTTGGAGTATATCAGCCTTCTGAAAGTTTACCCTGATGCTTAAACGTTTAATTAAGCTTAACAGCTGTCATATGGGATTAGACATTTATTGACAAAAATTTTCATCAGCTTAACGCAGTTCATTTGGATGAAATTCTAAAGGATTTGGTTGTTTTTAGTTTAATTGAAATTTTTCGGATACCGGAGTCGGACGAGGTTATTATTTTCTTTATAAAGGATCTTTCTTATTAACGCTTCTAACGTAATATAGATAGATACTGTTTTAAGCGTCACAATAACATGCATTTGAAGTATAGGTTTATCTACAACGAACACTTAACATTTGTTTTCTATATTAGGGTGAAATTTAAGTGTTATAAAATTAATAATCAGTTCCGGATGAGGACATTGACAAGTAAAATGCATCATTGATGGCACCTTTTAATTTTTCAATTCGTAGTGCTTTAATGGTGTAATTTGTGATAACTTTAAATGATGACATCTTCGATAAAAAAAAAATGTTTTAAAAGGAACGGATTTGCATCACTTAGTGCTGTATACTATGTTCTGTAAATAATGATACACCGCATCCCTTTCAAATAAAGGATACCGAACTCTAACCTCGGAGCTTTTATCAAAGTTTGCATAGGTTTTAGTCCTCGCTTTATGAAAGATAAGTTTGACAAAGTAATTAGCTGACCTAAATTATTGCAAGTACTAATCTACTATCCCTAAACACACTATGGGGTTAAAAATTATTTTGCAGGATTACAGCTTCTTGGTTTGTTCAGAATGGTGCAATACGATATATGACTATTAAATTGCAGAAAGCTAAGAACTAGTCAATGGGAAAGGTGTTCTGCCATATGGAAAGCGCATCAAAGGCCGAGAGCTAGCTATTTGGTCACGGTGTTTTGAAGGTTCTATCGAGTTCTTTTTTATTACTTACGTCAGAACTTCATTGCGCGAATTGTTACGCGCGAGCTACTTAAGTACACATTAAGTTGTAGAAATAAATTGATATATTTAATTAGTTTAATGAAGTTTAGCAAGAAATCGTCCTGAAAGATAAGATATTTAATTAGGATAAATAAATAAACTAAATAGCACCAGTACATTATTACACAATCAGCAATAAAAGCCTGTATTTTATACTGTTCGTATTAAAATAGAAAAATTACCGATAAAAAAACCAGCGACCCCACCGTTCGCAATATTAATTGTATAAATTCACATGAGGTTCAATGCTCAGTTACTGGATTATTGTTAGTTATGTGTGCAAACTTAGTTTTTTTAACGGACATTGGAATGGTAAAGTAAACACTTGGTATTACGCTGTTTTTCTCTGTACTGGTTTAAGGGAATTTCCAAATAAATGGAATTTAATATGTTGTATAGATCAATCTGGGAAATTAAATCAACAAAATGGTAGTTGTATTTATTCTTTCCTTAAGGAATTCTCCATTTCGAATGGACCTGCACCTTGCCGAAGTTCTAGATTACTAGAACAGGTGAAATGGCTTGCGTGTTTTAATGAGCTAAAGAGCCAAACTACAGGTCCAACCAAAGTAGTAGGGTCGTTAGTGAGGAACCAGACTAAGACAGGTCTCCGAAAGAGGGCAGCGGCTCTTTCGGTACTTAGATTGGCAGAGACCATAGGGGTCGGTATGGCAGTCTAAGACACACTACCTCAATGTGGAAGGCAACGGGAAACCACCACATTACCTCCCAAGTACACAGCGTACCTAAGTGATAATAAAATGATGGCATTCTCTGGGGTAAAAGATTCCGGAGTTAAAATAGTCCCCCATTCGGATCTCCGGGAGGGGACTACTTCGGAGGATGCGATAGGAAAGTTAAGAATAAGAGTCAGGAACATTTTGCAAGTCGGAGCGTGGAATGTTAGAACTATGAAGCAAGTGGGTAAGCTAGAGAACCTAAAAATCGAAATGAATAAGTTATCATTGGACATAGTAGGGATCGGCGAAGTTCGGTGGCCAGAGGCGGGGGATTTTTGGAGTGGAGACTTCAGGGTAATTCATACAGGAGCCGAGGAAGGAAATTTGGGTGTGGGGATAGTTATGCGGAAAAAGATAGGATACTGTGTAGAAAATTAGTTACAAAAGAATGAAAGAGTACTCATGGTTAGAGTAGAATCTAAACCGGTAAACACAGTAATAATACAAGTATACATGCCCACCTCTAGCTACAGTGACGAAGAGGTAGAAGCAATCTACAAAGATATCGAAGACATATTAAGACACGTAAAAGGACCTGAAAACTTAATAATAACGGGGGATTTTAATGCAGTGGTAGGTGAGGGTAGGGAAAGAGCGATAGTAGGTTTATTTGGTTTAGGCACTAGAAACGACAGAGGAAATAGGCTGGTAGAATTTTGCGACAAGAACAATTTAATCATTACAAACACATTATTTCAACATCATGCTAGAAGACGATATACGTGGAAGATGCCAGGGGATATAGGGAGATATCAAATAGATTACATTCTTGTTAGACAACGGTTTAGGAATCAAGTAAAAGACTGTAGAAGCTACCCAGAAGCAGATATAGACACTGACAACAACATCGTAATTATGAAGGCCGCACTTAAATTTAAAAATTTGAAAAAAAGAAACGGAAAAAGGCACTTGGACCTACAGAAACTAAAAGAGAAAGATATTCAAGAAAGATTCGAAAAAAGGTTAAATGAATTGCTCAAAGATATCGGGAAAATATCTGATACTAAGGAAGTAGAAACAGAATGGAATAACATTAAATCCAACCTCGACATGGCGGCCAGAGATATTCTGGGGTATACACAAAAAGTAAATAAGAAACCATGGATAACAAAGGATATCCTGAATCTAATAAAAGAAAGACGAAAATACAAAAATAAATCAGACGAAACAGGAAAATAGAGATACAAATCCATAAAATGGTAAATTATTCGAAAATGCGGAAAAGCTAAAGAACAATGGATTGATGAAAAGTGCAAAGAGGTACAAACTAAGATAGAAGTAGGAAAGACAGATGAAGCATACAAACTAATTAGAATCATTTTTAGGGATATAGAACCGTATAGCAAAAATATAAGGGACGCGGGAGGAAATGTCATTATAGAAAATGTAGAGAAAGTGGGTAGATGGCAAAAATATATAGGGAATTTATATGCAGGAGAAGAACTAACTGCATTAGAAAAGGAATCAGACATTGAAAATGATGACTTGGGATATCCTATACTTAAAGATGAATTTGAAATAGCATTAAAGGGTCTGAAAAATGGTAAGGCGCCGGGTACAGATAAGGTGCAAACGGAGACTCTAAAAGCCGCTGGCCAAGCAGTAACAGAACGTCTCTTTCAACTTGTAAGCTATATGTATGAGACAGGCGAGATACCCAAAGATTTCAAACATAACATCATAGTAACTATATCAAAAAAGAAAGGCGCAGATAGATGTGAAAATTTTCTAATAATAAGCTTAACAGCACACGTATCAAAAATATTAACTAGAATTGTACAAAGACGAATGGAAAAACGGGCTGAAGAAATACTAGGAGAAGACCAATTTGGGTTTAGGCGAAACAAGGGAACACGGGAGGCTATCTTAGCTCTGAGGGTGATAATGGAGAAAACAATAGAAAAGGGAAAGCGTGTATGTAGGGTTTGTAGATCTGGAAAAGAATTCGACAATGTAAAATGGAAAAAATGTTTGAAATACTCAAAAGATTGGAATGAGTTATAGGGATAGACGAATAGTACATAGCTTATACAAAGAGCAAACAGGAGTAATAGAATTAGAGCAGGAACGTAGAGAAGTAAACATCAGGAAAGGGGTAAGACAGGGATGTTCCCTATCCCCACTAATTTTTAACTTGTACATTGAGAAGGCAATGAATACTGTCAAATGCAGGAAGACATTTGGAATTACTATGCAGGGACAAAAAATTGATATGCTTAGATTTGCAGATGATATAGCGGTATTAGCATCTAGCAAGGAAGAGCTAGAAGCTGCTCTCAATGAAATGGAAACGGTTCTAACAGAGAGATACGGTATAAAAATTAACAAAAGTGAAACTAAAGTACTAGTATGCAAAGGAGGGAAAAATAAATCAAAAACAAGAATACAAATAGGTAACACGAACTTACAAAAGGATTAGGATTTCTGCTACCTAGGAAGCCAAATAACGTAAGATGGGAAAAGCACAAAAAATATAAAATAAAGATTAGCACAAGGCCGTGCTACATTTAACAAGAAAAAGCCACTACTGTGCTCAAAGACCACAAACATAGAAACAAGGAAAAGATTGCTCAAAACATGTGTGGAGCACAGCACTGTATGGCTGTGAAGCCTGGACAGTGGGAGAAGCGGACAAGAAAAAGGTAGAAGCCTTTGAAATGTGGTGCTACAGACATATGATGAAGATTTCATGGACAGACAAAGTTAAGAACGAAGAGGTAGTAAAAATGGTAGGGGAAAAAAGAAATATGTGGAAAACGGTAAAAAAATAGGAGAGATAGGATGATAGGCCACATACTACGGCATGAAGGAATAGTGCGGAATATACTAGAAGCAGAGATAGGAAAAAAGAGAAGAAGAGGTAGACCTAGGTTAGACTACTGCACACAGATAGTGAAAGATGTAGGCTGCAGGAGTTTTAGGGAAATGTGTAGGCTAGCTCAGAAGAGAAATCAATGGAGGTACGCATCCAACCAGTCCCAAGATGGATAAATTAATGACGAAGAAAGTAGCTGCACTTAAACATGATATTTATTATAAGCAACTACAAGCATTGGAGGGGCAATATTCTTGAACAATGGTAATTGCGTGAAAGCATTTACTGGAAAACTATTATTTCGGCAAATGTCTAAGTGTTGGGGGATATTGGCAGCCACAGGTTGCTTAACCCCCTTAAATAAATCTCAGTGAAATAGGGCATAATATTAGAAAATAATAGAAGAAACACGATATTTATTATAAGCAACTACAAACATTGGATGGGCAATATTCTCGAATAATGGTAATTGCGTGAAAGCATTTACTGTAAAACTATTATTTCGGCAAATGTCTAAATGTTGGGGGATCTTGGTAGCCACAGGTTGCTTAACCCCCTTCAATAAATCTCTGTGAAATAGGGCATAATATTAGAAAACAATATAAGGGGAACCGAGCTGTATTGCTGTGTGAGAATTTCAGGGAACCATGTAGGTTAGTTTAGAAAAGAAATAAGTGCAGGTACATGTCCAACCAGTTTTGAGACGGGAAACCCAATGACGAAAAAATAAACGCAGACAAATCTGATGATTATTATAAACAACTAGTTGTTTGTTGTGAAATATCTGCAACTAATGTTGACTGTGCGAAAAGACATATTGGAAAAAATATTAAATCAGTAAATGTTCAAGTGCTGGGGGAACTTGGCAGCCACAGGCTGCTTACCCCCTTCGCAACAACTGAATGTCGAAGAAATAGGGTATATAATTGTAAAACAATAGAAGGTGACCGAACTGCATCTAACAAGAAAGAACGGCACCTATGATGAAAGACAACAAATATAGAACAAAAAGTTGTTAAAAGCGTATGTGTGGAACACAGCACAGACAATATGCCTACGAAATACGAGCAGTCTGAAAAGCAGACAGAAGAACAGTAGCGGCCTTTGAAATGCCGTGCTTCAGATGTTTGAGGATGGACAGACAAAGGTAACAACAAATAGGTTATAGAAACAGTAAGGGAACAAGGATGTCTTTGGGAAAAAGAATATGAGAAATAGAAGGGCAGAATACGTTCTAAGGCATTTTTGGGGAATAGTATGGGATATATGACAAGCAGAGATAGGAAAAAAGAGGCGGATGTAGACCTAGATCAGATAGAGATAGATGCAGACTGTGCAAATTTCAGGGAAATCTGTAGGTTAGTTCAGAATAGGAAACAATGATGGTACGCGTCTAACCAGTTTCAGGACTGAAGACACAATGATGATGATGATAAGGGATTCTGTTAATAACATGACATATTGGAGGTAAATTACGGCTGTTTCTTAAGGTCAATGTACGTGCAGTTATATTTTCGAAATGTACCGTTAACAGAGTTTAAACTCAGAATTTTGTTTGGAAATGTTTATAATATAGGTAAAAGTAGAAAATGAAAAATTGTGAAAGAATATCGAGTCACTCCAGTAATGAAGTCGTATTTTGAGAAAGACCTTTATTTTAAAAAATTATTTTAATTTGAAAGAAATTTAATGAGTGTTTTTAAAGTTTGCGTAAAAAACATAAAAGATAAGGTGACGAGATTTTAGAACATCGAAACAGGGAGACCTATCCGGATTAACCGCTTTCCGGGTAGCGAAAACATTGATCGAATTGATGGCACAAGATTATTTGGCGCCCCCATTTTTGACAAGTAAAAGAGTCTTTCAAGATAAGTTGTCATTTTACAGGTTTAGATTTATGTTACTTTTATCATTTATCGTAACGTCATTTTACCTGTAAGGGAATGTTGATTTTTGTTTGTCTAATAGGAAAACTACTCAGTCAAAAATTAGGGTATGTGATAAAATACATGTTCAAAGGTTACCTACGTGCTTATTCAGTAACCCACAAAGGAGTTTATATTGATGAAATGTTAATAACAGAGAAAGTATTACAAATAATCTTATGGAAATTGTGTACCTGAATCTGTCACGATCAGTGCTTATAGCTTTTATTTTTCCTTTTATTTGTAGATAATTGCCTGTAGTGACAAGTAATTGACAACATGGCTAGAAATCTTTCCTCTGTGCAACGGAAGTAAATTTTAAAGCTTTTGGAAATATAAAAACTTATAAGAAGTGCAACGCCAGAATGATACTACGCTAATGTAACGCATAACAATTACAAAATTAGACGACAATTTTGAGAAGGAAGGAACCGCGTGTAATCTGAATAAAAAACGGTATGAGTAGGTAATGTGGATGGTCCTGGCGCAGCGCCATCGCCCCCACGCCACTGATCGTTATTTAATGGATTTTCTCATTAAAAACCCATTAACACTAATCGCTTTTTAATTTGAAAACCCATTAGCACTAATCGCTTTTTAATGGGAAAACTCATTAGCACTAATCGCTTTTTAATGGGAAAACTCATTAACGCTAATCGCTTTTTAATGGGAAAACTCATTAACGCTAAACGCTTTTAATGGGAAAACTCATTAACGATGTTATCATTTTTCTTAACGTCAGATCCATCTCATGGGATCCACCACTCGGAGCGTTTTTCTTAGGGTATGATACACGCAGCGCCACCACCGCAGCGCCACTCTAACCTAACCTAATCTAACCTAACCAAACCTCAAACGTCGAGTGCATAAGTCACAGCGGTCATTTTGATTACGTCACAATCACCCTGTATATAACTTTTACAACACCCTGTATATTTGCATGAGTTTTAACTTCTGCAACATCGTGTATACTTTCGCATTCATCACAACTTTTAACTACGCCGCCATGATTCAATTACCATTTTTTACACATTGCCGCCTCTTCTATCAGAATCTCGATCGGGGTAACGGTAACAATTACGGATAATGCTTCCGCGGATACTGCCTTTTCCTTTTAAAAAGATTTGAAAAATATACAACACTTGTACAAAATTTCTCAACAAACACCTAGATATTTAAATTTATTTACATTCAAATCGATATTTTACGGTTGAACAACACCCCCTGTATATAACCTTTTCAATACCTTAAACAGTTATAGACCTGATATATCTTAGCAGTAGGTAACTTAGTGAAGTTTTGGGCTCTCATTTGCTCCCGAAACCCTCATTTGCTCCCTCATTTGCTCCTCATTTGCTCCAAAATCCCTCATTTGCTCTCGAATCCCTCATTTGCTCTCGAATCCCTTATTTGCTCCCTCATTTGCATGCAAATCCCCATAAGAAGTAAATAAGGAGAAGCGACTCTCTCCTTCCTCATTTCCTCCCTCATTTGCTCCCATATTCGCTCTCACATCTAAACCAAATAGTTTTCTTTGACTAGCCATTGCATCTTTCGAGATAAACCTATTTTGTTTGGTATCAATTAATATTAGATTTTTCTCAGCTACCCGAATCTCTAGGAATTTTTTAGATTGCATTATCCACCAGGGAGCTACCCTAATTTTAAGATTTTTTGCTGGTAGCAATTTTATGGTCGTCCTTATAAATTTTTTAACCATGTGACGCATCTTGTTAGTCTAGAATTTTATGCAGAATCCGAATCCGCACACAGATTTAAAATCGATCAACCCCCTGCAAAGTTATACCCCTTTAAAACCTCCAACCTCTTTAAATTTGTTTGCTCATCTATGAAATATTCTTTAACCAACCATTTCTTGAGATATCTAAAACCGCGGCGATTTTAGAAATGAGTTCTTTATAAGCCATAAGTGTTTAATATTTAAAATTATTTTCAAACAGTAATTCACTGTTTTTAGAATATTCAAAACCGCGGTTTTTTAAAATTTTACACAGTTATCAATTTCTGGTTTAACATTATCATAACTAAGTACGTCACAAATAATTATATGCTCAATGCTAAATATGTACTTTGGAAAATACATTTTGTCCCCGAACTGATTGCTTACAATTATGTGACGTAGAAGTGAAAGTAGCGTAGATCTTTCTCTTTATTATTGACTATATGTTCGAGAAATATATTTCAATGTCATGCATTAGGAAATTCCCGTATAATTGCTTGTAGATTATTAGCAACACAATGTATGTCCTCGACTAGGAAAATGCAAACTTCATCTTGTAATACAGATCGATTAATGCTTAATTATTTCAAACCGCATATAAACGCGATCTGATTAGTAAAGCCTATTCGTTCCGCACGCTTTGTGTGAGTTTATCGAAATTTTAAACAAATCGTTTCGTGCAGTGATTTTGGAAAGGTCAAAGTTTAACGTCATCATCGCCCCGAATTACATGTGAAAGCGGTTTATAATAATTTTTACTAATACAGTTTAAATTTTGTAAACCACATTTCTAAATACATATTCACAATTTTTTATTCTTAACCTAGGCCTACCTCTTCCTCGGTTCGGGCACTCCATCGTCGACACTAGCGTTCTTTATGCGATAGCTAACCATACGGTTATTAAACGCTGTGCTAACCATTTCTACACTATCTTCGCCAGTAGCGGTTTTTCCAGGTATAGGAAGCACCGCAAAAGTTGCATTTAAAAACGTTTGCAGGTACCATTTTAGTACAAAACAAAATCCGCACTATAGGACTTTGGTTAAACTTGTAAGCGAACTAACTTATAAACTAAGAAGTTTACTCTTGCATAGCTGCTTTATGCTCCCTATAGAATGCAAATCGAAGGTTTCCGAAGACACTCGAAGAGTGCACAAACGCGGTCACTAAACCAATTAGTATCAATACCAAGTATTCCGTACTTTCGTAGGTAGCTCATTTCCTAGAACCAAATCTTCTGCAATGTACAATGTCCTTAAAACTATCTACATTAATATTCTTAACTACACTTCGTGAGACCTCTTTAATCTTTTAATCGTGTCTTTCTCGCTTACAATACAGTAGGACTTGGCTTTTGTACCAACGAATTCTAATAGTAGACTCCCATTAAAGTTGTCTTTGAATTTCCATACAACTTTTTTGTTGACATGCGGTATATTGTGTGTATTATCTGCGGGGTACACCACTTTAAACCTAAAAATAAAAACGAGATAGTTTAATACGCTTAAAAGTGTTCATGACTGCATTTAAATCCTCGAATATATATATTAATGACTTAATCATTCCCTTTTTTTACTAATATTTAAAAGTACACTAATGGCAAGTAATTTAAATTGCTGCAATCATTAGACAGAGAAATACTGGCACGGCTCTCTTCCTCTAATAACGATTGAACCTTTTCTTCCTCCATCGTATTTCCACATACTTTTTTATATCACCTACAAATTTTTCGTAAAATTTTGGCAAGTTTCTACACCTCAACTCAACCATTTTAAAACAGATTAATTCTCGCAAATTTAATAGCTTGATGCATTCGTACGCAGGTAGCACAATAACATTCCGATCTTTTGTAATTTCCATATTATATAAATTCTCTTTTTCAAAATTGTTTAACAGCCATATACTTTTATTAAAGGATGTGCTCAGCTACAATTTGAAATCTCGACCCAATTGTATGTCAACAACGTCGTCTCCAGTAGTCAAACCATTTAATCTGATTTGTTTTGAGTCTTAAGCAAATTGGTGAATTTGAAATTATACTTAATTAGTACACAATTTCTTTCAATCGAAGTATGAGAACGTTATCCACCATATAAATCAAAACCAACTTCTATTATATGGTGGTGTGAATTTGGTGGAAATTCGCCTAACCTATAGGATGTCTTACCAACTAGTTGGTTAATATTTAATTGTGGTACTCGCACATCACTTGCAACGATAACCCAAGAAAAAATCTATCTTTGACTTGTAATTTTAATCGAACTCGACAATACTTTGATGACTAATGCACTGGAAAAAGACTCACTCGTCTTTTATGCCGATGGTCGAGCGTGCGCAGCTCCTTATCATGTTAATTGGCGTTATATGCAAGTCTTGACTGGAAAAGTGACGCGTATAATTGTTTTATAGTGGGTTTTACCTGTATGTATTTAACCACCAACACCATTTTTAGAATTATTATAGAAAATTACTCTTAGCAGTATTTTTAGTATAACTCCGTCGTGTAACCTATCAAATTAGTATAGAATTTTCCAGGGGAATCGAACTTAATTATCACGTCTTTTAAAATTAGCTCCATTCACCAACATAGAATTTCACGGATGTAAGTATCGCGTGTAATTAAATGCGATCTTGAACCAAGTAATTAAATTACTAGAAATGCATCCTATTTTCTGTTTGAGGAAATTCAATACAAATTGGGTAATAATCAAATAATAGATGTCTGTCGAATTCCGGGGCGATGTTTAAATTTTATACCATAGACTTTAGAGAAATTTCTGTCACTATATTCCTGCATATTACAGTTTATTCTCTTATACGTTTCTAAATTGTTGTACTTCAACTACAGATATAGATCGAATTATGTTAAACTCGATCGGTTTTATATTCACTGGCTACAATATTATTACTTTAGTTTATCTCGGATATTGAACCGTAGAGCATTGTAACTTGAAAATGAATTCTAGAAAAACGTATACCAAGGAATGTTTGCAAGAAGCTCTTAATGAGGTTAAACGAGGTGTTGCAACAATGTACTCTGCTAGTAAGAAGTTTAGGATTCCAAAGTCGACATTGCGCGAGCATCTCATACGATCGCAGAGTAAAAAAGATAAGAGTGTTGACAGTTACATATCTGATATACAAACAACTAATTTACAAACTGCGGAAATGTGCACAGGAAGTACTCTAAGATGTACAGCAACACCTACCTACTCGGATGGTAAAGATGATAAAGAAGTTTGTAAAAGAACTTTTAAGATGCATAAACAGAAGTTTAATATTGAGGAAATGAACTCTGCAAAAAATAATGGAAATGCTGGTCATAAACCATCAGAGCAAATAATAAATGAATCAAGTTCTATGGATTACACCCCAAATTCTTATGATGAGGATTTAACACAGGAAAGCAATATTCGGGGCACAAAAATACCGATGTATATAAAAAGGGATGTTGTATTAAGAAATATACATCGTACTGAGCACAGTTCAGATGATGCATATATTCACTTTAATGTACATGGGTTGATTGAAAGACTGCAGTTGCTAGTTACTGTTGATTATCACAACCATCGAGATATGCATCACCGAAATGAAATTATCTCTATAATATCTAAACTTCGACAAAAAGGAATTATAGAATAGAACGACAACAAAATTAGATGGGGGTAAATATTTATACATAATTTTCAAAATTGTAAAATTGGAATAGTCTGCATCTGCATTTTGATAAGTAAACATCGTAATAAAAATGACCGGAGAAAGAATTATATCTTTAGATGCTATCAAAATTTTAGAACAAGTTGTCAGGGAGATGAAAAAAAGTTTATCAAACAATTCAACTAGCCAACATTTGAATGGTATGTCTAATGAATCTCTGGCAAATACTAAAATAGTGCAAGATAAACCTGCACATGATAATGTTGATGCGGGAGATCAGAACATGGACTTCAAGTCAGACGTTTCTGACAGAAAAAGAAAGAGACAACTTAAATCGTATACTAAAGAGGATTTAAATAAAGCCCTTGACGAAATAAACAAAGGATGGATTACTGGTTCAGAAGCATCCGAAATCTACAATGTTTCAAAAGCTACACTCTACACGAAACTCAGAGCAAACGAAAATCGTGTACAAAATTTGGATATGTATACTACACATTTGCCAATTAAAAGGAGGAAAAAGTGACTTTTGTGTGTGTATTAGTTTTAATGAATAAAAATATATTTCTATGTGTATTGTACTTGTTAAGTATTTGAAATATAAATATGGTTTCAAACGTTATGGTTTTATTTATATATAATGGTATTGTTAGGATACAATAAAAATACAATACTTCCGTTACTCGGAAGCAGTAGGCGCAGGGGTGCGCATGGGCATGGGTGCGTACGCGTAGGGGTGCGCATGGGTGGGGGTGCACACGGACACATTACGAGTTAGAGGTCTTGGTATAAAATTCTCCGTTTTATGTTAAAATTTTTCTATGTCCGAACTACTAAAAATCCGATCTAGGTCGGATTAAATCCTACCTAGGTCGGAGGGAGACACCTTCACCTTATGAGGCAATTTCACCCTATGAGGAAATTTCACCCTATGAGGCAATTTCATCCTATGAGGCAATTTTACCCTATTCTGATGAAGATGCCATTAATGCACCCACAGCCAGACCTAGATCTGATTATGCAAATAAAGAAATAGCTTAATATAATTGCAATATCACAAAATTTATATGCAACAATCAATTTTAAATAAATTGTCTTTAAAACTTAAAATGGATGTTATATCCAAGTTTTATCATTAGAGTGGTACCATATCTGGTTGAACCGAGAAACAGTGGAATTAGGTTGATACCACTAATTGCCTTTTAATGAGTTTTCTTATTAAAAACCCATTAGCATTAATTGCTTTTTAATGAGTGTTCTACTTAAAAAGCCATTAGCACTAATTGCTTTTTAACGAGTTTTCTCATTAAAAACCCATTAGCACTAATTGCTTTTTACTGAGTTGTCTCATTAAAAACCCCATTAGCACTAATTGCTATTTAATGAGTTTTCTCATTAAAAAACCATTAGCACTAATTGCTTTTTAATGAGTTTTAATAATTTTTTATATTACCTCACATCACGATAATCATTTTAAGGCTACCAAGTGTAGTTATGAAATGGTGCAAATAGTGCATAAACACTCACCGTCGAATTGACACCGTAGGACTGGCTCCTACCGTCTCTAATGACAGGGCAAAACAGAGGGGCGCGTGATTCCGCTTTGGGTGTGTCCTCCCATCACAAAAGGGAGCGACAATCCAATTAATAACGCTGGAATAATTTCAGGTAAAATTACTTTATTATTGCCGCAAAGTACATTTTCTTAAAACCAGAAATACTTACCACACAATAGTGTGTGTGCGAAATTCCAAAAAAAAACCTGAAACAAAAAGTACGAAGACAACGACGAGTACTTTTATCGTGTTCAGAAAAGAAAATGCACATATATTTGTTTTGAAACAACCAGAGTTCAAAGTAATACCGGTTTTATCAACCCAGGTGATTAGAAAACTCAAAACACGGTTTATCACATAGTTCAATACATTCTGACAACGAGTCTTTAGATTGTAGTAAGCTAGAAAGTAATTATACGCTATCGTAATGTGTAGCAAGTTTACGGATACCTAAAACAAGGTATTGACTATTTAATTTATAGAATAAGCTTTTCAAATTCGCAACAAATTGGTTTAAATGAAAATCGTTATGAAACGTACTTATTATAAAACGGTAAGATATACAGGATATTGTTGGAGTAGTAACAGAATCTAGGTAAATGAATAGCGAATTAAAAAGGGTGTGGTTTTTAAATTACCATCAAAAGTGAACGTAACAACTGTAAAATTTGTTCGACTATTTTTTTGGGTATCTCTTTCTTTTTCTGTTTTTTGGTGTGTATGTGTTTCATGTAACAGCCTATTTATGATGATTTTCGGATAACCATTATTTTGGAGTACGTGTTTCAGAGTCATAATATTTATATTTAGATCGTTTGGATGCCATATATTTGTGTTATTCTATTTATCATTTGTTTGATAATATTAATTTTCATCTGTGTTGAATGTTCTAAGTTGTAATGAATGTATTTATTTGATGATGTTGGTTTTTGATAATATTGTTGGAGACTTTCACAGTCGGAGTCATTATATATATATATATATATATATATATATATATATATATATATATAGAAAAGATTTTGTTTTTTGGTTCTTGGGATAAAGTCGCTCATAAATTAAACACAAAACATTAAATGTGTATCATTTGTATTAAATCGTACGTTTCGGTGATAATTTACACCTTAATCATCGATCTACATGAAAAAGTATATAAATAGGTAATTCATATAACAGGTAATATATGTTTAACTTACTTATTACTTGATAAAATTATTTTATGTATTCACCCATAATAAAAGTAACAGAAGGAAGCTTGTCATATTACTGATTAAGAATTAAAATTAATTTTGAATGAAATGTCAGTTCACTTATTTGACAAAAATGTAGGATCAACGATGACATCAAACAACAAATTATGACACTATTTGATTATATTTTTTATTTAAATAGTAGTATGTGGTTTATTTGTAAAAATTTTTGTATGGTGGGTTGCATAAAAATAGTTAGATTTTAAAATCATATATTTTTACAGGTGTAGTAAACAGGTTGACTTTTGACTTAAATTAAATAGAATTCTGTGTGTAAGCAATATCATTGTAGTTAGTATATTTTTTTGGATTAAAAGTGTATAGGTATGAGTAAACTGTATGTAAATTATTTATGTATTCTTTGTGATTTATGGAATTTTGTTCTTGGTTTATATGAAATTATTCTAAGAAAAGTCTTTTTTTGTAATTGCTTTCTATATCTAAAATTTTACATTATCATAATTGACTTTGTGTTTTGTATTGTATAAATGTATAGAAAGAGCACAAGAAGTTTTTCCTAATTTTGCATCACTTTTGTGTTGTGTCATGCGATTTCGGAGCCACTGTTTGGTTTGGCCTACGTAGGAAGCTTTGCATTCACATTGAATTTTATACACTAAATTGCTACATAAAGCTTTATTTGTTTTTTCTTTTAGTTTAGTAAAAAAGTTTCCAATGGACTTAGTATTTGAATTTATTATAGTTACAAAAGGTTGTTTTAGTAATTTTTTTATTAGTGGTGAAAGATTAGTAATATATAAAAGTTTTTGTAAATGATATCAGTATGTTTATTTTGAGGTGGAAATATGATTGTGTTAGTATGTAGTAGTTTTGATAAAAGTGGTTTAGGGTAACCGTTGTTGATTAAGATTGATATTAGTTCTTTCAGATTTTTTCCTTAAATTTGGGTTCACAGATAGAGACCATACGATGTTTCAGTCCTAATATGGTGTTAATTTTTGTTTCATGCTATGATTGGAATGGTAATTTAAATATCTTTCTGAATTTGTAGGTTTTGTAAATATCAAAATTGATCTTGTTGTCATTATTACGGATAACTAGTGTATCAAGAAATGGTATTGATTGGTGAGATTCTAGTTCATAAGAGAATTTCAAATGTTCGTTAAAATTGTTAAAATGTTGAATGGTGGTTAGTAAAAATGTTCAGGAAGTGAGCAGAGAATGTCATCAACGTATTTGACTAGAAATACCATTTTGAAAGGTAAGTTAGGTAAAACACTTTCTACCAGTTTGTCCATTACTATTTGTGCAATAATAGGGGATAATGGTGAACCCATAGGAGTACCAAAATCTGTAAGTAAAATTTTGAGTTAAAACTAAAATATGTGTTGTTGAAGATAAGGTTTATTGAAGTGATAAATAATTGTAATGATATATGGCAATGTGGTTCTATGGAATCCCATTTTTCTGTAATAATTTGAATGACTAAGTTGACTGGTATGTTTGTAAATAAAGAGTTAACGTCGAGAGAAACGAGAATGTGATCTTGAGGTAGTTGAAAGTTACGGTATTGGTTTACGAATTGGAAGGTATCTACTATGTTGTGGCCTGTAATTGGGAAAGATTTTTGTAATATAGTAGATAAGAAAGAAGAAAATGCATATGTTGGAGAATTAATTGAAGAGATAATAGGTCTTAAAGGAATATCTGGTTTATGGATTTTGGGAGTCCATAATATTTGCTTGGAACAGAATTATTGGTGATAAGTAGTGATTTTTGTTCATTTGTAATCATGTCTTTTTTGAATAATAATTTAATGTGATTGTTTATGGTGTTCTGTATGGTGAAAGTGGGGTCCTTTTTTAGTTTTTTATATGTAAGTTCATCATCTAATAAGGTGTTGGATTTATCTATATATGTTGATTTATTAAGTATAACTGTTACGGCTCCTTTGTCTGCTTTAGTGACAAAAATATCAGGATGGTCCTTTAGGAATTTCTTTAATTTATTAAAGATTACAGAATCTGAATTAAATTTATTATTAGGATTTTTAAAAATTGGTTATTAGATTTGTAACCTGACATCTTTTATTCATTTTTTGTTGTGAAGTAATATCCATGGAGTCAAGTAATATTTCAATATCTGCTAATAAGTGTCCCATATTGATGTCAGAAATACATGAGTTTAAAATAAACTTAGGGCCTAAAGATGAAAAACTATTGATGTCATCAGGGATGTCTACATTACTTAAGTTACAAATCCATTTGCTATTGTTGACAAAGAGTTGTTTACTTTGGATTTGATGTGATTTTAAAGTATTAAATTTCTTAATTAGTAATTTTTATATATATAAATTGTCTGTTATATGATTGGGCTTGTTTGTTCTTGAAATTAATATATAAATCTATAGGTATAGAATCTTTGATGGTTTCTTTAGTTTTGAAAAGTTGATTATGCCAAAATTGTATTTCTGCATGAGTGTATTCAATTTCTAAATTTAATAAAGATTTTTCTAACCTGTGATTTAGGTTAGTAACTTGTTTATTAATCTTTTCACTTCGAGTACCTATTAGACGAGACATAAAAATGGTTGAATCAAGTATATGTTTAGGTTTCAATTCTTCTCTTCGACATCTTTCTAAGAAGGTCTTCCTGTTATTGAAGTGGGCAAGTTTTTTTGTAATTTTGGCCCAATATTTTAAATTTGTGACCATTACTTCTCCATGTTCTATACGGATGTATTGATAAAATCCCATATTTTTATATAAAGGTTCTTGATAATTCTTGAGCGTAGTTAAATTAGAAAAGATTTTGTTTTTTGGTTCTTGGGATAAAGTCGCTCATAAATTAAACACAAAACATTAAATGTGTATCATTTGTATTAAATCGTACGTTTCGGTGATAATTTACACCTTAATCATCGATCTACATGAAAAAGTATATAAATAGGTAATTCATATAACAGGTAATATATGTTTAACTTACTTATTACTTGATAAAATTATTTTATGTATTCACCCATAATAAAAGTAACAGAAGGAAGCTTGTCATATTACTGATTAAGAATTAAAATTAATTTTGAATGAAATGTCAGTTCACTTATTTGACAAAAATGTAGGATCAAGGATGACATCAAACAACAAATTATGACACTATTTGATTATATTTTTTATTTAAATAGTAGTATGTGGTTTATTTGTAAAAATTTTTGTATGGTGGGTTGCATAAAAATAGTTAGATTTTAAAATCATATATTTTACAGGTGTAGTAAACAGGTTGACTTTTGACTTAAATTAAATAGAATTCTGTGTGTAAGCAATATCATTATAGTTAGTATATTTTTTGAATTAAAAGTGTATAGGTATGAGTAAACTGTATGTAAATTATTGATGTCTTCTTTGTGATTGATGGAATTTTGTTCTTGGTTTATATGAAATGATTCTAAGAAAAGTCTTTTTTGTAATTGCTTTCTATATCTAAAATTTTTACATTATCATAATTGACTTTGTGTTTTGTATTGTATAAATGTATAGAAAGAGCACAAGAAGTTTTCCTAATTTTGCATCACTTTTGTGTTGTGTCATGCGATTTCGGAGCCACTGTTTGGTTTGGCCTACGTAGGAAGCTTTGCATTCACATTGAATTTTATACACTAAATTGCTACATAAAGCTTTATTTGTTTTTCTTTTAGTTTAGTAAAAGTTTCCAATGGACTTAGTATTTGAATTTATTATAGTTACAAAGGTTGTTTTAGTAATTTTTTATTAGTGGTGAAAGATTAGTAATATATAAAGTTTTTGTAAATGATATCAGTATGTTTATTTTGAGGTGGAAATATGATTGTGTTAGTATGTAGTAGTTTTGATAAAAGTGGTTTAGGGTAACCGTTGTTGATTAAGATTGATATTAGTTCTTTCAGATTTTTTCCTTAAATTTGGGTTCACAGATAGAGACCATACGATGTTTCAGTCCTAATATGGTGTTAATTTTTGTTTCATGCTATGATTGGAATGGTAATTTAAATATCTTTCTGAATTTGTAGGTTTTGTAAATATCAAAATTGATCTTGTTGTCATTATTACGGATAACTAGTGTATCAAGAAATGGTATTGATTGGTGAGATTCTAGTTCATAAGAGAATTTCAAATGTTCGTTAAAATTGTTAAAATGTTGAATGGTGGTTAGTAAAAATGTTCAGGAAGTGAGCAGAGAATGTCATCAACGTATTTGACTAGAAATACCATTTTGAAAGGTAAGTTAGGTAAAACACTTTCTACCAGTTTGTCCATTACTATTTGTGCAATAATAGGGATAATGGTGAACCCATAGGAGTACCAAAAATCTGTAAGTAAAATTTTGAGTTAAAACTAAAATATGTGTTGTTGAAGATAAGGTTTATTGAAGTGATAAATAATTGTAATGATATATGGCAATGTGGTTCTATGGAATCCCATTTTTCTGTAATAATTTGAATGACTAAGTTGACTGGTATGTTTGTAAATAAAGAGTTAACGTCGAGAGAAACGAGAATGTGATCTTGAGGTAGTTGAAAGTTACGGTATTGGTTTACGAATTGGAAGGTATCTACTATGTTGTGGCCTGTAATTGGGAAAGATTTTTGTAATATAGTAGATAAGAAAGAAGGTACTCGAAGTGAAAAGATTAATAAACAAGTTACTAACCTAAATCACAGGTTAGAAAAATCTTTATTAAATTTAGAAATTGAATACACTCATGCAGAAATACAATTTTGGCATAATCAACTTTTCAAAACTAAAGAAACCATCAAAGATTCTATACCTATAGATTTATATATTAATTTCAAGAACAAACAAGCCCAATCATATAACAGACAATTTATATATATAAAAATTACTAATTAAGAAATTTAATACTTTAAAATCACATCAAATCCAAAGTAAACAACTCTTTGTCAACAATAGCAAATGGATTTGTAACTTAAGTAATGTAGACATCCCTGATGACATCAATAGTTTTTATCTTTAGGCCCTAAGTTTATTTTAAACTCATGTATTTCTGACATCAATATGGGACACTTATTAGCAGATATTGAAATATTACTTGACTCCATGGATATTACTTCACAACAAAAATGAATAAAAGATGTCAGGTTACAAATCTAATAACCAATTTTTAAAAATCCTAATAATAAATTTAATTCAGATTCTGTAATCTTTAATAAATTAAAGAAATTCCTAAAGGACCATCCTGATATTTTTGTCACTAAAGCAGACAAAGGAGCCGTAACAGTTATACTTAATAAATCAACATATATAGATAAATCCAACACCTTATTAGATGATGAACTTACATATAAAAACTAAAAAGGACCCCACTTTCACCATACAGAACACCATAAACAATCACATTAAATTATTATTCAAAAAGACATGATTACAAATGAACAAAATCACTACTTATCACCAATAATTCTGTTCCAAGCAAATATTATGAACTCCCAAAATCCACAAACCGGATATAAGACCAATTTTCTTTTCAATTAATTCTCCAACATATGCATTTTCTTCTTTCATATCTATTGCATTACAAAAATCTTTCCCAATTACAGACCACAACATAGTAGATACCTTCTAATTCGTAAACCAATACCGTAACTTTCAACTACCTCAAGATCACATTCTCGTTTCTCTCGACGTTAACTCTTTATTTACAAACATACCAGTCAACTTAGTCATTCAAATTATTACAGAAAATGGGATTCCATAGAACCACATTGCCATATATCATTACAATTATTTATCACTTCAATAAACCTTATCTTCAACAACACATATTTTAGTTTTAACTCAAAATTTTACTTACAGATTTTTGGTACTCCTATGGGTTCACCATTATCCCTATTATTGCACAAATAGTAATGGACAAACTGGTAGAAAGTGTTTTACCTAACTTACCTTTCAAAATGGTATTTCTAGTCAAATACGTTGATGACATTCTCTGCTCACTTCCTGAACATTTTTACTAACCACCATTCAACATTTTAACAATTTTAACGAACATTTGAAATTCTCTTATGAACTAGAATCTCACCAATCAATACCATTTCTTGATACACTAGTTATCCGTAATAATGACAACAAGATCAATTTTGATATTTACAAAAACCTACAAATTCAGAAAGATATTTAAATTACCATTCCAATCATAGCATGAAACAAAAATTAACACCATATTAGGACTGAAACATCGTATGGTCTCTATCTGTGAACCCAAATTTAAGGAAAAAATCTGAAAGAACTAATATCAATCTTAATCAACAACGGTTACCCTAAACCACTTTTATCAAAACTACTACATACTAACACAATCATATTTCCACCTCAAAATAAACATACTGATATCATTTACAAAAACTTTTATATATTACTAATCTTTCACCACTAATAAAAATTACTAAAACAACCTTTTGTAACTATAATAAATTCAAATACTAAGTCCATTGGAAACTTTTACTAAACTAAAAGAAAAACAAATAAAGCTTTATGTAGCAATTTAGTGTATAAAATTCAATGTGAATGCAAAGCTTCCTACGTAGGCCAAACCAAACAGTGGCTCCGAAATCGCATGACACAACACAAAAGTGATGCAAAATTAGAAAACTTTGTGCTCTTTCTATACATTTATACAATACAAAACACAAAGTCAATTATGATAATGTAAAATTTTAGATATAGAAAGCAATTACAAAAAGACTTTTCTTAGAATCATTTCATATAAACCAAGAACAAAATTCCATCAATCACAAAGAAGACATCAATAATTTACATACAGTTTACTCATACCTATACACTTTTAATTCAAAAAATATACTAACTATAATGATATTGCTTACACACAGAATTCTATTTAATTTAAGTCAAAAGTCAACCTGTTTACTACACCTGTAAAAATATATGATTTTAAAATCTAACTATTTTATGCAACCCACCATACAAAAATTTTTTTTACAAATAAACCACATACTACTATTTAAATAAAAAAATATAATCAAATAGTGTCATAATTTGTTGTTTGATGTCATCCTTGATCCTACATTTTTGTCAAATAAGTGAACTGACATTTCATTCAAAATTAATTTTAATTCTTAATCAGTAATATGACAAGCTTCCTTCTGTTACTTTTATTATGGGTGAATACATAAAATAATTTTATCAAGTAATAAGTAAGTTAAACATATATTACCTGTTATATGAATTACCTATTTATATACTTTTTCATGTAGATCGATGATTAAGGTGTAAATTATCACCGAAACGTACGATTTAATACAAATGATACACATTTAATGTTTTGTGTTTAATTTATGAGCGACTTTATCCCAAGAACCAAAAAACAAAATCTTTTCTAATTTAACTACGCTCAAGAATTATCAAGAAACTTTATATATATATATATATATATATATATATATATATATATATATATATATATTTATGGTCCCGGGTTGGGGCCGTGTCATTTTATAAACTAAGGTCGACTTTTGTAAGAGGCTTCATTAGGACAAAAAAAATGAAATATAAATATAAAATGTTACTTTGCTACAAGACACCATCTGGCTTAAATGGGCTGGTGAGTCTGCTAGAACCCCTTTACAAAAGTGGGCGAAACGTCGACCTTAGTTTATAAAATGACACGGTCCCAACCATAAATACTTATAATTGGTTTTTGATACCAATCTAATTGTATTATCCTATTGTGCCTAATTACTATGGTGTTTAAAAAAGGAACATTGTTATTTTTTTCTTGCTAAACTGTGAATTTTAAATGTTGAACATAGTCGTCGACTACTTGTAAAATTTCTGGACTTCCTTCCTCAATTGGCACAGCAAGTATAATGTCATCTACAAATTTTTTATGAACGGAAAAAACTCGGTTACCGAATTTTGAATACGCATGACTTGTTGCTTAATTATCACGAATGAAGTATTAATTAAAAATTTTGGTTATAAAATCGATAAACCTAAAAATTAATAGTAATATTTCAATCAGAAACCCTCTTGTTTACCGAATAGAGAAAGCATATAACCACGGGTACTCTAAAAAAATTACAAGAGCGAGAATGAATCCACTAGCATAATAGTGGTCCTTATAAATATTATACGGAAGACTATAAATTCGGATTTTGAGTTCATTTAAAACGTTTCTAGCTAGGAAAAATATAACAAGCAGTTATAATAGTGATTGGAGCCAAACGCTTAAAACTTTAACAATATTTTGAATTCGCGAAAATGTTGCAATAGTACCTTTTTGAATTTAACCAGATTGCCTCAAGTTATAGCTTACACTATTACAACCTCATCTCCAACCGAATGATGTTGCCGTGAGCATCACTACCGTTTCAAAACAAGTTAATGATTAATTTTAAACGTAGGGAGTGTACTTTAACAGCTGTATGGCAAACAAAATTATGTAGTTGATAAACTTTTTGCTAAAATTAGTTTAAATAGAATTATATTGAGACTAGTTTTGAACAAAAGCACAAAATACTTGTAATGATTATTTCATATTTTTTAGCCAATTTATTCATTATAAAGTTTCATAGACGTTTCGCTTGAAAAACTTTGACTTCAAGAATATTCAAAACAAAGTTCAACTTTACCGAATCAGAACTTGAACAACTGGCTTATTAACTCTGCAGTCTTTACTCGAAACTAAGCCAAGCACAAGCTATGTTTTTAAAATGCAAAGAAGTATTATGAATTTCAGTACAGTAGTAGCTTAGAATTAGTCTTCAACTGAATTGTCATTACATCTCGTCAACTTTGGTTTAATCGTCTACCTATTTATTACAGCTATGAATAAACAGCAAATAGTTTAAAATATGAAACTGCTTTTATGAAGAGATACTAACATGAACTATGATTATTTCAATTGATTTTGATGTAATTCTAGTAACAAGCTGTGTTTTTTGTACAGACTACGAACGATGGGAACAACAAAAATGGAACTTTGAAATAAATTTTAATTAATAAGTCTAATGCGCTGTATTTCTGAATTTACTACCTACTCACAGCTTGTGTAAATAAATCGTCACTTATCCTGGTCTATCAGCCACGAAAGGGTTTGCAAAACTAAACAGAAACGTGAACAGAAAGGCCATCGCGTTTTGCATACGATAATTTTAAAAACGCAGCAACAAATAAATTGATATAAATTGATCTTCTGTTTATTCCAATAATTCGCCAAACCACTGACACACTATGCATAATAATATTTACTTATTAAGATACGGCAAAACCAGGAAATTGCAGGAGTACATACCACTTGTTATTAAATCAACAAGCTATAGTATAACGTTTTTAAATTATGTATAACATCCTTTGCGGTTAGCAGCTTATCAAGTGAGGTATTGTTTGTGTGTTTTACGTTCGGCAGAAGGAAATAAGGTTTATTTGAATGTAAAACAGTGAGAAACAAGGTCTGTGTGAGCGTATTAATTGTAATATGGTGATTACCAGCTTAGATGGGAACGGAGGTAGAATTTGCTATTTAAAAATTATCTTAAACTAACAACTTTCAGGAGATGAACCGGATGTTACGTTTTCCAAATCAAAACACGCAGTTGATTCTGGAAAAGAAGAAATATCTCTCATTCAATACGAAAATCCACCCGATGACAATGAAACAGCAGAGGAACCTATAGCGGAAAGGAAATTAAACGACCCTCTATTTATTAGCAAGGGTAATGTATAAATTTTAATATTAATTGTTCAAAGTAACTAAATACTGATTACAGTAACAAAGAAAAAATATTTGCAAATAGTAAAGTTATAACGTCTTTTGTAGAAACGGAAGACGAAGACGATTCAGGGGAACGCAAACATGGGAATAAAAGCCGTACTCGTACGGGTAAGAATTTTTATTTAATGAGAATGTCTTTCGCGGCAGGAAATACAAATATTCAAAATAAAATACATGCAGCCTAATTGGCTAAGGGGCGAGCTTCAGAATTTAATAATATTCTTCTCTTGATATTCTATACATTTTCGTCAATCTTTCGTGCACTGAAATGAAATTTTACGTAAGCGTGGATAATATTTATTAAAAAAATGTTAAATTTCCTAGAATAATTTTTAAGCGTATGCCATACTGGGGCATAATGCTCCGACGCCGAAGATAATTTTATTTTTAAAGCGTGCTTTATAGATTTAAAGAAAGACGACCATGATGGTGATGGTGATGCAGATGTAAAAGAGGACGAAGAGAACAGAAAATCCTATACAGTTTCAATCGAGGACGATGGAGAAGAAGCACTTGAGAAACCTCAAAAGCAATCAAATTCATACGCTGCTAAGAAAACTATGGCACAAGGTATATTTAAATACAAATTTAGGGGTTGTTCTAACTTAAGCTTTTTAGGAATGATGGATATTGCACTATTAACAGCGAATGCGAATCAGTTACGTTTTATGCTTGAATACAACAGACACAGTGCGACATTTCTAATAAACATAGTGTTAATAAGCATTTCCTTAATTCTACAAGTATTAGTAGGAGTAGCACTAATATGCAAAGGTCGTTTGGATATACGTGGCGAGTCCAAACATCAAAGCGCTAAAAAGATCAATAATTATGTAGTAATTTGCGTTTTCTTAGTTACGATTATAAATGTATTTATTGCTAGCTTTACTGTTACTGGAGAGAGTCCTAATGGGAAATCCTAAAGTCAATTGAAAATTATTTGCAAGAACATTACAATCAATTGAAGTTTTTTCACTAAATCACCAAAAATAGAATATGAAAAGTTGTGATTATAATCTTTGAAGTGCTGTGATGCATTTTTAATTTTTGACAGGATCGTTAACGCTTGTATAAATATGTTTTTGTTTAGAACAACGTTTTGTGGAACTGTTGTGCTTGTTAAATGTAATCAGTAGACAAGTTTAATCTCTAATTGTTTATTTATACACCTGTGTACGTTAGACCTTTAAGTTGGCCACTTTGAATAGTAAAATTTCAATATTTCCCATGTGACAAACTGTATTAAATGGGACTTTATATATATATATATATATATATATATATATATATATTATTATGTGTAACGACCTTTAATTATTATCAATAAGAAGTGCAGTAACGGGTTTATAGGTCTACGTTCATAAAGGTAAAATTAAAAACTCTTTGTTCTTTACCAAGCTTTCGATTTAATTTTAAATCTTCCTCAGGGTGCTACAAAATTATAAACATCCATGTCAACATTCAAATAAAATACATTAACTTACAAAAACTGGAGTGTAAAATAGTAACTACATTGAAACATACTAGGTTAACATTCTTAGCACTAAATAAACAAACTAACAGATTTAAATTGTAACTTCACATAGTAATATGTTTGACCAGGTATGCAAACCTAATTAAGTGACAGGTGTTGGTAGAACCTGATTTCAATACTTACAAAAATTATTGCATAAAATTCAACTTAGTGTCTCTTTCTTTCTGTTGATATTACTTAGTTTTAAAATATAAGAATAAATCACACTTAGATTGTTAGTATCAGATTTGAAGTTCAAAACGTTGTTGTTATTATTAATGTGCACCATTTCAAGAAAAAGTCTACCTTTGTAACTAACTTCCTTATCTAAAATTTTTACTTTATTAAAATCCGGAAAATGATTTGATTTTTTACATGGCAAGATAAAGCGCACGAATCATTTTTGAATTTACAGTCACTCCTATGCTGAACAATCCTGGAACGTAACCACTGTGAAGATTGTCCAATGTAGATCTTATCACAATTACTGCATGGAATAGAGTATATGACGTTAGAACTACTCAGCATAGAGTCTCATCTTTAATGGCAGAAAATAATTGATTTATAGTAACAGGGTTGTATTTTGAAATTATGATGGAGTCATTCCGTAGGACGTTAAGTAATTTTAATGTTAAATTTTTAATCATCGGTAGTTTCTTATAACCAATTTCTGTTACAGGTGTCAAATCAGTTTTTTGTTTTTTATTATTATAGTTGTTCCCGAAAATAAGTTTCTTAGTCAGATTTTTTGGAAAGCCATTGTTTATCGCAATTTCTGTTAACAAGTTAAAATTTTTAAGACGTAAAGAAGGATGTGAAATTTTAAGAATTCTATTTTTTAAACCTAAAATGGTATTCACCTTTTGACTGAGGCTGTGGTTAGAAAAAAAGTTTATGTACCTATCTGAACTTGTAGTTTTCCTGTACCAATCTAACATAATTATGTTGTCTGTATTCCTAATTAATTTCATGTCCAAAAAGGGGATTGTACATTCATGCTCTCTTCCCAAAGTAAACTGTATGTGTTCGTTAAAGCTGTTAAAGATTTTTAAAACCTCATTTATTTGATGTTCAGGTACAGCACAAATCACATCATCCACATACTTTTTTATAAAAGTTCGGTTACTGTAACAATGTATAAAACGGATTACGTCAAAAAAGGCACAGCACTGGTCAACGACACTACGGTTTATAAACTGTTAAAAACAGATCCTACTTTTACTACACAGAAGAAAAATAATGAGTTAATCAATAGGTTATATAAACATAATTGCATTAATCTAGACACCAAAAAGAAACTATGTATTACCAACGCAACGACTCCCAAGCTTTATGGATTGCCTAAAATTCATAAGAGCGAAGTTCCCCTAAGACCGATTGTCTCTTCGATTAATTCACCTACGCATAAACTATCTGTTTTTGTTGCGGATATACTTACTAAATCGTTTAGTAATAAAAATAATTATAATACTACAGATTCGTTTACTTTTGCAACGGAATTTCAAAATTATCATATTTCTGATGGTTTCGTTTTAATATCACTAGCTGTCATTTCCTTGTTTACCAACATCCCTTTAAAATTGGCATTAAAAATAATTACAGACAAGTGGGAAATTATACGAGACCATTGTGAATTTTCTTTAGAATTGTTTACTGAAACCCTAAGTTTTATTTTTTATCACACTTATTTCACTTTTGACAAGAAATTTTATTTACAAATATTCGGAGCACCTATGGGTTCACCACTCAGTCCCATAGTTGCCACAATAATAATGGATTATCTATTTGACGAGGTTATTCCACAATTACCCACGCCTCCAGCTTTTATAAAAAAGTATGTGGATGATGTAATTTGTGCTGTACCTGAAAATCAAATAAATGAGGTTTTAAAAATCTTTAACAGCTTTAAGAACACATACAGTTTACTCTGGGAAGAGAGCATGAATGTACAATCCCCTTTTTGGACATGAAATTAATTAGGAATACAGACAACATAATTATGTTAGATTGGTACAGGAAAACTACAAGCTCAGATAGGTACATAAACTTTTTTTCTAACCACAGCCTCAGTCAAAAGGTGAATACCATTTTAGGTTTAAAAAATAGAATTCTTAAAATTTCACATCCTTCTTTACGTCTTAAAAATTTTAACTTGTTAACAGAAATTGCGATAAACAATGGCTTTCCAAAAAATCTGTCTAAGATACTTATTTTCGGGAACAACTATAATAATAAAAAACAAAAAACTGATTTGACACCTGTAACAGAAATTGGTTATAAGAAACTACCGATGATTAAAAATTTAACATTAAAATTACTTAACGTCCTACGGAATGACTCCATCATAATTTCAAAATACAACCCTGTTACTATAAATCAATTATTTTCTGCCATTAACGATGAGACTCCTATGCTGAGTAGTTCTAACGTCATATACTCTATTCCATGCAGTAATTGTGATAAGATCTACATTGGACAATCTTCACAGTGGTTACGTTCCAGGATTGTTCAGCATAGGAGTGACTGTAAAATCAAAAAAGATTCGTGCGCTTTATCTTGCCATGTAAAAAATCAAATCATTTTCCGGATTTTAATAAAGTAAAAATTTTAGATAAGGAAGTTAGTTACAAAGGTAGACTTTTTCTTGAAATGGTGCACATTAATAATAACAACAACGTTTTGAACTTCAAATCTGATACTAACAATCTAAGTGTGATTTATTCTTATATTTTAAAACTAAGTAATATCAACAGAAAGAAAGAGACACTAAGTTGAATTTTATGCAATAATTTTTGTAAGTATTGAAATCAGGTTTAACCAACACCTGTCACTTAATTAGGTTTGCATACCTGGTCAAACATATTACCATGTGAAGTTACAATTTTAATCTGTTAGTTGTTTACTTAGTGCTAAGAATGTTAACCTAGTATGTTTCAATGTAGTTACTATTTTACACTCCAGTTTTTGTAAGTTAATGTATTTTATTTGAATGTTGACATGGATGTTTATAATTTTGTAGCACCCTGAGGAAGATTTAAAATTAAATCGAAAGCTTGGTAAAGAACAAAGAGTTTTTAATTTTACCTTTATGAACGTAGACCTATAAACCCGTTACTACACTTCTTATTGATATATATATATATATATATATATATATATATATATATATATATATATATATATTACTATGTAGTTTGTAGGTTAGAATTAATAAGATAGGTCATTGGACAATTTAGGATAGGCTGACGTATGTAGATACAATTTATTAAAAAGTTAAATGCGTAAATACCACTTATTAAAAAGTTAAATAGGTGTCTTAGTAATCCAGGGTAAACGATTAATTAATTTAGAGTAGGAATTTTAGAGTTAATTGCATTTGAGTTTTAGCTTTGCATTTATTTGCAAGGCTAACTTGGAAGTTTTAGAATTTTATTTCGGGTGAGATTTGGGTTTTGAGAAGTGTTGAACGGTTAGGAGGTTACCGAAAAAGCTTGTTTATGTGGGGTGGAATTGTGAGAAAATTAAACAACAGGGGGGTACTTTTGGGTCTATATAAACACCTAGGAGGTGGTGAGAGTCTCTCTTCTTTTCTTCGCTCGTCATCGACGTGAATACATGTAGTAGTCAATATTATTGAGTGCTTTTAAAAAGTTGTTATTACACACAAGTTGCTGTGCCGTAGTACTTGTTGTTTATAAAATTATGAAGTATATTTAGAAACAAAAGCTAAGCATATCAGAGTCATTTAATACAGACTACTGTTACTTTGGTTGTTGGGCTTGCAAGACGTCCTAAGACGAATGAACGATTGTGAAAGCATCGAGTGGTGATTTGCTGATGATATATGGAACAGTAGAGGAGTTTAGAAAGTTTGGATACACTATCAATGGATAGTTGGAGAGATTTGGATAGCTGCATCATCGAGAGCTGGATTGCATATGCATGCGGTGTGATGGTTTCCAGGTTACTGATCTTTATAAAAACATTGTTGTTGAGTTTATTTGATGTGTTTTAACATTTGGGGTTTTTAAGTGCATTTTTATGAATTCTATGGACTTAAGAATTTATTGAGCTTTATAATTAAATGAAAATATGTTTATGTAGAGAAGGATATTTAAAATAATGATATAAAAGTTATTTATGTACAAAGTTGTTGTGGTAGTGCTATCATTTTGCACACAGGTGTAAAAGAGTTTTACTGTAAGCTCATATTAAGACAGGGGTTAAAGTCAGATATGATGGTAGCTCACTTACTTTAAATAGGGTATCTGTATAATGGTTTCCTAATCAAGAATATGTAATTTTATGTATGTGAACCTTTGTAATTGAAAGATTTTGGAAGTAGTAATTGTTTATTTTTGTGTAAATAGAATGTGATGAATTTTGGTAGTTGCGTCTTTTTGATAGAATTGCAAGGAAGTAGTTTTCAAATTGCAGCAAAGTTGCAATTAGGAGAAGTTATGATTTTCAGCAGTCCAGGTATGCTTTATAGGTAGATTCATAAGATTTATAGTGGTGGAGCGGAGCAGAGCAGCCGAGATAAGATTCGCAGCATTTATAACAACCTAATGGTGGCACTCACGATTCAAGCGGAACTGCAGAACAAAATGGCGCCCAACGTGGAGCTCGAATTCATATAATGACAAATTTATTTCAGGAAACTGGCGACCAGACATTAAAAGGTTAATTGTCTTGTAAATAATTTTATTAATTTTATTGAGTGTAGGAATTTCGTGGTAAATGAGCGGTGTGTTGTGAACAAAAGTTAGGAAAGGAGTGGTTAAGGAGTGAAAGAGTGGAGATCGGAAGTGACGATAGTACTCTGTTTGAGAAACCAAGACAAGAAATGGAGGAAGCCGAAGGTAGTAGAGATCAATCACGGCCAGAATCGGAAGAACAAGGAAATGAGTTGATAATGAGAATGTTAGAGTAGATGAGTGCAGAGACGAACCGAAAGTTTGAGCCTATTAGGGAAATGGGCGAAGAATCAAAAAGAAAATTTGAACAAATGACGAAAAAGCTAAGTGAGAAGATACATAAATCGACTAAAAAATTTACGGACTTTAAAAATAGTTTAACGGTAAAAATGGGGGAGGTTGAGATGAGAGTAGAAAGGAATGAAAGAAATATAACAGGTATTAGGAAGGGAATAGGGTAACTAGAAACGGAAGTTAGAACTTTTTGTGAAGAGGAAATGAGAAAATGACAGGTGAGTGATTCGTGTAGAGGTTAGTTAGGAAGGTATGAAAGAGAAGTCACGGGGATAAAACAAAATATTACTGCTTTAACGGGGGATAGTCCAAGAATTTTTACAGGTAACATGTCTTTAGAACAACAAATGAAAGTCTACGGAGATAATCGGGTGAACCCGCAAATTTTTATAAACAACATTAGAACCTTGGTTTGCAACTTATATGATGAACGGGCTAAATTAAATGTGGTGAAAGCTTTATTAAAGGATATTACAGAGGCCTGGTACAATTTAGTAGAGCAGGATATAGCATTATATTTAGATTTTGAGGAGAAATTCCTAACACATTATTGGGGTGATCACAAACAGGACCAAGTGAGGAATAATTTGATCACAAGGCGATACAAAGGGGAGTTTGCAGGATCCCACAATATGCTATTCGTAAATATAGTATAGAAAAGCAATTAAGCCCACCGTTAACTGATCGTTAATTAATTAAATATCTGTCTAGGCATTTTGAAATGGAGGTTAGGCAACATGTTGCGTTACAAAACATAATTGAAAGGAAGACATTTTTGGAGTACCTGCAAAGGTATGATGATGTAATTTGAGAGAGACCTATGGAAAGTAGAGAGCGAAATGTAAACCTAGTAAGATTTGAAAACAGGAGGAAAAACTTCAATAATTAGAGAGGTACGCATTATAATCAGGATTTTAGGAGTCAATGGGGACAAAGAGGTAATTTCTATAGGAGCAGTTGCAGTGCAAGGACTACTACTCCAAGACCGGGAGTTCAAAGGCAAAATAGCTCGCCCGAAATGACCCGGACAGCTACGAGTGTGAATAATACAGGAATGGCAGATGGACAAAAAGCAACCAGGAGAACGTATGCACAAGTAGTCGAAGGACAACCATGACCGAGTAGTGCAATCCGCGGTAGGCAGGATTTTTAGGTTCATACAAACCACTAAAAATTGACGTATGTAAATATGAACATCCGCGAGAATGAATAAATATCGAAGAAGAAATAGATCCAAAAGAAGTAGAGGAAATTTGTTTGCCGGTGGTAGAGATCAAAATTTTAAATCATTGTGTAGTATCGTTGCTCGATTCAGGAGCAGAGGCGAGTTTAGTATCGAAGGAATTCGTTAGAGAGATCCAAGCAGAAATTCATGATAAGATTATGCCAATCAAGAGGAGTCATTTGATAGCTCCAAAAAAAAGTTTGCTGTAGTAAATAGTATGGTAGTACTGAAGGTAGAAATAGGCTCGGTAAGCTGCAAGCAGGAATTTATTCTTCTTAATCTTCTTTGGGGATTAAACCACTCACAGTTTTTAAAATTATCTTTATTTACGTTTCGATCCATGACCTAGGATCGTTTTCAAAATAATAAAAACTTCAAGTTTGACATTTATGACATAAATTGAAGGTGACTTTGATTTATTGATGTTCGAAATATTTGGTTTGAGTTCACTAAGCAAAATTTTTTTAAAGTTTAAAAAAAAAAGTCGGTCCCAGGCCGTAACACAAATTGAAGGCAATCATTCATTTAAACTTTAAAAAATTTTTGCTTAGTGTACTCAAACCAAATATTTCGGACATCAATAAATCATAGTCACCTTTAATTTATGTCATAAATGTCAAACTTGAAGTTTTTATTATTTTGAAAACGATCCTAGGTCATGGATCGAAACGTTAATAAAGATAATTTTAAAACTATGAGTGGTTAAATCCCCAAAGAAGATTAAGAAGAATACTAAACAAACCACAACCAACATACAGGGAGTATTTACAGGAATTTATTATTGTTCCTGGACTTAAATTTTAAAGATAGGTGTATTAATTGATTTAGAGAGGAGATTAATGAAGGTTAGGGACGTGGTACTGTCCTGGAAGGAGAGTTATAATGTGACTGAAGATGACACTGGTTTAAACGTAAACGTAATGGAGTTAGATGAAGAAGAGGTTAGTGGAATAAATACTTTTAAATGTCCAAAGGAAAATTCGAAAAGGTTCAAGCGTTATTAAGGAAACATTCAGAGCTGGTAAGAGCACAGGCGAGTAAAGCGTTAGGTTACGAGCAGGTGTTAGAGTTAAATATTTGGAACCAGTTTAAGCAAAAATTTATTCGATATCTGCAGTATACAGAGATCAGGTAAATCTGGAAGTAATAAAAAGGTTAAGTGATGGCATACTTTCAACAAGAGTAAATGGCAACATGAATTTTGGTAAGTTAGAGTTGAGGAAGTCGTTCTGGTTAAATCAGTTATATGAAAATTCTAGAAAGTACATAAGGTTATGTGTAGAGAGAAAATCTGAGAATTCAGAAGTGATACCGTATGGTTGTCTGAAGCAAATATAAGGATGTATAAAGGCAGGGTGAATTTAGTATACCAGAAAATAGTTACTTATATAGTGATAATGATAGGAGAAAAGTAAGAATCAAGGTGGTAAGGTATGATAGAAAGCTAATGATCAGAATTAAAAAGAGGGTTAGGTCCAAGGAATGACTTGAAACTGTGTAAAATTTGTAGCTACTAAGTGTAAATAAAAGAACAGTGATAGGTGTAAAAATAAGTGTACATACAAATTAGTTTAGAATATTTGAATAAAGAGGAGAACTAAAAATTTTTGGTTACTTTCTTAATTCTAAATAGAGGGATTATACTGTGTAATTTGTAGGTTAGAATTAATTAGATAGGTAATTGGGCAATTTAGGATAGGCTGGCGTGTGTAGATACCTTCTATTAAAAAATTAAATGTGTAAATACCACTCATTAAAAAGTTAAATAAGTGTCTTAGTAATCCAGGGTAACGATTAATTAATTTAGAGTAAGAATTTTAGAATTAATTGCATTTTAGTTTTAGCTTTGCACTTATTTGCAAGGCTAACTTGAGATTTTTAGAATTTTGTTTCGGGTGAGATTTGGGTTTTGAGAAGTGTTGAACGGTTACCGAAAAAGCTTGTTTATGTGGGGTAGAATTGTGAAAAAATTAAACAACAGGGGGTACCTTTGGGTCTATATAAACCCCTAGGAAGTGGTGAGAGGCTCTTTTTTTTTCTTCGCTCGTCATCGACGTGAATACATGTAGTAGTCAATATTATTGAGTGCTTTTAAAAAGTTGTTATTACACTCAAGTTGCTGTGCCGTAGTACTTGTTGTTTAGAAAATCATGAAGTATATTTAGAAATAAAAGCAAAGCTTATCAGAGTCATGTAAGTACACGCTACTGTTACTTTGGATGTTGGGCTTGCAAGGCGTTCTAAGACGAATGAGCGATTGTGAAAGCATCGAGTGGTGATTTGCTGATAGTATATGGAACAGTAGAGCGGTTTAGGAAGTTTGGATGCACTCTCAATGGTTAGGTGGAGAGATTTGGATAGCTGCATGCTGACAGGAATAGTGTGACTCAACTTGGGAGCGGTTCCATAACTTATAGTCATTATCGAGGACAACAGCATCAAGAGCTGGATTGCAGATGCATGCGGTGTGATGGTTTCCAGGTAACTGATATTTATAAAAACATTGTTGTTGAGTTTATTTGATGTGTTTTAACATTTGGGGTTTTTGAGTGCATTGTTATTAATTCTATGGACTTAAGAATTTATTGAACTTTGTAATTAAATGAAAATATGTTTATGTAGGGAAGGATATTTAAAATAATGATATATAGGCAGTTTATGTACAATGTAAAAGGGACTTTTGTTGTTGCTGTGCTATAATTTTGCACACATGTTTAAAAGAATGTTACTGTGAGCTCATATTAACACAGGGGTTAAAGTCATGTATGAGGTTAGCCCACTTATTTTAAATAGGGTATTTGTATATTGAGAAAATTTTAATCCACCAATATTTTTGAAAATGAATGGTTTTTCTAATCAAGGATATTTAATTTTATGTATGTGAACCGTTATAATTGAAAGGTTTTGGAAGTAGTAATTGTTTATTTTTGTGTAAATAGAATGTGATGAATTTTGGTAGTTGCATTTTTTTTATAGGACTGTAGGGAAGTAGTTTTCAAATTGCAGCAAAGTTGCAGTTAGGAGAAGTTATGATTTTTAGCAGTCCAGGTAAGCTTCTTAAGTAGATTCATGAGATTTATAGTGGTGGAACGGAGCAACCGAGATAAGATTTGCAGAATTTATGACAACCTGATGGTGGTGCTCGCGAATCAAGCGGAAGGGCGGAACAATATATATATATATATATATATATATATATATATATATATATTGCTGCGAAATCGGGCCTCTAGGATTTGTGCGTTATATATAAACTGCTGTGCAATAAGCCCCTTCATTGTGTGTTATATAAATTAATGTCAAATAGCCCCACGATTGGGCGTTATTTAAATTGCTGTGAATTAAACCCCTAACGTTGGATGTCGTATTAATTTTGCAGTAACCTCTGCCCACGATTATTTCGTTATACAACCTTGCTATGTCACAGCCCCTAACATTGTCGTCGCCTTTTAAAGCTATACTGTTATGTTCGTACTCGGGCTCTTTCCTCTGCGTCTCTAAATCCTATAATTCCTTGAATTTGTATGCCTCGGCTAGCTCAGTTTATTAAACACTGAGTGCCCTACGTGACGACAATAAAGATTGTTTAACCCCTTTTCTTTCTATAACCTATCTGTTAAAATGATGTAAATGAAAATGAAAATAAAGCAATCCAAAAATATTCAATACAATAATTGATAATATGACACATTTATGTCAATAACCTATTAATTTGTTTAATATCCAGAAATTAGGCCCTGAATAAAATATTGATGTATATCAGATTTCGCCAAAATTTATGTTCGCTGAAAACCAGCAAAAATTCCACTGTAATTACTTTTAAGTACCTTTTTGAACGTTCAAAACGATCTTCTCTCTATTTTTTAAATTTTCAAATGCTTTTTGATGACCCTTACAGATATTTGAAATAGCAAATATTAAATGTTAAAAATTGAAAAACAGTCTTATACTAATAATGACCTGTGTTTTTCCTGCTTGGTTATAGGAACTGCCTCTGAATATCGATGGCCAGCACCCCTGGGTTGTTACAGCTTGACTTGTTTGCGTAGTTTCTTCACTTGTTGACCAGAATGATTAATTGTTGCTCGAATTCTTCCTTAGGATTTTGGAATGACTTGGAGTTTACTTTTAGCTTAATTTGAGTATCTTGACGTCTATTTTATGTTTACATGTAAGCTTTTTTGGAAATATTTTAGAATATTCTCGAAGTTTGTTTAGACATTTATTTAGACGCATATTCAGACGTTTATTTAGAAGTATGTTTGGAGGTGCATTCCGACATTAATTTAGAAGTATGTTTGGAGGTATCCTCAGGGATCTAAATTTTTAAATATTAGAATTAAATTTAATTTAATAGTTTACCTTACGTTTTAAGATCAAAACGGCTACTTCTTGTATAAATTGGCACTTTTAATTTTTTCTATTCTAATAAATTATTAATTTTCACTAAGTTTACTTTTACGTAATATTTCACGTTCAATTAACGTAATTAGTACCTTAGTCGAAGAGATACTGAATGTTTACGAAGTCCCCATAGTATTTATAGACTCCGCCTATCTGTTTTTTTTATTGGTGTTCATTGTGTGTTTGTTGATGAAGGCGTGGTATTTTGCGCTTATTTCTGCAGAACTCGGTATTTCTAAAAATTCCCTGTTCCGATTCTTGGTCAAACATTCCATTTCACACGTAGACGTTCAATTTTGTGTAGCATATTTTGCAGAAAGTCCAAATTTTTATTGCATTTTGTCACCTCTTTCATGTTTGCGTTGACTATAGTTCAAACTTTTATCATATAACGGACCGCCTGTTATTTATTGTTTGTTACTCCAAATATGTTAGATTTTATCGAAATACGATGTCTTTAGTCACGTACTCATATTCCTATTTTGACGTATTTGAACGCGTTTACTTATTTATGCGTTGATATATTTAATGATATTCTTAAATAGTTAGTATGCCAGGTTGTTTATCTTCACTGATTACGTATTCATTTTAATAAAACTTGATGCGTTTAAAACCTTATTTTTGCTTGTTTATTTCCAGTTCTGCACCTGTACATTTAACTTAGAACGTATTCTACGACGTACACATTATTATTTTGGCTAAATAGTATCTGATTATTGAATAATAAGCTTCCTTCTTATGAATTAAATTGTTTATGATTTATATACAATGTGTTCGCTATTGACTTTATATAAAATAGTCAATTTACTCCTATTTAATGGTGAAATGGTTTGGTTTTCTTAACCTTGATAATATCTACATATATCTTAAGACCCCTATGACTCAATATACCCTTAAACTACCTTCTTATCATAGCAATATATATATATATATATATGAACACACACGCACGCACGCGCGCACCCACGCACGCAAGCGCGAGCGCGCGCACACACAGATTCACCTACACACACACGTGTATTAAGTGTTCGCAAAACATTCTATTTAGCAATAGGCCCTTGAACAAAAGTCAACTATAACAACTGTGTAACATAAAGCATATAGGCCTTTAGCTAATAATTATACACACTTGGTTACTGCCAATAAATGGCCACGTCCAGAAATGCAAATTTTCAAGCATGGTTTGTACGTCTAATGATTAAGTTAACTTAAAATAGCTTCTGTCGTTTAAATTATTAAAAATATTGTCCTTCTTTGTCCAGAAAAATTATTTTTTTGTAGTTTTATTTGTATCGCAAGTTGTGCAGGGTAGTATAAATCGTTTTAATACATATTTCATTTTAATACAAACCACGTTTTAATAGACAATATTTTAATTATATGGGTCTATTATTGTGGTCAGTCAATAAATAAATATTATTAGCAATAGATTGCTATTGACAGTTAAACACCTACTTAATACTTAGGCTACCTTTTTAATACTTTTTGCCGTAAAAATGGCTACCTTATGTTATGTATCGTATCTCAGTACTGGTCATATTGAATTGGTTTCGTACGAACTTGCACAGACGTTTTCAACAAATCACAATCACATTCGATTAAGTTAGCATTTCTCTACCTTACAATATGCTCCAGCTATTTTAAATATGTGAAATTTTGTGATTATACAGTCGTTTCCTCTAGAAATCTTTTCTGTGTGGTTCTTATAGCTAACACCCACGCACGCGCACGCGCTCAGCAAACGCACAGTCTGATGCACACGTACACGCACGTGCACGCACGCACATTTTGACATACGGCTTCGAGGATGGCTTAATGATCATTATTCCAATAAGTGGACAAGTAGAGGTGTAGATGCTATTCTACATTAACCTCCTTGACTGCCCGAATTAAATCACTGAGATTGGTGCGTACCGTTTCATATTTGTAAATTTACTGCTTCCTTAATTTTTAAACCATTTCAATTTCTACTTATTGGGATATACGGATTTGCTACACTATAATTATTTCAAGTTAGCTCAGTTAGGCAACCAACGTTGCTTTTCTATACCTAATTCACAAGTCTACATGATATTACACGTTCTCGTTTCTTATCTAGGTATGTGGTCCATATGAATTTTCTGAATGTTGCTGGATTAATTATAATTACATAAAGTGGCTGTGCTATCTTTGAAAGATAGAAATATATTCAAACTTATTTCAATTTCATATGGAACTTCCGTGATTATTCTTCAGAAAACAATTTTAGGGATACATTAATACATTGAGTTAACTATACTGTAACGGTGGTTTGCGCTGTTTCTTCTATGATGAGCTGTATAAATCTAATCGAGTAGTTACCAAATTCTTATGATGAAAAACGTGATTTTACTTTTTACGTGACTAGTAGGTTATTGAAGGTCGATGTTTCCCTAATAGAAATATTGACATTTTCAACCAGGTTTGTAATCAGTATTTTTTGAATTTTGACAGACATTCTGAGTAATATAATTTACTCCCACATTGTTAGGTTCTTTGAAGAAATGCTTACTTGGTAGTACTACAGAAATTTTGCATTGCCGTTACCATACATTTTCTTTGACTAGAGTTGTATGCAGATAAAGTTTTGATAAGATAAGTACTTTGTAATTACCTAAGACTCTCAAAAACCGTGAACATATTATTAAATACCAACAGGTACGATTACCTAATTTACTTACGATACGTAAATTTGCTGTTGTCTACTTAATACTTTTTGAGCAAGCACACTTTTAGTCTAATGGCGCTAGCCGACACACTACTTATGCGAGTGTACCTGATAATATATCTGACACATTTTGCTATTCTATGCACTGATAAATGCTTAATGCTGTATTTACATATTTATATATTTATAAATAATTATTTTATGCCTTTGTATATTTCATTATTTTGTGGCTTAATTTATTTTGTTTGACGTTTTGACCCTATTTTTGGTCGTAGTATCTATAGAAAAATATTAAAATTAGACCAAGGAAGTTAGGGAACGATAGAAAACGTCAGATACGAATATAGGCTGAAGTTAGAATAAACTACTACACTAGGGAGGACAATATTGTAAATTTATAGAGTAAGAACAAACAGCTGGATTCGCTATTAATGAATTTGGCGTATGTTTAAAAATTCAAATCCATTGGTAAATGTTGTTTAGCTGGATTTGTATAGTTTTTAGTCCACTCTTCAGGCCGCACCGGCTAGCAGAGCTAGCGGCTGCCATTCGGTACTACGGAACCATCCGTTTTTATTCTTCTTAAGTTTCTTTGGGAATTAAACCACTCATAGTTTTTAAAATGATCTTTATTTACGTTTCGATCCATGACCTAGGATCGTTGTCAAAATAATAAAAACTTCAAGTTTGACGTTAATGACATAAATTGAAGGTTACTTTGATTTATTGATGTTTGAAATATTTGGTTTGAGTACACTAAGCAAAAATTTTTAAAGTTTAAAAAAATGATGGCCTTCAATTTGTGTTGCGACCTGGGATCGACTTTCCTAAGGTAGCCAATACGCTTAACGTGAAATCAGCTGATTAATTTTTATTGGTTAATTTTATATAAATTCAATAATTTGGGAAACATTTTTTAACATGTTTCTATTTATACAATTGAGAGATTTCTAATTTTATGTCTTATTTTACCGAGATTCAGATTCATCCGTTTTTACTTTTCCTAGTGTCCTGTTAATCAGACACACTTCAAAGCCAACGCTAGAGATACCATATTTAAACCCCAATTTGGGTTTAAGTTTATATATCTTATTCATGATTAATTAATTTTGAAGTCAGATCTATTTGAAGCACAATAAATTTTCGCATTTACACTATTGGGGTGGCGCGTTGGGGACGTGGCCCTTAGTTACATTATACTGTCTACTTAATACTGTCATTATTAGAATAAGGATTTAATGTAGTTTGATATAGTAATATTTTTATGTAGACACATAACCGTGTTTATTAGTTTCGCAATTGTAGATAGACTTGGTAATTATCCATCAGTTGTGGTATTTCATTAGCTGTTAATGTTGATTGCACCCAAAGACCTTATGGTAATAATTTACTTCGTTTCTTAGATGTTAGTAGGTTCTTTTGGGCATAGCTGGTCATAGTCAATGTAGGTAAGATTTTTGTTATATTTGTATATGATATTTTTTATTGTAGTTAATTACAGTGGTGAAATGCTATTTAGTGTATTTTGGAGTGGCTCTTTTATTTCCAAAACACCCTTCAGCTCCATTGTTACTAGACATAATTAATATTTTATATTAGTACGTGAAGAGCAAAGAATTCAAATATTTGTCCTTAAACTAGTAATTTAATATTGTTTTGGCACTTAAAATCATAAAAGTTACTTATTAGAGTTATATTCTACGCGTGTTCTGTGTTTAATTATCATTTCAGGTACAGATGTTCTAACAAAAGGCGAATTGATTCGTCTGTGCTATTGTTTCGTTCTTTAGATATCCGACTATGTTTAGCTGGACGTTCGTTTTCTTTCTGTTTCTCGCCATGTACTTGTCTCATGGCTGATAAGATTTTACGATTTGAAGATCTGTAAAATAGAAAGTGTACTCATTTAAAGTAGATACTGTTTAATAATTAAGAAATCGAATTGAACAGCGTCGCAACATTTTGATCAATAACTCCCTATCATGTCATGGACTTAAGTTTTCCTTAGAAAAACCAATTGAGGTCATTTTGAACATTTGTTATATGTATGTTTGGTTATGTTATTGTTAGTTGTTGCTTTTAAGTTAAAAATGTGAAATTCTACGAATATGACAATCGGTGAACCCTGACAAACAATGTGACCTAGATTTCACGAATTTTTGCAGTAATCTTCGTAGCTAGGTTTTGTTGATATACTTCCTGTAGAACGATTTTCAAGTAACCATTGTCGATATTCAAACATGTATGGTCTGGAGTAGATTACTTTTGCTCTACTTTGCCAAGCATAAAGCAGAAACAACCATACCTTATTGAATTTAGGTTAAACACCTGAAAACACGTGATATCGTGTTAAATTTGTACTATTCACTAATTGGACGTGGAAATGGGTTTACTGTTGCATTTATAACAAACAATAGTTTCTAATTGGAATAAAGAGTGTTGATTGTTTACATGGCGTCAAGGAGTTCCAAAAATGTAAAATAGGGAACATTTTGAAAAACCTTTCTTTCCTTTACTAAAACTTACGCTTTATATCTCACCCAACAAAGCTTCTAATAACACCAAACTAATACATTTTAAAATTACATCCAAAACCGAATTACATCTTATATAACGAACTGTTTTTAAAATCCAACATTATATGAATGTCAGGAAAACCCATTTCGGACCGCGCACATTCGTCAAGTTTAGGTGTCAGATAAGGAACTAGCAAATTTAGCATAAACTTGTATAAGTTAGAGATAAGGAATATAAACAACCAAATTTCTGGATTTGATAAAGGACGCAAAAAGTTGGTTGCCTGTCTACGCGGTATGAACTTATAGCAAACGTAAATTAAAATAAGTGGGGAGTTGAAAAGGTTTTTAAAGCAATGAGACCGTAAACTGTTTTAATATGTAATAGAACGTAGCATGCGTTTAAAGGTGCCAACCTTGTAGAAAAAAATACTGGAAGTAAACGACAGCTAAAAAAGAATAAAACCAAATCGGCTATTTGCAATTGAAATACCAGAATGTACCGTAATCTAATACTACATGCAGACCGTTTTAGTGAGGTCTTTTGAAAGGCATTTATAAGAATTTGACGTTTGAATAAGATTTCCTGTAACAATTAATTTTATTCCCTAAAACATTATATTTATATTGCAAGGATATTTTTGTATAATTTGAATGGGGAAAACGTTCACATTATATTAATTATTGCCGTAATTATTTATTATAGAAATTATTCCTAAATACCACTAAATACCAATATTTGTTGTGACAAGGATAAAATTCATTTCAAAGGAGTTATTTTTAAAAAAGATTAATTAAAAATCAGGAGGTTCATTATGTATTGTGAAGGCCTTTAGCATTTGATCGCTTATAAAATAGGCACGGAGTTTAAGAAAGGGGTAACCTGATAGATTTGTGCTTGAGTAGGATATGCGATATTTATTAAGTGTGTAAAGGGATGCATTTTTGTTTCTAAATTTTGTTTATTTGATTATGTAAGTACCAACTGTAATTTTGTGAAGAAGAAGTACTTTTGGTGCTGTTCATAAATTTTAAGAGTATTTGGTAAATTTTGATTTGAAGTTTAGTAACATTTGTTTATAATTATGAAAATAAATCACATGCCATTTGTGTGCACATTGTTTAAGACACGTAAGTCAGTTGGGCATGGTGAACGGGGTAAGTAACCACACCAATGGCTATGTTATCTTTTCAGCATTATCGTCATCCTATTATTTAGAACCTACTTTGATACAATTTCTTCAGATATAATTTGGTCCTTTCATTTAACAATATAGCAATATACACGTGTCAGAAGCAGGTCTTTGGCCATTTTTGTAGTCAATTATATAGATTATGCTTATGTTGCCACGGTCGTTTAAACCATCTGATTTGTTATTTGTTGAACCAATTTGGAATTCATTCGACAACAGTTAAGCCCATATACATTGAACAGCTTAAAAAAACTATGTTAAAACAATCTCCTTCTCTATCAATAGATATGTTAATCAACATTAGGCTGAATGAGGAGTTGATCAGATATTGATGTATTTTTGCGGGGAAGTATACTGAAGCATGTTCCTAGTAGTAACAGCTTCTCAGTTGTGTATAAAAAAGTTTTAAGTGTATTTCAAAATTACTGTTGTTAATCATCAATTAAACTATGTTTTTAACCAATTGATTTATAGTTATTTGTGAATTAAGACACTAGAGTTGATCATTTTACAACAAATGCGAATTTAGATGCTGAGACCTCCGGACTGAGAAAAAATAAACTGTATGAGTTATAAAAGAAACGTCAGTATTGCGGTGCACATTAAAACTTTTTTCAATATAGCGGAAAATGGTAAATAAATTAAAAGAAGTAGCTAGGTATATGATAGGTTATGTATATTTAATATTAAGTGAAACGGCAGTATATAACCGTATTCTGTCATATAACTCTAATTGTACTATCAACATTACCATCTTCGAATAAAAAATTCAATAATTTACAAATTCCTTTTTCCATGGTTACAAAAGAGACAGTGAAATCTAATTTCACTATCGGTTTTACGCCAGGTAATTGATCAATTCACTGCCAATTTCGGAAAAATCAATAAAATGGCATATACATGCAGCTTTAGTACTGTAGATAGCATAATTTTTTACACAAACATTTTGTGAAAAAAACAACAGACACAACGCCATTACATGTTAACCTGCGAAAGAGACAATGTGTTAGATGTACATGAGTTAATAGGTTCCTGTAGAACAGTAATTAGACTCTTATTGGCAAGTTCAAATTTAAATATTAGAAAAGCTGTGATAGCAGTATACAAAAAAATTGGGATAAAATTTGTTTGAAATGTATTTTTAAAGATTTCATTTTGAATCAATTGAAAAAAATTCCATCTCATTAGATTTAAATGTAGAAAAAGGTTCCCAAAGGACATTTTTGTTATATTAGCGATTTCAAGGTAAAAGTATTAGTTGTTTCTTCGCCGATTACTACTGGAATTTAATAACAGATATTCCATAAATAAAATGTTGCGGTTCCAGCTAAATATATAGAAGTAGTTTTAGACCTCTACAACGATGTTATTGTCATACATATTTTGCAAACAAAACACTGTGGTAAGGAATTGTGAGTGATACGGGAAATTCAAGGTCATTTTCTGCTTTGAGTTAGATTTTAACAAAGATGTACTGTATTTAGTCTATCACAAAGAATCATTACAAATTTGTCGTGTGATTCCTTCTGCTTTCGAAATGTGACCTATTACCCCAATTATTATCTTGACGATATGATACGCGATTGTAACGTTTTAAAATGCATTCAAGTTCGTAGCTGCTTAATATTCAATCAATGGCACATTCAATTTACAAATATTACGGTTATGTGAAGATTGTCTCTAACTTAATGTTGTAAAGCCGTTGTGGTCGAACGAGATAGACGATCTGTTGTCAACAGTATAGCCTAACGTTTACATTTTTCAATACTTAAATGTTTGTCCGCTAGTTCAGAACAAGCTACAACTTCCATATTATGAACTAAAAACAGTAATTGTTTAATTATCCGTTGTAACGCGTTGCATCACGTTGGATATAAATTTAACAGATAAGAAAAGTTTAGTAAGTTTGAAGAGACAAGCTAAATATGGACGCACCTTGTGCGATAGATTCACGAATATTAATCTTAAGTAACTATGAAATTTCAAACTGTTTCAATAACGATCATGGAGCTAACAAACTATAACTTCATTAGGTATAACATTATTTCCTTTAAATATATTGTAGGCGTAGTAATCCAAGATGAAGACTTAAACTAAAACCGCAAATGAAGATAAATCTTAATATTACAAAATGCGGCGAATGCACTTATTATGAAAAGATAACTTACAATAGATAGACATCGTCTGCCTCGACCCGCAAGAACATAACAATAGTAACATATTACAACATAATACAATTACACACAAAGCACTGTGACGATAACTTTATACGTAAACTTGAAATATATTTCCTCATGGCAATGAATTATAAAAATGGGTGAATTGACCGTGGTTAGACACCCGAAAGAAAAGAAAATTAATTATTTGCGAGCAGGTAGTTAGAAACACTAAAATGTAGTAATAAAAGCGAGAAAGGGTGGAGGAGGAAGTTGAAAGTTGAAAAGAAACGCAACTTTAAATTCAAGATTTAGATTTGACTGGATATTTCACAAGGGAAAAACGCGACGTGCGACCTATTTTCTGTGGAACATAATACTGACAACCAGGAGTTATGCTTGGAATTGCTTACTAAAATACTAAAATCCAAAAACGAAGAATTTACCACAGCTGCATTAATAGTTAAAGTTTTTATTTAAGAACTGAAGAATGTAGAAACAAACACCTTTTGTGTGTTGTTTAAAACTGAATAAATTTCATTTTTGCAGCGTATTAAAGGCAAATTTAGCATTAGAATACAATGTACCTACATAAATAGACGTAGAGTTCGAATCACAAGAGGTAGTAAGAATTGGAATGTGGTTGCTTTGCTTCTAGAGAGGCTCTTAAGAACAGGGTTAAAAGAACAAGAAATCTAGCTGCTAATGTGAGGACAAGTAAGCTAAATGTTATAAAGCATGGATTACAACATTAAGGCCCTTTAATGTCGCTATATGTTGTAACACTAATATGTTAATTAAGCATTCAGTTGTATAGAGAAAATCATATGTCTCCCTGGTATAGTAAATTTCATTCCGATAAATAGCATCGATTTAGTTTTGTAGTGCGTTACGTTACGCTAATTTTAAATTAGATGGAAAAAGTAAAATTTTGATATGACAAAATAAATAAACGCAAACTCTAAAATAGATTTCACATATAATTAATCTTAGTTAAACCGGATACTTCAAATTTTTTTTTTTATAACGGTCATGCACCAAATGAGGTGTATAATTATTTCTTTTGAATACATGGTTAGTAAAGGCTTAATAATCCAGAACGATGATTTAATTTAAAACAGCAAATGTAAATTTGCAACATGCGGCATATGCATTTTACAGGACTAGATAACCAACAACAGACAGATAGTGGAAGAACTAACTAGTAGTTGCGTTCCCTATATTTGATTTTACAATGCTTCACTTGAAGGTACTATATTGGCCAGAAAACTATTTATCTTTACCTGGAAAATTTTTAATTTTGCCAAACCCATACTGTTTCAAGCAAGGCGGGGATCTTCACCGTGCGTGACAATACTCACCCACAGGACCTACGTTTTACTTCTCACCCGAACGAGAGTGCATTTTTGCAAAACTTCTCGTTTAACATATTTCAAGCGGTCCGTATTCGTATATCACCTTGGGATTAGTAGTCATACGCGAATTCATCTAACCACAGAGCCCCCAGTAGTTACATCCGAAAGAATAATTACAAATTAACTATCTGCGAGCAGTTCAATAAAAAACGTCAAAATTGTAGTGATACGAGCGAATAATAAGGGAGTAGAAAGTAGAAAGTAGAACAAAACCAACATCAAGGTATAGCGTGGCTTGCTCCGAATGAAAAATTTTAGCGGTTTTCGAGCTCTTTGACAAGGAGATAAACCATGTGTGAGATTTTACAAACGCTCGCGTGTGTACCCTGATAAAGAGCTATCTGCGGGTATAGTTAAAATAAGTAGTATGTTGTGTTAAACGAGTTGTGCTAAGTAGATATCCAAGTAAATGTCGTAAGACTTATGTTGGTAATCCTGGAATTAGACAGAAAGTAATATTATGAGCTTTTATGTAACTTTTTATGGACGTATATGTAAAGTTTTAAATGTAAATGGTTTGCATTTCTGTAGTAGGAGATTAATTAGAATAAAAGTAACTATTTTAATGAACGATGATTTCTTGACGGATTTAAGCACAATATTATTATTTTTAAGATATTTAAAAAATTGTGCGTATTGAGCTTACACTATTTTGAAATGGACAGTAAAGAATAGAACGAAAAAGCTGGTATTTAATACAATACAATACAATTTATTATTCTCTATATACATGATACATACATGACATAGTTTACACTTTTACATTGTACGTTATACATATTATGTTATACTGAAAATGTGTAATTTAAATTCTTTTGTTTTTCATTATTTAGAAATATGCAAAAACTTTATTAGTATAAAAGATTGAGATCAATGCACCTAACAACCATGCGTTCTTTTATGTGCAATTGACTGTAAATTTAAGATCATTTATTTCATAAAGAGGTTTGTCATGCTATGAATTGCATTATTCTAATGAAGTACGATGAACAGGTTACAATGAACATTTACATTTGTCCCTCTGTTCACAATATGATTGTATTAATTACATCCAGTTATTAGTATTGCTAGAGTTAACTTCATTATTATGCTTCAATTGTTTCTTCTAAAAATGTTTGTTGAATAAAAAGTGTTATTTTCTTTTTAAATAAGTTATAATTGTTAATGTTTTTTATTTCAAATGGTAATAAATTGTATAATTTAAGACCATAATAAGTTATAAAATTTTGTTGTTTTGTGGTATGAACTTTTGGAATAGTATAATACACCTTTTGTCATTCCTCGTGTGTTGGGAGGGTGGTTTGTAGCCATTCTAAGTTTTGGGTTTTTTTATATAAAAAGCAGTATACTGCTTTTTAATTTGATATTAAAAATATCTGTTTCTGCATACAATAACTTTGTATGATATAGGGTAGGTTTTTTTATGCATTATTTTAGTATTAATTTGTGAACTATTTCAATAGGTTTCAATACGTTTTCATGCGCTCCTCCCCAGCATATTATTGCATAATTAATTATAGAATCTACTAGAGCATAGTATAATACCTTTATCATTTCGTTATTTAAAAAATTTCTGGCACATCTAAAAATAGGGATAAATTTCCGTATTCTTTTTAGTAGTTCTTCAGCGTGTGTATTCCATCGAAGACATTCATCCATTTTTACACCAAGATAGGTTATCTTAGAGGTTTTATTAATTACATCCTGACAGTCACAGTTTGCAGACGTGTTACAGTTAATATTATGTATCTGAAGTTTTGTAAATAAGGGTTGAGATCGCTTTTTTAATGTATATGTCATAAACTTTGTTTTTGTCATATTTAAATTAAGCAAATTACAATCTAAATAGTTTTTTATAATTTTCATATTTTAATTATATTTAGTTACAGAATCGTCTCAGCTTTCTCCCTCGAATGTTATAACTGTATCATCTGCATATGACATTATTTTACAGTCAAGCTTTAAGTCTTGTAATTCATAAACGCAAATTAAAAACAATAACGGACCAAGTACTGTGCCTTGTGGCACACCACAAGCAACTAGATCTGGTATACTCTGCACATTGTTTATTGCGACTGATTGAGTTTTGTTAGTTAGATAATCTAATTGTTTTCTATGTTTGTTATTAACGACATTTTCAGAAATTGGGATTTACAAGTGTCGTGTAATTTAATATCAGATACAGAAAAAGTTCAAGTGAAAGTATTATGGATGGATTAGATTTAAGGTCTTTTTAAAATTTTTTCTTAACAATACCTGGACCGACTGAGCATAAGAAATTTAGATTTTTTAAGAAGGTACATGTCTTTTTTATTAAAATTACTTAATACTAATAGAACTAAAGTTGAATTTTATTTAAATTTATTTACAAACTAGGTAAGCAGACACATTTGTAAAGGATATCCAGCTACCCCAATGATCGAATCGTATTTGGAAGGCATATTATTTTAAAATTTTATTTAATTAGACGAAAAATTTAATGTGTTTTAACATATTTTAGGGAAAGGTAATGTACTAGATGATAAATTTAGGAAGCCGATGCAAAGAAGACCCGTGCAAAATAACCGTCCTCAGTGAAGGGATAATATCGTAGCAATTGCTGTTACAATCAGTTTGGCGTCCCCTAGTTATGACAAGAGAAAAAGCTTTTCAGCGTAACTGTTTAATGTAACGTAATTTGTTTATATTTCAGCCACTTTATTATTTTATTTCTTTATTTTTAAGATTTTTATATTTTTCATAGGAATCCATTACCCCACTATTGTAGTTAGCCGACGCATTCTTGTATTGTTACTTTAACGCAAATAAAAATTTAGAAATTTAAGGCATATTTTACCCGTAAAAGTCTGTGCTGAAGCATTTAGCTTAATTTGTTATTATTACACTGCTAATAATCTATCAAATTTCATTGTTAAAATTATCCAAAGATGAACTGAAAGTAGTTTAGCGTAATTTGTTACCATTTATTAGCAACAATTTTACAATCACATACTCATAAAATAAATACATTCTTTAAAAATGAACTCTTTTCGTCTTAGTTAGATATTAATGATAAATTAGATATTTTATAAACGTACGATGAACCCTTCTACTTAACAGCATATAATAATAAACATTTTTAAAAACATAGCCTTTTGCTATCTTCAATTATAAAATACTTCTTTCACCATCAGGGCATTTTTCATCCGGATTTTGTACTAATATACATTTTATATACGTATTTGGCACCTGAGCGCTGATTGGCCAAAAGTTTGAATCTAACTAATGAGGAAACTGCTGTTGCGAAACCAGTATACGGAATTCCTAAATATGCGTACGCCGTTCGGAGATGTGTCAAAAGTGAAGACAATGTTGATTTATTTCTACAGTACTAAGGAAATAATTCATTAGGATTTCGTTCCACTTGAGACGGTTATTGTTTGTCAACATAATTATTTGATTTTATTCCATTCTTGATACTAAATAACCTTTAATTATGTTCAGTTTACAAAACGAACATTTTGCCTTGTCAGCGCAGACTGGCATTTATAATAAAATTATAGAAGTATATAGAAACGAATCAAACATATTATATACTTCAGTGTCGCATAGTTTAAAATTTCTATGAGATATGTAAAAGTGCTTCCTTGAATATCTTATAAGACTGGAATTGCGCTTTTTTACTAGTTCTACTGCAATTGTGTTTCTTGCAATGAAAATTATGTCAATTAACAGTTTGTTTACAGTTTTGGCCTCCATAATATCCAGTCGGTGATTCACAGAAAACTCAGTGAAATACTCCGCTGAAGATTCTATTTCGGTAAAATACCGAAAACCTCGATTGCACTAACAAAAATGGTTGCCGACCAACTCAGTGGGACGGGTGGCGTAAGTATTTGAAAAGAATGTTGTCTGGTATGAAATGTCTTAATCGGAAAATACTTTTGACGTCACCCAATCTCGTAGGGCTGCTAGGGAGAAGCCATAGAAGGAATAACAGCAGGGTGTCAAAATCTGAGATCAGGAGCACGATTTTGGGTTAAAAATATACCTGAAAATTTATTATGGATTATGTTACTTTAAACATAAAATAAACATAAACCCTAAGAACAAATGTATCTATTTATAGTTTTAGAAGTTTTTTTTATATATACCTGAGGAGTGATTAACTCTCGTTACGGTGGATACCATAAGATGCCTCTTATTGACTTCGTCCTCTATAATACGTATATTTCCAACCTACGATTGTTGATCTGACAACCACTGTGCCCCTAAAATTGAAAATCGCTCACTTTATAGGGTATTATCTGAACATCATCAGACTACTTCTGAATCTTGTTCGATAACCTCTAGTCAAGGTAATTGACCTACCAAAGTGACATGTTGATAGTAGTTTGAATGTTATGTACGAAGTGTTCTAAAAAATTGATCCTTCTTTCAATACATAATTCGAGATATATTCGGCAAACTTCAGACGAATGAATTAAAAGTATGAAGTACAACTTAAAATAATCTATAACGGATTCCTATTTATTTGAGTTAGCACAAAACTGCATACGACCTGGATCAAATGGATCACGATTGTTATAATTACAATGATGACATAATTTCTAACCTTTAAAAACTGACAGAATGAATTTGATTACTTTGAATATGAGCTATATGTGACACTAGATAATTTTTCCTCAGATCAAAATTGTACTAACCTAAAAATTATATTTCTTAAAGTGACCAACATAACCCTATTGTTGAAATTTACTAATACAGAAGCTATTAAAGGGAAATATGATTATAAGTATTTCTAAGGAACGTCACATCCTCTCTAATTAATAAATTTTATTCCTCAATTCTTGAGTTAATTAAAACTAATCGGTCTATATAGTGAAAAACAGGTACCAAGGCATCAACCTGAAAGTATGCAATAAATCGAAAAAGAAATGAATGTATGTATTTTTGTGTAAGTACGTCTATGTTGAACTTAACTTAGATGAAATTTTCAATGCCGTAGGTGCCACGGAAAGTGAGAGGTCGTGAAGCGTCCTCCTTTCTACCTTTAAAAGGAGAAGACACCTACGGTGAGCCTAATACGATTCAGAGTAGATTTTAGAAAAGTAAAGCCCCCGAAAAGTTTCCCTAACTCCTACTCCATAGCCCTATGTCTATTTAATTATAAATTTCCCCAAAATAATAAGGATCGGTACCTCCTGACCTTTTAGAACCAACAATACACTAAGAGCACAATTAACAAAAACAAGACCCAATAGGCATATTAGCAGCCCCTGCTGCTTAAGCCTTACGGTAACGTAATCACACACTTCTTTAATAACCACCCTCACAACCATATAAATAGAAACATGTTAAAAAATGTTTTCCAAACCTCAAATTATTGAATTTATTTGAAATTACCAATAAAAATTAATCAGCTGATTTCACATTAAGCGTATTGGCTACCTAAAAAGTCGGTCCCAGGCCGTAACACAAATTGAAGGCAATCATTCTTTTAAACTTTAAAATTTTAACCTAATGTACTCAAACCAAATTTATCGAACATCAATAAATCAGTCACCTTCAATTAATGTCATAAATGTCAAACTTGAAGTTCTTATTATTTTAACACCGATCCTTTGTCATGGATCAAAACGTAAATAAAGATGATTTTAAAAACTATGAGTGGTTTACTTCCCAAAGAAGATTAAGAAAAATATTTAAGTTATCATTCAAGTGTCACATTTTTTGTTGTTCAACAATGTAATTTACAGGTGTATGCACAAATTAACTTTAAAATTTTTATTTGGCAACGTTTAGTGATGAATAATTTTGTCTGGCATTGAAAAGGAAATTTGAGCATATTGACCGAAAATTAATTTAAAATTGTTGGTTATTTTGTAAACCGCTCATTGGCTTTTCTCTTTGCAAACTAACCAACAATTTTAAATTAATTTTCGTTCACTATGCTCGAATTACTTTTCCGATGCCAAACAAAATTATTCATTAATATTTAGCTTGAAACGTATTGGTTTCCGTTGACCAACTTCCTCATTTAGCATTAGGTGTAGTACTTTCTTAGAAAGCTCGCCAATGGTAAGTAAGTAATCGGTCATTTATTTATTTATTTTCTTCTTGTCTTTGACTAGTTATTAAAATTTTGTCTGGCAATGCCATTTCAACTATTATGTCGGAGACTTGAACTAGTCACCTATAGTTAGTTGTTTATATTTAAGTATAGAGTGCGCTTGAGAAACATTTTGTACAATAGATTATGATTTGTGTATAATTTGAAAATTTGGTTGTTTTGCTACGAGAAGTTAGCCAATCTGACGAGCTGCAATAACAGCAAAACCGGTGATTGGCCTTTCTCTTTGCAAAATAACCAACAATCTTAAATTAATTTTTGTTCATTACGCTCGAATTACTTTTCCAATGCCAGACAAAATTATTCATTACTATTTAGCTGGAAACGTATTAGTTTCCGTTGACAAATTTCCTCATTTAGCATTTGTTGTAGTACTTTCTTAGCAAGTCCGCCGTTGTTAAGTAGGTTTTTGGTCATTAATTTATTTATAACCGTTTAGTGATTTAAGATGACTGTGGTTAGAATGTTTTATAAGGCTCACCAAATATTTGCTGAAGCAGTCCTCACTTATATAGAATGATGTACAATTATTTGAGTACAAGTTTAGAAGTTTTATGTATGAAGTATTTAGTATATTTTATTGCCTGTTTTGTTTCTAAACTTTGAACACAAATTGAGGTCTCGTGTTTGTATTCCACTAGAATGCGTTACTTTCAAGTATAAACTCCCTGCTTTTGATTATTGATTGTCATTACGATACATGACCTTAGGATTCCTGCCCCCATCCCTAAGTAAGTTTTTTCTAATTTGTTTCGGTGCAGTGACGCTCAACATTTTTATCATATTTGTTTTCTTCGCTTCCTCCTGAGCCCTTCTTTTCGCCCGCTGAAGTTTGTTAGTTCGTAAACCGTACACCGGCAACAGTATCTGATACTTTTGTTCCACTAACGCCTTATAACTACTACGACAAGAAAAGGTTAGCTGCAATGAAGGCAAACTGGAAATGTCTTTATTAGTGGCTTTAGAAGCACCACTCTGGTAAATTCGATAAGTATAGCAGAATAAAAAGAAGATTTGGCAGAATAGACAGCAAAATTGATCGAATGAAGTTTGTTATAAGGTTGTAGCAAGAAAGCTTTAGTTGACGGTCATAACGTTTCGACTCATACAGCCAGTTATAACTTTCGGATTTGTGGCCGCAAAGGGGTAAACATAATTTATTATTCGCTATTCGCACATGATCTAGCATAATATAACTTCTAGCATTTTTTTCAATTAAAAAATTATATAAAAGGTAGTTCGGTCTACAGAAGATATTGATGGATCTGTTTGAGTGCATTTTACGATCATTTCATAAAGCGATTAGACCAGAACATTTAAATGGTGGAAAAGAAAACGCACAGGACATTTTCGGTAACAAAAATTACTACTATGAATATATTTGAAAGAAGATTTTATACATGACTATATTCTTTGTTCTCGATGAAAGCAGTTTTATCTTCGTACTGAATAAGATCTTCAACATAGTGAAATCTACAATTTCATAACCAACAACTATCTATACCGCTACTAGATTCAATGCCGTCTCGTTTTTGTTTCATATTGTTTCTAAATTTATGGTTTCTAGCAATACAGAGCAACTGAGTTATTATCTCTTGCTTTTTGTAACTAACAAACTTAAGTCTTATTATTCTAAATGTACTTTTAGCAGTCTATTGTATTTATAAAAAAATCAGGACAAACCTCTAATTATAAGTAATAGATGAATCATCCGACCAATTCGTATAGCAAGTAATTGGACTCATAGGAAGTGGTCAAATTTAAAGGTCAGACATTATTAATTCCCTAATCGTTTTAATTAATTTTTTAATATACCTGCACCATAATACTAGTATAAAGAACTAATTAGCGTGCGTAAATCGATCTTCATCGCACTAGTGTTTTAAAGGTTGCTGAGCAACAATATTTACACCTTTATTTTTATTTGTCAAATTATACAAATGTCAAACGTAAATATCTTAATAGCGACAACTTAGAAGGTTGTTCTTTATTATCATTCAACATTTTTAATTGCGCTCAAAACATAAATTAAATAAACTGTCAAACTAATTGAAAATCACAATTGTTTCCACGGCAACTATAATAAATCAAAACTGATAGTCTAAATCTGTGGTATTGCACTTCAATATGGATAAATTCAGTAATATGTAAATCTATATATCAAGTTAAAATGCAGGTATATTAAAAAATAGCGAATGCTACTCGTTTATAAGTGCCTTTAAAGCACTTGCAACGTTTAAGGCCACTCCGCTTTGCGTCGTGGCCTCAAACGTTGCGCGTGCTTTAAAAACTCGCTTATAAATAGGGCTGGGTCGGCGTATCGATATATCGATACGAATCGATACGACCCCCCCGATACAGCGGAAAATAAATATCGATATATCGATACTCGATATGTATCGATACGTATCGATATATATCGATATGTATCGATATGTATCGATACGTATCGATATGTATCGATACGCATCGATACGTATCGATACGTATCGATATTCGATACGCCAAATCCCGTATTTCCCACCTCTATATATATTGAAATGTTAGTAGGGGCTAAAAGGGTTCTAAGGGTTGTTTTGTTGAAGGTAGTGTATGCCAAATAAAGAAAGCCAAATATCAGATTCCGTAACTGAGAAATTTATGTTTGCCGTACTTTACAAATGTTAAAGTATTTGAAATATTAGTCAAAGGATAAGTGCCAAGACGAAAAAAACAATGACTTGATGACGTGATAAAGCACAGTATTCAAGGATTTACACTGAGTTGTATGTTGAATAAGCCATAGAACGTACATTTGCTAATCGAGAAACCGGATGCGTCTGTAGCAATTACACTATTCACGACGCAGATCCAGGTTTATATGTGTAACATTTCGGCATTTATTTTAATAGAATCAACCTTTGGACAAACATGTAATATCAAAATTATAAATAAAAGTATTGTCAAATATGATTGAAGGGTTGTGCGATATTAAGGACCAATGATTGAACATTTATATATGAAAAGGGAAAGCGTAAAAGAAAGATTATAAGGCATGAGTGACACGAACTTGTTGGGACGATATTATTGGATGGAATTTGTATAAAATGTATTAAAGAGTAGGCATATTTGAATTGTAATAATCACCAAGGAAAAGATAAACAAAAAGGTCGATTTATAATAAATTTGGTAGTAAGACGTATTTTTGTAAACTGCGCTATATTTTGAACATTTTAAGAATTAATAAATGAATTTGAAAGTTTAAGAGTTTGATTAATATATAAAGAAGAGTACGGATAAGCAAGAGTAAGAATAACTAATAGCAACGACGAAGTGAAACGGGTAAGAGTGGATTAAAGTAACAGTGGAAAAGGCGTAGTAAATAGTGGGATATTGGAACGAGATTGAGAAAGGCAGAAAGGCATTGAATAGTATTTATGAAACTGAAGGCGATATTAATGGAATAGATTTGGATATGGTATTAGGAGGATTAATGGTATTGAATGGGAATTAGAGGATAGCAGTGAATTGGAAAGAGTGGACTTAGGAGGAAAGCATTGAATTTGGAACAGGAAAGCAGTGGAGTAGCAGGAGGATTAATACGAGCAAAGAATAAACATCAGGAAAATTAGCGCAGGGGAAGTTATACAAAAAGGTAGTCAAAATTCTAAATTTGGGTATATTTATTTTAGATTTGGGGACATCAAAATTCATTAAAAGAAACCTGGAAACTGGACAGCAGATCTTTCATAGTGATAGTGCCAACATTGTAAAGACGCATACGGCGAGTGAGATTGTTGAGCCAGTTTTTCAAAAAGGCCGACGACGAGGTGTAAAATAGGTGTGTACTGTGTGTATTAACGTCAAAGTCATAAATTTTGTAATATTAATTAATTTGGCACAAGGCTACGTGGATCTTATATAAAAATTTGGCATATACAAGTGTAAAATATCACAGGTACAAAAACAAAAGGTAGTGCTGTTTGGTTGGTGCATTGCACATCTACTTACCACTGAACCCACGGTAAGTAGGTGGATACCCTGGGAAGAACGAGTTTTCAAATAGTCGAGGCATATTAACACAGTTTTGTTTTATAAACCAACCAAACGTAGCTAAAGCACGAATAAAAAGTAAATATTTTCATACAGAAAAATAAAATTAAATAATTAATAAAAAAAGGCGAGGGGGTAGAGCATAAGAATATATATATATATATATATATATATATATATATATATATAATTTTGATAACAAACAATCTTAAGTGAAAGACTGAATTGTCAGTAAATGCATTATTTTACAACGATCTTGTCATTTTATTCCCAAAGAAAGAGTAGATAAATTATCGATTCCTAATCGACTCGTACCGACACGTATCGCTACGTTTCGATATGTATACTTAATCTACACATCTAAACGTTCCGATACGAATCGCTACATATATCTATACTTATCGATACGAATCGATACGTATCGATACATATCGATACGCACCGATACGCATCGATACGTATCGATATGTATCGATACGCACCGATACGCATCGACGCATATCGATACGCATCGATACGTATCGATACGCATCGATACGTATCGATACGTATCGATATATATCAATATTCGATATATCGATACATATCGATATAGAATATGTATCGATATTCGATACGCAAAATCTCGTATCGCCCACCCCTACTTATAAACTTGTATCGTGATATACTAATAAAAAAATGCACACTAAGGCATCGCCCTTGTCAATATATATTTATATATAAATTAATAGCAAAGAAATGCAGTCGAATTTTATATGTTTTTATTTCAAAAAATTTGTCTTCACGTGTGTTTTGTTAAAAAGATTTCCTTATAATTTATAACATTTATTAATTGATTCTGGAATAGACATTTTTAATTTTTGTCTATTTCAAAAGCGGTTTGTTTTATTTACACCGTATTACCCAAAGATATATCACTCACTATAGTTACTTTCATTAGGTTTTTAATAATTCAGACATGCTTTCATATAATGAAGGGAGTATAATTCAGTTTTTATAAGTGGAAGAACATATTCAAAAACACATTGAAATTAAAAGATATATTTAAATAACTTAACAAGAGGCACATAGCAATTTCATTGAAACATCAAAAACTTGTTATATAGTTGAAATCAAATAAAGTCAAGCATGACTCATTATTCAAATCTGTAAGAACTAATAGCAATACAACGTATTTCTTAACTTTATACAGTCATCGGTTGAACTTTATTAGAGGTGGGAAAAATAGCAACAATTAAAGAACACGTTAAATACATTAAACGAAGGCGCGACTCATCTCTACACTTCAGTCGGTCCATGAACAAGTTATAGGTTATGACGGTTATGTTAGATTTCTATTTAATTACACAATTGGATATTTTGTTCCGTGAACAATTATATTTAGATTATAAACAAAGCAATGCAAAGGTTTATTGAAGAGTATGCAAGAATCAAACTGTTAAATTTATTACAAAATTAAAACATTGAGCGTGTGTGTGCAAAATATCTCAAATAAAATTCCATATTGTAGTTTGTCTGGTTGAAGAAATTTTGTTTTTGAATACGTACAGAGCTAATAATTTAGGGGTTCTACGACTTTTCGATTTACAATATCAATATAATTGGAATAACAAAAACACTTTCAGTTTCCTGAAAGCCCTAACGTATTCCTTTCCTTGTGGTAGCCAACACACTTGGCCGATTTAAATTGTCACGTTGGTGGTAATGATGTAATGTGTTGTAAAATACAACTAGCCATCTGTTCATCTACCAAATTGCTCATTAGGGATATTATGGTTTACCCAAGCATTAATACTTTAGACCCATATTTAATCAATGTAAAGCAGTGTGCTGTGTATTCATGTTAGTTGAAATATATGTCAAAGTGAAGTGAGAAATAATTTGTTGTTTAATTAATGCTCTTATTAAATAATAATAAAATAAAGTTGAACCAGTGATGGAAATGCAACCCAAAAACCCTGCCTTTGAGGGGTCACTAAATTAAAATAAATTTAGTGCGCTACTGTGTCAGTAGATAGTTAGTTCTACTACAAAGTTGATCCTAATTCGAAAACCGGATTTTAATTTTAGTGTCACCTGAAGAACAGATATTGAAAAACCTCAAACACTAAGTGACTCTGTCGAATGGTGATGACACCGCCGAACAATTGGGTGAGAATGTTCTTATTTAGTAATCACACTATGTTTAAAAAACGGTGCATTAAATATGTAAAGAATAGCACCGCCTAAGATGCTGCACTCCAAATTTGCTACAAACATTATGTACATACATATAAAGGTTTACGCCGAGGGAAGCAATCCCTCAACTCTCAATTCTAAATTTACTAGTTAAAGAACTTTTCTTTCATTTGAATAATTATTGCTCTATACTCCACCAATTTTAACAGTTAATTTAAGGTCAACAAACCTATTTAAGGGTTCGTTAGAATATAGAACATTGACTTATTGTATTACGATAGAAGCCTCGAATATCGGTTTCATAAATTTATTTAGAAACCTTTAGTTAGGAATATGGAAAAATTAAAGAAAACTAGACAGTCTATCAAGGCTCGCATCACCCGCATCGCCAATTGGACAAGCAAAGTCTCCACAGAGACAGATTTATTTCAGTTGTCTATAAAAAAAGACCAATTAATTAAATATTTCACAAGTTTTGAAAAAACCCAACAAAAAATAGAAGAAACTGAAGATGCTAGCTTTGAAGATGAGGACGCGGAGGAAGTTGAAACTAAGTATTGCTTAACTCTCGCTCTTATTGAGAAAAAATTAAAGGAATTAAAAGTTGATACAAAGAATACTTTCAACCGCAACGTTGCAGAAACTACAGTTAAACTGCCAGAACTCTCAGTAAAAACATTTTCTGGTAACTTTTCTGAGTGGAATGCCTTTTTTCAACTTTTCACCACTCTAATTATAGAAAACCCGAATTTAAATAACCTTCAAAGATTTATTTATTTAAAATCATATTTGCGGTCGGAACCATTAAGTTTAATTGATAATATTGAAGTAATTGCGACTAATTTTCCAATTGCTATTGATACATTGAAGGATAGGTATGACAATAAGTCACGTATTATAAGCATTTTAGTAAAACGCTTGCTAAAAGTTCCATCCTTAGCTAAATGCAATGCCAAAACACTTAGAGAATTTTTAACACAAACGCGACAAACTCTACAAGCATTAAAAAATTTAAAAGTTCCAATTGAACACTGGGACCTATTGTTAATTGAATTATTTTTGGAAAAGGTAGATTTTTCAACGCACAAGGCCTTTGAATTTGAAGTAGGTTCAAAGGAAATTCCAACTCTTAAACAACTTTTTGAATTTCTCGATAAAAATGTGAAATTTTGAAAACTAAATATTTCAGAAGGAAGGAGCAAAAGCAAGTAATAGCATTGCCCCTAAAGTATCTCATTTTCTTAGTATAGAAAATGCAGTTACATCCTCAAATAGACCATCAAGCTGCATTTATTGCAATGAAATATCTCTTAAAATCTATCAATGCAGTAAGTTTAAGCAAATTTCACCCACAGATAGATTTTCATTTGTGAAAAATAAACACATTTGCAAAAATTGCCTTGGAAATAAACACACTTCAGAAAAATGTAACTCGCAGAGGCGTTGCAGTGTTTGTCAAAAGGGCCATCACACACTTTTGCATAATCCCCAATTCATTTCTCACAACTTGAACAATCCAACACGCTCGATTGGATCTGATCAGTTATCGTCTCAAAACCATGTTGAAACTCACGCTACTAACTCTTTCACTTATTACCCAAATAACTATTCTCTCGCTCAAAATACTCAAGCCCATAATTATAGGACAAATAACTCACAATCAAATGCTCTACATCAATTTAATTTACCAGAAACTCCAGGTAATCATATAACTCAAGTCACCGCACAAAATGGGTTTCCACAACCTTCAACTAGCACTGCAACACTCTCGGCAATTGCCTTGCAGAATCAAGTTCTCTTAGCTACAGCACTGGTAACTATATACACTAAGGATAAAGAACCAATTCAAGCAAGAGCACTCCTCGACAACGGAAGCCAAACCTCCTTCATTACTCAAGAACTTGTGTACAAGTTAAAATACACCCCCTTTGATAAAATATTGCAAATCTCCACAATATCTGAAAGTTGCTCAGTCTCAAATAAAATGTTGGAAGTAGACATGTATCCCTCTAAAAGTAATAAGCCCATTACGGCATGTTGTGTTATTTTAGACACAATTACCTGCAAGCTACCTCAACTGAAAATTGACAGAGATAAATTAAAATTTCCTAGAAACATCAAACTCGCAGACCCCTCTTTTTACCTGCCTGGTAAAATTAATATACTCTTGGGCGCTGACGTTTACAGCGATATTCTCATGGATGGAATTATTAAAATAGGTAAAGGATTACCGGTATTGCAAAATACAGCTTTAGGATATGTGATCTCAGGCAACACGCCGACAAGTTGTCACACCAAGTGTTCTTACTTGTGCTCTACAAGTGAGGAACAACTACAAGAGTTTGCTAATGTTTCCTTGTTTATAAAAACAACACCAAATTTAAACTACATTGATACTCTACTCAAAAAAATTTGGGAAATTGAAGAGATATCAAACAAGTCAATAGTAACTCGGCCTGAAGAAGCGGCGGAAAAAATATTTACCGACACAACTCAAATACTCCCTGATGGTAGATTTCAGGTAAATTTGCCATTAATCTCAACTAAGGCACACATAACATTAGGTAACTCATTCATTCAAGCACGAAAACGATTTCTTAATCTTGAAAACAAACTTTTAAAACAAGTTGAACTCTACAGGCAATATAAAGAATTCATAGATGAATACATTTTGTTAGGTCATGGGCGCTATGTTCCTCTTAAGCTTCTAAATGAAAATTTAGATAACAAATATTTTCTCCCACACCACTGCATTCTACGTCAGTACAGTCTCACCACGAAAATTGAGAGTAGTGTTCGACGGTTCTATGAAAACCTCGACAGGAGTGTCGCTTAACGACATTATGCTCAAGGGCTACACTACACAACCTGAATTATTTGATATTTTAATGCGCTTTCGTTTATTCAAATTCGTGTTCACCACTGACATTCAAAAAATGTACCGGCAAATAAGAATAAACCCTGAACAAACATTTCTTTTAAACATTTTGTGGAGAGATTCACCAGAACAAAGTGTTAAATGTATTGAACTACAAACTGTGACATATGGCACCAATTGCGCCCGCTTTCTGAGTACACGATGTTTAGCAGAATTAGCTAATGCCAATAAAGAACAATACCCATTAGCTAATGACGCGCTATTAAACTCGTGTTACGGTGACGACATCCTCTACGGAACTCCCGATTTAGAAACGCTTTTCAAGGCACATGAAGAAATCACAAAGCTACTTCATAAAGCTTGCATGTCTGTCCACAAATGGCGCTCTAATTCCAAGTCATTTCTGGAAACAATTTCGGAATTACGACAAGACCCGAATTACGTTGTTAAGGAAGACAGTTGCTCCCGCAAGTTATTAGGACTCCAATGGAACTCCGATACAGACGCTTTCTCAATTACTGTACCGCAAATTATAGTTAAAGAAGCATACACCAAAAGGGAAGTGCTTTCCATGATGGCACAAATATATGATCCTTTAGGGTTAATAAATCCAGTTACGGTTACCGCCAAAATTATCATGCAAAAAATTTGGATTTCAAATATAGAGTGGGATGAGTTTTTAAATGAAGATGTACATCAAGAATGGTCAACATTTGTTAACACTATATCATCACTTCGCCTTCTTCAAATTCCACGATTAATTAAATTAGAAAATAACCTAAAAATCGAAATTCAGTCTTTTTCAGATGCCAGTCTCAAAGCTTATGCAGCTTGTGTTTACTTGCGCGTTGTCTATAATACTCATGACACGTCGTGTACCGTTCTCACTTCTAAAAGTAGAGTAGCCCCATTGAAACAATTGACTGTCCCAAAATTAGAACTAATGGGCGCTCTTCTTTGTGCTAGATTAACAAAAAGAATGGTGGACAGTTTAAAAAGTACCAACATGAAAGTTGAATCTATAAACTTGTGGTGTGATTCGGAAATAGTACTTGCATGGTTAAGATCGCACCCTTCCCGATGGGCTACCTTTGTTGCAAACAGAGTTGCTCAAGTCTTAGAAATATTTGAAGATCTTTCTCTTTGTAGCTGGAGGTACATTAAATCCAAAGAAAATCCGGCGGACATTCTCTCCAGAGGAATGTCACCAGAAAACCTGGCATTAGCAAACCTTTGGTGGCACGGTCCGCCATTTCTATCAAACCCCGAACTAGATTTATTTCAATACAATTCAAAAAACAACCTCCAAAATATACCTGAAGAAAAGATTGTCATCCACCACACTCACAAAAATCCCTCACAATTCCTTGATTCACTCGTTCAAAGGGTTTCAAACTTTTCAAAGCTCCAACGCACTATAACAGTTTGTTTTAGATTTGCACATAACTCTCGAATCTCGCCAAAATTTACAGGACCTCTTGCAGCTATAGAACTTCAATTGGCTGAACTCAGTATTATTCAACTTTGTCAACTTTGCTCATTTGTAAAAGAAATTTCTGATCTTAAGGAAAACAAAAGTGTACTAAATAAAACTCTTTTAGCTCTCAATCCATTTCTAGACGATAAACAAATGCTACGTGTTGGAGGACAACTTAAAAACGCTAACGTACCTTTTGACCAAAAGTACCCGCTTCTTCTTCCAGCTAGGCACAAAATTGTTAAGCTACTTCTTCAGCGAGAACACATTAGATTGTGCCATGCTGGACCACAAACAACGCTGTCCAATGTTCGTCTTAAATATTGGCCATTAAACGGGTTGAAGGAATTAAAAAGGATTATTCGTGAATGTCCCAGTTTGTTGTAAAATACAACTAGCCATCTGTTCATCTACCAAATTGCTCATTAGGGATATTATGGTTTACCCAAGCATTAATACTTTAGACCCATATTTAATCAATGTAAAGCAGTGTGCTGTGTATTCATGTTAGTTGAAATATATGTCAAAGTCAAGTGAGAAATAATTTGTTGTTTAATTAATGCTCTTATGAAATAATAATAAACTAAAGTTGAACCAGTGATGGAAATGCAACCCAAAAACCCTGCCTTTGAGGGGTCACTAAATTAAAATAAATTTAGTGCGCTACTGTGTCAGTAGATAGTTAGTTCTACTACATAATGGTTGTATCCTTTTTTAACTTTTGAAAGCAAACAAGTTTTCTGTAAACGAGTTTGTTGTATATCAGAATTATCTTTAAAAGAAAAGTAGAAAATCGCAAGTTAAATAACAAAGCACAAATTCTAACCTAACCTTAAAAATGTTTGACAATTAATTACAAACGGAAATATTTTATGGACATACGTTCAGAGTGGTTGCTTGAATTATACAGCCGACGAATGTTTTTCTAGCTATCCTTTTTAGATGGGGGAGAGCCAGGTAATAGAGTAGCATAACAATATTGTGGCTGTGTTTTATTCATATGCGCAACGATGAGTCATGCTTGACTCTATTTGATTTCAACTATAACTGTATGAACTATTTCTTCGCTAGGTGTATACCGATTAGAAATTGCGTAATGAATAGTATATAAAAATGTTAAACGTGTATATTTGTATTTCATAAACAGAACCGGGTTCGTCGAAATAATTCATATAGAAGGTGGTTCGAATTGTATCAATAGGATTTTGTTTTGTTAAAACATTTGCAATAGCTATTGTAGATGAGCTTTGGTGGGAAGTGTAGATATTTTTGACGTGTTCACTTGTAGTTCGGTCAAGTAGATACCAAGTACTGTGATTAAGTTTGCAAAATAGTACTAACCGAGAACGATTTAAATTTTACGGCTTGCGTTAGTGGCGAAATAATATTGTATTTTTACAAAACTAAGAACTATATTTGAACCATGACATCGTATTAGTATCTCCAGCGTGTAAAGAAAATTTGCTAGAAAAGTCGAAGAATAGAATTGGTTGTGCGAGTCTATACGTTCAGAAATAATAATCCGCATTCTGTCATGATAATATTCCTTACCAAAGTATGCAAAATGTCAGCCATTAGTGTTTAATACAACACCCTCCAAACACACACGAAAAACTTTAACACTATTTATAACAGTTAGTTTTTCTAAACCCACAATTAAACATTCTTTTCTCAGCTCCATAAAAGCTTGTACTGTTAGATAACTAGCTTTATTCAGGAGCGAAGCTTTTAATCAACTTGTCTTTATTATGGTAATTATTTCTTAAAATTTGAACTTCTAAATTAACATAAAGTAAAAGAAGTCTGGAGGCGAAAAAGGAGTTTTGTATAAAAATTAAATATACTGAGAACTAATTTAAAGTTAAATATTAGGTATTTTGTCTTTCTTTGAATTCTCCAATGATCTTCGCTGCTTCTTAAAAAAGTGTAGATGTTAAATATTCAAATCTAGACAGCCTCACCGTGCTTCATTATATTTAGAAGCGCTTGCTATATTGTTTGGATGTTCACTCTGCGCATACATTGTTAAACAATCAATAAAAAAACCTGTAATTACTCTAAATACGGTTTGAAACCCTCCGTATTTCTAGCCGAATTAAATTTCAAAGTTTTAAATATCGTTTTCATTTAAACTACTTTTCATTATAAAGCGTACCAATTTGATCATACCGAATCTATTGTTAAGAAACATTGGTTTGAAGTTGTCTGATTGAGATAGAAAAGTTTATTTCTTACTGGCTTTAGTTCTAAGGCTTTTTCTTTCCAACGCCTTAAAAGTTAGCTCGTCATCCGGTTAAGGTTTCTGACAAAATAAAATTTGTACAATTGTTTGCCGCGTTAATAAACAAAACTATTCCAACAACTCTGACACATCCAATAATAATTTGAAGTCAAAGCAAAAAGATGAAGAAATACGTTTTTCAGTTTTATAAAAACCACTGGACAAGCCTGAATACAATATGCAGATGTACAAATACTGCCGCAACTTATACAAAAATTTGTAACTGAAAAAAAGATTAAGGTTTTTTCTTAGCAAGTGATGTAATTAAAGTAAGTGCCATATGTAACAGGAAATTGAATTTAACATTTATGCTAAACTTGTATAAAGTTATATTATTACATGTAAGCTCGATCTGTTCAAAAACAGAATCAGCATTAAATTTTTCAGACGTTCTTTTTGCCTAGATCCTACCTAGTAAGAAAACAGGTGAAAACACTAAACCTCGTTCTCATAACAGTATACCTAATTTATGAAAAATGCGATAACATTTCTTACAAACTTTTGAAGAGAATACGTTTGGTATAAGTAGAACTCGGCACGCAAAATTAGTGTTCTTCCAAAAATATCAATAGCTAGTTCAAATGAAAGGTATTTTTTCTAAATATATATCTTTAAAATAGAGTTTGTGTCGTTTCAGTTTGATTGGTTGGAGCTTTTTTAAGAGACATATAACCTTAGATTTATTCTCTGCCATGCTATTACAGTAGCTAATGGAATTATGAGCCTATATGAATAACTTATTTCTATTATATCGAACATACGACTATAACGTTATAACTACAAGTTTGCAAATGCAAATATAAATATATATATATATATATATATATATATATATATATATATATATATTCTTATATATCTTTCTCTATGTGGGCCTTTTTTATTTAAACTTCTTATATATCTTTAATAAATGGATATATGTAACTTGGATGTGAACCAATATATGCCACGGCTTTTTGAAACTCTTACTCAGGATTAAATGATTTAAAAATTATAATTTGCAAACAGTGTGGGTACAAAACTGTATGCACATATAATAACCACTGCCAGTCAAAGCACCATCTATTTATTTTTAAATATACTCGCTATAAGTGTGGGTGTGACCATACTTGCAATTTTATTCATAATGTAAACAAAGTTCAGAATGCTTAAATTTTATAAAAATTTTGAGACTTCAATCAGTACTACAGTTTTTTAGGTGTTACAACTATAAAAACTAATTTATTAAATACCTGTAATTCCAATGAAGTCGCCTGTGTTTACAAGAATGGACCTCTTGACTGCTTACAGTTACCAAAACTTGAAGTGCACAATACCTGTTTAAAAATAAGTTTTAATATTTGGTATTTTAAAGAATTTACGCTTTATTTTCAGGCTTTAGGAATACTAAAAGAATATTATATAAAAAATATACTCAGAACCGGCGATCTAACTAGGAACTCGCTCAAATTACTACTACTGCTGGAACACTGTTCATAATAATAGGAATCCTCTGGAAATATTTGGATCTCTCTTTACTTCAATTCATTATTAGCTTGTAACCTGTACACATTGCACTGGACTGGAGCAAATAATCTTCTCGGCCTCAAATGGTCGTATAAACCCTTGAAACTTGTTATCCGTTGCACAAGGCCTCTTTTAATTCACAGTTAAAACTCTTTCAAATCACTTCTGCTTTAAATAATTTAATAAAAACTCAGAGCAGGTAAAACACATCTATCCTTTCTTAATAAAAATTAACAAGTTCTTTATCACGTTCTACATTGTTACCTTCTCACCTAGGAGATCTTTTTAAAAATTCCTATTTGCCTACTCGATACAAAATTCTTATAATACTACCTACTGGATCAACTATCACAAACAGATCTATTAACTCTTTACAAAACATTTCATTTGGATCACTTGAGTCCTATTTTTCATTGGTTAAATTTGGTTTACAATTTTCATTAATCTTACAATTATTTATTTCTAACACCACATACTAAATGAATTATATTTCAGGTATTATGGTACATATTACTTTCAAGAACAGTAGTGTCCATTAAATAGTGAACATAAACGTTAAATAAAATCAACAGAAGCTTATTCAAATGGAAGTACTTTTCATTTTCTTAAATAAAATTACTTAAACACCTTTTTGAAATCTCAAAAGCTCCATCACACGAAAATAGCATTCGATATAAGTTCAGCAAATAATTATTCTACGATCTTGTTTAGCATCAGTTTTAAATTAGACATTTCATTAATATGAGTGGTAAATGAGTGCGTCTAACCTTGGCTATTACATAGAACATTACATAATATATATATATATATATATATATATACATTACATACATACATCATCATCATCATTAGGTCTTCAGTCCTAGAACTGGTTAGACGCGTACCATCATTGTTCCCTATTCTGAACTAACCTACACATTTCCCTAAAATATGCACAGTTTGCATCTATAACTGTCTGATCTAGGTCTACATCTACCTCTTTTTTCCTATCTCTGCTTGTAATATATCACATACTATTCCCCAAAAATGCCTTAGAACGTATTCCGCCCTACTATTTCTCTTTTTCCCCATACATACATAGTAGGTAATTTCACAAGGAAAGTTGATAAATTTTTAGCTATTAGTTAATACGATGAAATAATAACTTATACATTTATGCAAAGCCTAAATGATCATTTCAAATCGAGCTATTAATTGAAAGGTGGAAAATATATGATCCCCGACAGGATTCAAACCTGTATCTTAGGTTTCTGCGACCCATGGGTTTTCCAATTACGCCACCGAAACGGGTGAGTACAATTGGAAATTACACAAATCTAAATCTTATGCACAACCATATATCAACCTAACTTTCAATAAGCTGGCATCAGTCGTAATTTTGAGCACCGCTTCCTGTCTATATCTAACATAAGTCAAAAACTTGACACTGTCGGATATGATTGACAAAAATGCCAAACGTAATTGAAAGTTAGGTTGATATATGGTTGTGTATATGATTTAGATTACAAATATAAGCACTTCACAATTATCCTATACAACAATCTTTTAAATACAAATATAATGAGTGCACAATACCTTCTTCTCGCATACAATATTCTAAATACAAATAAAGTGATTCCAAAATCTTCTTCTCACATACATAGCTCTCAAATATTCTCTTATAATACTAAACCAACAGACAAATTTTTAAACATATGATAATCATTCATTATTAAATCCTTAATTAAATTTTTATTTTAATTGCTATATATTGTAACTATTTTTTTTTATTTTGGTGAGTCAGGCACACCAGGGCAACTGATTTGATGTTGGGCGTCAGTGGGTTGATTTTTATTGATGATATCTGACTAAAATTTATCCTTAAGGTTATCGCCTCCTATAGACTCACGAATTTTACAATATTCACGGCTTAGTCTGGGAATTACCCCAAGGGTGAGCAATGAGATTGGGCGTGGATGCAAGATAAACTCAACTATACACAGGAATGAAAAAGAAAAGAGGGATTGAGCGCCACCGCATATATATGAGCTATAAAAAAACAAAAGTATTCTATGAGACGATGCCGAAACCCACAGGCTATAGTGATTATCAAAAACATACAAGTTATACAAAATAATACCTCTGGAAACTTCTCAAATGTATCTACTTTGACTCCTGCAGCGATGATCCTAAAAAAAGTCACATAACAAAATTTAATCAAAAGACACAGTTTACGTCTTACAACAAAAAAACGACAATATCCTTGAATTAATCATTATGGAACTACCATACTAATAATGTTGTACCTATAAACGAATATCAGAATAAAGCCACTTACATCGCTTTTGCAACATTAATCTGCTTGTGTGTCCCTCACGTTTCATTACCTAAAAATTATATTCTCACATTGTAATGTCATTAACATTAAATACTCATAAATAAAAGACTTGTTGCTTTGAACCAAAAATATAATTTAAAGTAATTCTTTTATTTCTTTCCAATATATATATATATATATATATATATATATATATATATATATATAAACGAAGTCACAAGTATGATATTCAAAAGTATAATCGAACTTTTCCTGTAGAATAAAGTTTCTTAAATTTTCTCTTTAAATAGTGAAATTCTGACATTTAAAACTATTTTCAAAATCAAAAACTTTTAACAACCACAATTGACAGATCTGTTAGATTGGTTCACACAAGTTTCAAATAAACCTCGCACGTAGTATTTGTTATAAAAAAGTATTCAAATAGCATAAAGATTATATAAATCAAAATTTATCAGATTGACATGGTACTGGAATAACACAGTTAATTTACTATCAAGCATACTATAAATGGACATATTGAAGTGCAAGTGAACTTTACCAACTTTGTATAAGTCCACCGGCATATATCCCATGTTTCACAAAATAGTTTAAATTAATTAGAAAGAGCAGGGTTTCCTTTTCTTTTTAAATTTCAATATTTAACAAAAAAAATCTGACAAACGATTACTGGAGCGTTGTTATTTCTACGACCTTTTATATTAAATCCTAAATGCAATATTAATACTTTTATAAAATCTGTAATAACTGTACGGAAATTTTTAAAAGTTCATATCGTGATAATAAAGCTCCAACAATAACTGACACAGAAAAAATCAGACACTCACCAGGAATCGACTCCTACGCCAATAAGGGTTTTAAATACCTGGTTTTCGTACATGTACAACTCCAGCTTCAAAAAAATTTGAAACCAAAAGCTTAGGGCTTCATCTTGCCAGCAGAATCTCGCTTATGGGATTTCCAAAAATAATGGATGACATCATGACGTCATACCTTTCTACCAAACCTACACTATCTGAGCGATCTCAAATACTTCCCGTTACAAAAGTTCTTTTATAATTAAACGATGCGCTACAAAGTCAAAGGTTCTTTTAGCTTAAGAATTACTAAAAAATTATTATCTTGCAGTTAATGGATACCTAGGTTGGGTTTGTTGCTTTATTGAATATTCAGGCCGTATTAATAGAGCCCGGGGAATCTTTAACACCCTCCCCCCCTCTAAGACGACCGTGAACCTTCTGTCGACTTAGATGGCGATTCTTAAGCACCAGCTGACACATAAAAGTGCCAACATCTTCTTTTCACACGCCTTGTTACCGTTGTACAAGAACAAAAATGGCCGAGTTCCCCTCGATACTATCAATATAACGAACAGGTGATCTGTCTGAAGCGTCAACTCGGGACACTTTCCACAAGCGCTATATTAACTTTGTAATTCTTAAAAATGGATACAGACCGCATACAAATTAGGCAACACTAGTGACTTGTTTATAACTTATTATGAGACGTTCAGTTCTTGGAACAAATCTAAAGTATTTGTTACAATTGAATATATTCTTAATATAAATTGAAAGCGAATTAAATGATAATAATGTTTATTTCTACCACGAAATTGTTTTTTCTGATATAATATAGTTAAATAATGAAATCAGATACCACAGAACTGTAACGAGTAGAAGCGATTTCTCAAAAGCTGGTACCATAGAATTTATATATGTTACAATGTACCAATTATTTATAAAAAGTTATCTAGTTTAATATCCATTGGTTTAAGGATCCGTATTAAAACTTAATTGAGTTCAGTATGTTTATTATACCTTAGTTAATAAACAAAATACTTTACGTGGATTTGCACACCACAACAAATTACATTATTTGACTTGCACATAGATCTACTGTGAAACTTAAATTCTTAATATACAAATTAGACTTTTATAAAATCACTCAATTGAAACAAAATATTTTATTTATATCATTAAACGTCCTATTGTTGTTGATTTTTAGTGCACCAGCGTTCATTCTTTCAAGCATAACAACTACTAATTGTTATGAATTAATATCAATGCACCAACCTCTTAGAAAATAGTTTTAAGAAGTCCAACTTTTATGCAAATTGATTAAACTCGAATCTTGAAATTGTTTTAATTTGTATCAAATTGCCGATTTTGCATTTTTAATATATTTTAAGTAATCACTAGTTGCCAAACATTGTCTATTTTACGTACTAATTTAATTACGTAACGTATCTAGACCGTGGACAGCAGCATACCCGCGTCCACGTTTGAACCAAAAGAACTATCACCGCGGCACGCATTGGTTTTTAAATAGACAACCTCTACTTCACTTCGTGAATTTTCCTTATTATTTGTATTAGAACGTTCATAGGTATTCGTATCATTATTCGTTTCCATTTCCCGCTTTCGTGTACTATTTTGATTCTTATTTCTTATTACTGCAATCAAAATCCCTATGATAATTGTCATTATTATTTCTGCTAGCAAAACGTTGTGGTCCTGTATTTATCTGCTATCTAGCAAAATTTACTGGACGGTTCCCAGACCTATCACCCATTCTTTTCGGTTGACCTACTTCATCCTATCTTTGCAAATATTCAAAAAATACATCTAGTCTTCGATATTTTGCAAGGCTGTACATTATCTAAATTCCGCCTCAAAATGTCTTGCTAAATACTTAATGACCTGTTTATTTTCCAGAAGGGAGATCTAACTGTTTCGACACACTGAATTTTTTAATAGGGTATAACTCTCTTGTTGCACCTAAGACTGCATTATACTTTCAAATAATTAAATCATCCCTTACTCGAAATTGTTGACTATCCCCCAGAAATTTTTTAAAAATTTATATTCAAAGTCCTTATATACCTTCAGTCCACTTTCAATCAAACTAATTCATATCTCAGTATTCCGTTTTAACATAGATGTAACTATGTTTAATTTGTTTTATTCATCTAAACTTCCCTGCACTATAGTCCTGACATTATTTAAAAATATCGTGGGATTTAATTTACTATCGCCATAAAACTTAGAATATTGCTCTAATGGAATATTAGTTTGACTCCACCTCAACGTTCAGAAGATTCTGTAAAATGTTCCTGTTAATGTTTTTCACTTTATCCTCGAAATTCTCTACTTTGTTTCCAAAATTCGTTTTAAGACTTCCTAATTCCTTAATTTTACCATTCATCTCTTTTTCACACGATTCTTGTTTTGACTTTAATTGCACAATTTCCTCTATACCCCCTAGAATTTCGAATTTCATTTCCTCTATGGTCTTATTGGTCTCTTTTAAACGTAAAGTTAATTTCTCACTAATTTCTTTCATTCTCTTCCCTCTCCGATTTTAAATTTCACCCAATCTCGCTGGATTCTGTCCAAACTCAACTCTTAGTTTTCAAGTATCCTTATCAAGTTTTTACATATTTCCTTCATAGCTTTCTCATTTTTTCACTTATTTCCTACATAATTTTATTTAAACTCAATAAAATAGCCATGACCTTATACTTCTAAGTATTTCCTACTCACACCCTCGCCCTGTTCTTTTTCTATTGCTCCTCTATTTTGAATCGTCCAAATTAGAAGTCTCTAGAAGTCCAACCTCAACACCTTCTGCTATCGATACTTCTCTAAACTCTTTTACTCTATTAGTCATTCTGAAGACAAATAAAATCTACTTTACAATATACTCCAACAAAATCCAAATACACACAAATGTCTACATTTCAGGCGGTTTAATTGAGTTAAGCTTTGAGTGCCAATAAGCGTTCTAAAGGTGCTGCTGCCTCCGCTCTGTGACTTCTTGAATTCAGAATTCATAATTAAGAATTATAATCCAAATTAATGTAAAAAATGTGACGAATATAAATAAATGTTTTCACAATTATCCACTAGCAAAAAAAAAACCTTTTAAATATAAATATATTGAGTATTCGACATCGTCTCAAAAACGATATTCTAAATACAAATACAATGCGTCCAAAATTTCCTCACATACACAATTCCCCTACAATACTACCCAACAAGCAAATTTTTAAATACATGATAATCATTCATTAATAGATTCTTAATCAAATTTTCATTATAATTATTATATACGCTAATTATTTTTAGAAATCATCTAATTTAATAGCCATTCCTTTTAATTATTAAAACATGAAACCAATATGTTAATTATACCTTATGTAATAAACAATTCCTTTACGTGGATTCGTAAACCCCAACAAATTAAAGTATTCGACTTGCACATAGATTTACTATGAAATTTAAATTCTTAATCTAAAAATTAGCCTTTTCTAAAATCACTTAATTAAATCCAAATATTTTTTAACATTACATGTCCTACGGTTGTTGACTTTCAGTTCACTAGCGTTCATTCTTCCAAACATAACAACTACCAATTCTTGCGAATTAATCTCAATAATCCATTCTCTTTGAAAATCGTTTTAAGATTAAACTGAATTAGTTTGTATGGATTTTACAGTTTTAATGTATTTTAATTTATCACCAGTTGCCAAATGTCCATTTTACATACGAATTTAATTACGTAACATAGCTAGACTATGCACAGCAGCATACTCGCGTTGGCGTTTGAACTATTACTGATCCATCACCGCAGCGTGCATTGGTTTCTAAATAGACCAAACCCTCTCACATAATTATTTTGGTAGGCTTGAGAATGTACGTGTATCTTCACGTACCTTTCTTGCAAAGTGTTTTCCTTTCAGAACTATTTCCCATCGACAAAATAGCATCTGCAAAAGTTATTCTCACAATAACTCAAAAGTATTTCCAGAACACCACCTGTAAACAAGTGCAATTAAGAAAGTGTATGGCCTCAATACTACATAACGACTTCCATAAGGTATATCCGTTAACCCTGTCTGTTCAAATTGTTAGGTATTTCTACAACCCGCATGGCGGAATTGTATAACGAGTGGCCTAAACCCTCATAGAAATTTACTGTTTCGATTTACCTTACCGGTTTTTAATCTGTGTGCGTGAACACCGGTGTGATAATGTAACGCGATGGCAGTATTACATGCTAACTCATTAAAAATATTTATTGGAGAGGTGCAGGTGTTTTTAACTTATTGCAGAGAAACGCATAATGCGAGATGTTTTTAACCTTCGCTAACTAAAGCAAATCGACATAGAATAGATTCCAAAACTTTGACTTACAAAAGAAAAACAGAAAAATGGGGTTCAGTTTAATCTTTAATATCCCAGATAATAAAAGGTGCTACCATGACTCTTTAAAAAGAGGCGATTTTATTTTAGTTACATACAGTTCAAGACACACAACAAAGGAATAGTAAGAGAAGTTTATATCCACCTTATATATGTATTTACATATTCTCAAAATTGTGATCCATGCATCTCAAGCTACTCAATTATAGAGAACAGTTTAACAAAAAATTACCTGTAGTGTTACGAGTATTATTTTAATTAAAATCTATTAAGCGTATTTATATCTTTTGAGTATTGTTTATAACTTAAGTGTATGATGTGAGAAATTAGCTAAATTCAAATATAGCTAACTGTAAAATTTTGCTCATATATATATATATATATATATATATATATATATATATATTTCTACCCCCTCCTTCTTCTTTTTTACTTTACTTTACTTTACTTGGGTTTTTAACTATAGTCTTCCTTTTTATTTTTATAAACTTTAAAAATGTGCACACCTAATGCACTCCCCGTACTTGCATCGTTTGGTTGGTTCTTTTATTAAATATTTATTGCTATGCCTCGACTCTATAAAACTCTTAATCTCAGGGTATTCAAACTACTTATAGTGGATTCCGTTATAAGTAGATGTGCTACGTCCAACCAAAGTGCACTCTTTTGTTTTACTACTAAAATTGCTACTCTACTTTTGTATATGCCAAAATTTCTAATTAGATCAAAGTTACTATGTGCCAAATTAAATTACAACCAAATTTTGTATGACTAATTTTTGACGTATTAAAGAATATGATTTTAAACACTCACCTGGTCTATACTCCGTCGATGCCTCGCTGACTGCTGGCACAAAATCCTAATTACCGTATACGTCTTCACAATGATGCTCTTGAATTTCCGTGTAGCTTCCAGGTGTCCTCGAATTTTAACTGTTCCCCAATATCTGAAATGATTAACTCAAATTTTAAATTTAGAAAATACCGTGTTACAACTTCCCTTGTGCTAATATCCTCTTCAATTCTTGTTTCCTCTATAAAACCGTCCGCTTCTCCGTATCTAATCTCCAATCTACTCGTTTCTTTATCTTTCTGTTCGATGCTCCTTCTTCTAACTTTGAACCACACTCCAATATCCAAACTTCTAATCTGTATAACCACTCTCGATGACCTTCTAACTTTGAACCACACTCCAATATCCAACTTCTAATCTGTATAACCACTCTCGATGACCTTCTACCTTTAAGACCACTCTCCAAATCCAATTTCTAATCGTCGCACAATCACTACTATTCCCTTTATAATTCCTATGTTTGTATCTTTTACCACTTTTCAATTAAACTCATTTTAAAACAATTACTTTTATTTTCTTTTCAAATTATCTGAATACAAATTAGCACAGCTCTGAAAACACGTCTTTTACAAAATTGGTTCGAAAATAATCTGCTTTGTTTACTCTCTAAGGCGACCATGTTAATTCTCTACTAGCCTACTACATCTTAAAATTCATCACAAATAGTTAAGTCCGTGTCGCACATACCATAGTTCATGTCTTTTATACAGTTTCATAATCACATTAAATTCTAATATATGTCCTAAATCTTTACATTCAACCAATCACATTTTACGATGTTTTAACTAATAATTTTGGGTTTACAAATACTGTCCAAAAGTTGATTCTATAGAAAATGAAACCAAAATAATTTATCCTTGACCCTGGATGCATGTTGATAGTGAACATTCACAGACGCATCCGGCTTTTGGACAAATGTACTTTCAAAGGCTTTTTAAAATTCAACTCGGTATAAACCCTTGAGCATTTCACATCTTACTACGCCACTTAGTCATTTTAAAATTTCCTTTTGGCACTGAATTTCAACTACTATATTTGAATGGTATTTTAGTGTACATAAAATACGGCAAACATACATTTTTAAGTATATGTGATCGATTATGTGGATTATTTTTGTTTGGCATATACTATCTTGTACTAAACAACCCTTATAACTCTTGGTAGCTCCCTTAGACATTATATTGGCCCCACTGATTTTGAATGAAACTGGAAATTGCGTCGGCTTTACTCTTTCCTGGTGTGCATAATTTTTAGTTTTATTTAAAATCAAAACCCCTCTCTCACCTTTCTACTAAAACCCCCTCTTCGTATTCCTACATATTTTAATTATTCAACCCCTATTTTTAATTCTCAACATGTCTGTCTAACTATGCTACATACTAACCTACCTTATAAACTAAAACAAAACTAAACTTTCCGTCGCATGAACTATATTACAACTATTCTACTAAACCCTCTTCCTGTACAACCTTATATGGGTATAGATTTTCCAAGTGAAAACGCCCACGATATTCCCCTGTCATAGTAGCTAATTCAAATGTGTTTCCTTCCGCAAAAATACGCGTAATCTTGTACGGCCCTTCATAAGGAAACAACAACTTCGCGCAAATGTTCCTGTCGCGGTTCGAAACTCTTAACCTTTTCACCACCACCATATCTCCTATTTCGAAAGTCGTCCTTTTTTTGATCCTGCTACACCTCCGCTCGATATCCCTACGCTGCATCCTTTCGATCCTACGTCTAACGCTGCCCAACAACTCTGTGATGTCTTGTACCTCGACTTCTTCCCTCCATGGCCTAGCTGGTATAATCCTCCGAATCAATGTTATCGGACACGTTTTTGTCACTGAGCTCGGTACACAATTCATGAAATTTTCAATCTGCGGCAGATATCTAACCCATCTATTATGGTGCTCTTGCGTTGCTAACCGTAGATATTTTATTACCTCCACATAGTGCGAACAGAAACATTCATACTCATTAAACAGCTTTTGCATGGCCCTTACAAGTGCTGCTGAAGAACTACTTAACCCAAACGGAACTACAGAAAACATGTAAATCTCTCCTTCAATACTAAACCCTGTAAACTTCTTACTGTCTTCATGCAACGAAATTAACCAAAATGAATTTTTTAAATCTAATTTACTGAAAAACTTCCTCTCGTACACTTTGTACAACAAATTATCCAACCCTTGTGGTTGTTCATACTGCGGTTTCGTAATCGAATTCAACTTCCTTGCATCCAAACAAATCCTTATATCCCTTTTATTGGGTTTAGGAACAATAACTACCGGGTTCACATATTGAGTTTTCGCTGGTTCTATTATTCCATCTCGTAACATCTTGTTAATCTCGGCTTTAACCCTATTTCTAATAGCAAACGGAATTGGATACACCTTTGTATTAAACCCGTTGTCTTCCGTGACCTCTAACTTATGCATGTATCTCCTCGCCAATCTTGGCTCTTCATTGAATAACCCTACATACTTATTAAATAATTCTTCTAACTTCGCCTTTATCTCAATACTCACTTTTCCAATCTGTTCATCCTTAATTAATCTCACAAACATATTACATAATCGTACTTTAACCTGTCTATAATCACTTGTCCTATCCATTCCTAATCCCGACTTATCTATATTATCTCCATTCCTATATTCCTCACTAACCGTAGACACCATCCATAACTTATCTTTATCAAAAATTCGAATCGACCTATCCTTACCATCTATATTCACTCCAAAATCCTCTATAAAGTCCATTCCTAATATGAAATCTATATGCAACCCCTTTGTAATTAAAAACTCTGTCTCCCCTGCATTTTTATCCCCTACAAATATCGGTACACGGATGATCCTATAAATCGTAGTTAACTTTTTATTCATAGCCGACCATAGATTAACCCCATCAATCGCTTCTATTCTTCCTTTTAAAAAATCAGCATGTTTTATCACTACCCTCTCATCTACCAGCGACAACTGTGAACCACTATCAATTAAAGCAACATATAAACACTCATTTAAACTAATATTAATGAACAAAAGGTTCTTTTTTTTCAAATTATAATTATTTACTAACAAGTCTTTTAAACTATAAACCACGTCGACCTTTAATCCTTTACATTTGTTCTCCCAAAATTTGCGTTTTTTTTCTAAGGGTGCCTCGTGTATCTGCACCACTTCAATTTGATCCGTGTCCTGAGTCCTTGCGTTGGTCGTTATATGGTGGACATTCGCGTCCCTGTCCGTCCGGCTATATCCGTTCTGTGTACCGCCCCCTGTATTTCGACCGTCATCCGCGTTGTCGTCGCGCTGGTACCTGTTTTGTCTTGGTATGTCGTTCTCCCGGTGTTCCCTATTGTAGTATGGTCTCCTGTTTCCGTCGTGTCCCCAGTGATTTCGGTTTCCGTGGTTAAAATAGTCCTGTCGGTAGCTGGGTCGATGTTCGTGATGGAAATTGTCCTGTCTATGGTTGGGTCGCTGTTCGTGATACGTATGTCGTCTGTTGTCATCCCTATAACCCCGGTGTTGATCCCAATGACTAGTCCGTGTTTTTGTCTGCAGTGCCGTTGCCAAATCGAAATTTCGCATAACGCCTAAAAATTCCCGCAGTGTTTTAACATTATGGACCACAACCATCTTAGTCACTTCCGGCTCCATGTGTCCCGCAAGTAGTAGTATGATGTCGTCCTCGCCCAACTTTGGTGTCAAGTGCTGTGCCTGGTTGAACTTGTCTATCGCGTATTCTTCGCGAGTCCCGTGTGTCCGACTGTAGTGTCCTGTAATCAAATTTGTACGTATGTCCGTCTGGTGCGTGTTGCTCCAGAACTGTTCCATAAATAGTCGTCGAAATTCCGCGTAGGTGTCGTACTGTCTGCGTATGATATTGTGCCACTTTTCCGCGTTCCCCGTCAATGTCGCCCCTACTATCTGTAACTTAGTTCTTTCATTTTCCGATTCGACGATCTCGTCCAGTCTGTCTAGAAATCCCATCGGCTGTTCTGTCTTCCGTCCTTCAAATTTAGGTAGCGCGTCCCTGTTCAATTTGATGTGCAGTCCGTAGTCCAGTCCTATGCGCCGTCGTTCTAGGTCGTCCAATTTTTCATGTATTTGTCTTACGTCGTGTCCTACCCGGTTTTCTACTACAGTAACTTTGTCGTCCAGTTGTGTCTTAGTGTTCAAATTTTCGGTCTGTATCGTCTCTAAGGTTTGTCCTAAATTCCTGTAATTTGTCAAATGTCTTTTGTCGCACGTTTGAATTTCGGAATGTAACGTCGTAAAACCACTGACCATTGTCTCCTCAACTGTCTCTACGCGTGTCTTGATTTCGGTCCGTATGTCCGTTTTTGTCGCGTTCATGTCTCCCTGAATCTGTACCCGCGTGTTTTCTAATTTGTCATCTATTCTGTCAATCTTCTCGTGTACCTCAGTCCTTATGTCGTCCTTTACGTTTTGTATTTGTGTGAGTAGATAGTCCTTTGTATTATTCAATTTGGCCGTCAGTTCCGCGTGTGCCGTCCTAAACTCGTTTCTCAGTTCGATGTGTGAATCTTCAATTTGGTTTGTTAAAGTCGTTTGTAAAGTCGTTATTTTATTAGTTAGTTGCGTATTCGCCTCTTTTTGTTCAATCTGTGACATTTCAAATTTGTTCGTTAAATTTGTTTGCGCAGTTTTAAACTCGTTCGATAGTTCCGCCTTCAGTTCCGTGTTTGCAGTTTTAAAATCGTTTTTTAGACTCATCAGGATTTGTATGATATCTAAGCTTCCAGTGGTTTCTGCCACCCTAACCTCGGGCGCCGTCGCCTGGTCCACGTCCCTGTCTAACCCCTCCGGGTCTGTCTGCCTTGCCTCCGTCTCCTGGATGTCTCCTCCCGCGTCTAGTTCTATGTCCTGTGTCCTACGTTCATCGTTTTGTGTCGTGGTTTCTGCTTCAATTCCGTATATCAGTCCCGATCTCGTAATCCGTTTCATTGCTGGGTCCGTCATCTCTGCAGCCTTTCTTTGTACTTGTATGCCTGAAAATATCTAACTACTGGCCCCACCTAATCTCAAGCTCCCGTGTCCTACTACTATTTCTGTCTAATTTTAATTCACTCTAGCCTTTTTTCAGCCCCGCGTTGGGTTTGCCACATATATTCTACCCCTCCTTTCTTTTATTTTACTTTACTTTACTTTACTTGGGTTTTTAACTATAGTCTTCCTTTTTATTTTTATAAACTTTAAAAATGTGCACACCTAATGCACTCCCCGTACTTGCATCGTTTGGTTGGTTCTTTTATTAAATATTTATTGCTATGCCTCGACTCTATAAAACTCTTAATCTCAGGGTATTCAAACTACTTATAGTGGATTCCGTTATAAGTAGATGTGCTACGTCCAACCAAAGTGCACTCTTTTGTTTTACTACTAAAATTGCTACTCTACTTTTGTATATGCCAAAATTTCTAATTAGATCAAAGTTACTATGTGCCAAATTAAATTACAACCAAATTTTGTATGACTAATTTTTGACGTATTAAAGAATATGATTTTAAACACTCACCTGGTCTATACTCCGTCGATGCCTCGCTGACTGCTGGCACAAAATCCTAATTACCGTATACGTCTTCACAATGATGCTCTTGAATTTCCGTGTAGCTTCCAGGTGTCCTCGAATTTTAACTGTTCCCCAATATCTGAAATGATTAACTCAAATTTTAAATTTAGAAAATACCGTGTTACAACTTCCCTTGTGCTAATATCCTCTTCGAATTCTTGTTTCCTCTATAAAACCGTCCGCTTCTCCGTATCTAATCTCCAATCTACTCGTTTCTTTATCTTTCTGTTCGATGCTCCTTCTTCTAACTTTGAACCACACTCCAATATCCAAACTTCTAATCTGTATAACCACTCTCGATGACCTTCTAACTTTGAACCACACTCCAATATCCAACTTCTAATCTGTATAACCACTCTCGATGACCTTCTACCTTTAAGACCACTCTCCAAATCCAATTTCTAATCGTCGCACAATCACTACTATTCCTTTATAATTCCTATGTTTGTATCTTTTACCACTTTTCAATTAAACTCATTTTAAAACAATTACTTTTATTTTCTTTTCAAATTATCTGAATACAAATTAGCACAGCTCTGAAAACACGTCTTTTACAAAATTGGTTCGAAAATAATCTGCTTTGTTTACTCTCTAAGGCGACCATGTTAATTCTCTACTAGCCTACTACATCTTAAAATTCATCACAAATAGTTAAGTCCGTGTCGCACATACCATAGTTCATGTCTTTTATACAGTTTCATAATCACATTAAATTCTAATATATGTCCTAAATCTTTACATTCAACCAATCACATTTTACGATGTTTTAACTAATAATTTTGGGTTTACAAATATTGTCCAAAAGTTGATTCTATAGAAAATGAAACCAAAATAATTTATCCTTGACCCTGGATGCATGTTGATAGTGAACATTCACAGACGCATCCGGCTTTTGGACAACAAATGTACTTTCAAAGGCTTTTTAAAATTCAACTCGGTATAAACCCTTGAGCATTTCACATCTTACTACGCCACTTAGTCATTTTAAAATTTCCTTTTGGCACTGAATTTCAACTACTATATTTGAATGGTATTTTAGTGTACATAAAATACGGCAAACATACATTTTTAAGTATATGTGATCGATTATGTGGATTATTTTTGTTTGGCATATACTATCTTGTACTAAACAACCCTTATAACTCTTGGTAGCTCCTTAGACATTATAATATATATATATGTATATATATATACATACATATGTATATTTACATATATATATATATATATATACATACATATATATATTTACATATATATATATATACATATATATATATACATATATATATATATATATACATACATATATATATTTACATATATATATACATATATATATATACATACATATATATATTTACATATATATATATATATATATATATATATATATATATATATATTTACCACTGGCGCAATAAGTGAGGTCCATACATATTCCTATATTTGTGAGGACAGCAAGATATTAATGCCAATTTACTATATTTAAGAAACTTTCCTGCCATTTAATTCTAAAAATTCGAATATACTCTCAGCAAACCATTTTCAGTAACTTAATTTTAATAATTAATGTTTGCTGTATATGACGACAAAGTGAGGAAATACTATATAACGCATAAAGTAAGCCAATGCATATTTTATATACCATTGCAAGCACCATGCGAGTACCAATTATATATACAACTAATAATGCGAGGACCGAACAGCGTTGCCAGGATTTTGTGTTTAGCTATATTCTTTTAAAGTAGGCATCAAACTCGCATTGTTTATTATTGAAAGGTTATGTACGTGCATTGTAGTTCATGTCATGCTATATTGCGTAGTGGGTGGATTATTTGTGAAAGTGCTTGTGCTATTTGCCTCTAGTGAGGTAATTTATTTAAGAATTTAATCTTCTTTCTGTGTCATAAGTGTTTTAACTGAATCACTTATTATGCTGAACAGAGGAAAATATATCATGGAACTTGCTCTTAATGGTAAGTAACGTCTAAATTAATTAATTTATTTAGAGAATTTACTGCATGTGAAATAGCGTATTTTTTGAGTGCTTCGATGTTTTTAAAACTCCAAGTGCAAGACAAGAAATTATGTTTAATTTTTACTTAAAAAATCTTTAGCAAGTGATGATTATAGATTATATTTAGAAATGTTTTGTTTGTATTAAATCCAATTATCTAAAGATAAAATATTTATGCTTCAGCTGGCAACTTAACTTTAAACATTATTTAAAGTGGCCAAGATACTAGGCAATACAACACTTTAAAATATACGTTTAATCATTAGAAAAATTTATGAATTACAATTTTACTAATGATAAAATTTATGTTTGTGTTGTCTTCACAAGTGTCTTCATCTAGTTATATGTTAATGTAACATTTGTTTTCCAGATGAAAGCTGCTTTATATATCTTTTCAAGTTTTGTTTCTGTCCGAAACGTGGTCGATACTTTACCTAGAAACAGTTTGAAAAGAATATGGTCAATGTGTATTAAATTAAAAACAGAGCGCTTTCGACTATAAACTAGTCATCTTCAGTGTTGTTTTAATTTATCTATTTTAATATTGTTCATGGTAGATTTCTTTCCTACAAGAAACAACACTGAAGACTATTATAGTTGAAAGTGCTCTGTTTTTAATTTAATACACGTTGACCATATTCTTTTCAAAGTGTTTCTAATTCTCTTATGTGTACACGGCCAATTCTATATTTGATACTTTATCTGTCACTTTCATGATTAAGGCAGTTCAATAATCTATTCAATTTCACTCAAGTGAGAGCTTGGGACTTTTCTTTGTTTGTAATTTTTGACCTTTGAATTGTGTCATACTACATAAAATGTAGTTTTACTTAGGTTGCTAATATATTTTTATTACAGAGTTATTCGCCTACAAAGAAAAAGAAACGATTACTAGAACCATGCACCGAAGTTCAAAAGAAATTGACACTTGATTACTTTCAGAACATTAAACATAAGATGCCGCCTAGAAAAGGAGAATGTGAGGATTTAAGAAACAAGTATAGGGATGTATTCAAAATAAAAGATTGGCAAAAAATTAAGATTTTTGCTGTTAATACATATAATAAGATTAAATAATAGAGTTTTTACAAAACCTTTGTTTTGCTTATTATTAATTCTCTATCGGACTTTTTTGTAATTTAGATCTTACTGTACCTATATATTACATAATATTTAACACATTCAAAATTATTATAGTCCGATTAGGGAAATTGCTTTTTTCGACCAAAGCATGAGCACCTCTTGGCTAATGTATCGGAAAAAATTTCTTGACTCCTCGAATAATTTCATCTTTTTCAAAACCACCATAACATACAAGCATTGTGAAACGTGATTTTTTATTTGCAGTATTACCCAGCCTTTAATAAATGGGTTGCCACTGTGTGGTGTCAAGATTTTATTAGGCCACCACATATATTTCGATTAATCTTTTCAAGCTCGAATTAAAAATTCATTTCAGTCTTTAGGCTATGAGCTAAATAAGTACTTTAATTTCATACTGAAAATAAACTCCCTTTCGCCTTCCTCGAAAGATGCATTCAAATAACCCCGGTGCTTACGTATCGTAACTATAAATACAATGACACATTTACTTTTAGGATCAAGTACACCGATAGATGGATATATAAGATCAACTCATCTACTTAACTAGTAAACCTTGCACATAATAGTTTATTTGAACCCATGAGAAGATGGTCGTAAAACACTTACATTTTACAAAATAAAAATCTACTATGATAGGGTGCATATGCAAGTGAATAAAATAATACAATAATTTATGTATACAACATTCTATTTATTATAATCTATCCTGTAAAAACTCATTCACGCAGTAGCAACAGTTTTCACTTAACAAGGCTAGTAACATCTGTTTAAATTTTGAACTGTCTTTTGGGATTTTATATTTGATGGTACCTTATTATTGAGTTGGAGCCATATATATGAAAGATTTTTCTATTAGGGCAGAAATCGGAGTTACTTTGTATATATCACCAGACTGACGTGTTATGTAAATGGAAACACCATGAAATAGTATATTTATGTCTGCTTTTGAAGAATAAAATGTTTCATAAATGTATAAAGCACAAAAAGTAAGTATTTGTAATTGTTTAAACAGTGGTCTGCAGTGTGCATTATAAGGAACCCGAACCATAATACTAACTCCACGTTTATGTAGTTTAAACAGTGGAGAAGTATTTTCAAGTGAAGCAGCACCTCAAAATGCAACCAAACCTTAACTAAGAGTTAAAAAGTGCATAGTATACTTTAAGAGAATATTCAATAGAGACTTATTTAGCAATAGTTTTTATTGCATAACATGATACATTTTGGGAATATTTCTTAAACATTTTGCTTACTCGTTTCACTATTGTCATTAAATATGTCTGAAATGTAAATTTGGTACATTTTTAACTAGATTATTTCAAAATTCTTCATTAAAACAAAAGCATAAGATTATATAACAGCCTAACTTTCACTGTCAAAATTTTACTCTAGTAGAGATGGCAGCGACAAGTGCTTAACAAAATATTTATTGTGTTTTAAATGCAACCGAATAGATTTTTCGCAATTTTACGACACATTACAACACACACCCATAGTGTCGACAACAATTCCACCGAAAAATTATTAACACCGACAGAAATTCAACTTACACCTGAAATCAATAAAGTTAGAGACTAATAACTTAACTCGCTCTATAATATCATTTGCAAAAATAAATTTCATTTTACTTCGTTTCAAAATAAAATGGTACTATACTGCCCTATTAAACCAGAAAGCAGTAACTGCAAAAAGTGGAAGTGGGTGAAGACAGATATTAACGTGATAAGTTTTACGTAAAAGATGAATCATTTTGTACTTTATGATAAATGAAACATATTTTAATATATGATTAAATCAGAATTCAGCAATTGTTTTTGATAAATTTTAAATATTTTATTTTCAGTTACTGCTTCTGTTCATTATTTATACTAAGCCAAAAGGCAGTAGCTGCACTTTAAAGCCCGTTTTTAGACAAAACTAAATATTAATCAGTGACAGAGACGTGCCTTAGGGTTATATGTCGAGATCGAGAGCGCCCTAGTCTCGGTCTCGAATTTTCTATCACTAACCTTAGTGATCATCGATGCGGGCATAGTTCAAACCAGAATTATATTACTTGAATAAACTCCACTAGACATCCACCAAGGCTCTCATTTTACAATCATTCTTTAGACTATAATATATGTAATGATTTCACTTATACAAAATATAATCAATCAGAAACGTCAAATGTACATCAATCACATGACTAGTAGATAAACGATTAACATGCACTAATGCATTTAACCAGTTAAACTCAGCCACCTTGCTTTTATTTTTCTTTTTGACTAATAAATGTATGACGCGCGCCTACTAATTTTATTTATTCACACTCAAAATAATCTTAACATATACCACTCCTGCATCTAATAATCGGTCAAACTGTGTACTCCAATATAATTTTGCCTTTAGCAAATGCTTTTGTGTATAATAATTTTAGAAAAAATCCCTCGACCTCCTGGTCTCGGGATTTTCGAAATTAATATACACTCAAGTCATTGCTAGGCAAAATTATGTGTTATCACAGTTTAACCATATAGCTTGAATCTTTGTCACAGTCCTACACTTCTACTGTTTCGTATTAGTTAAAACAAACTATAGTGGATTTGAATTGTGCAGTGCGCTTGCGCCTCTTAAATAAAACGTGTGCGAAAGTGGTTTTGTGACGAACAGCGACGACTCTTCTTTCGACCTAGTAACGGGAAGGTTGTGCGTGACAAACTATATCCAATAAGTATAGTGCTTGCAACAGTGCATTCAACCAACTCCCCCGGGGGCATTCCAGCAACATCGAAGAGGACCGCACACCAAGGACAATTTGGTGAGTGAATTTATGCCTTTTGTTTGTTAATATTTTACATGCATACAGTTTTCGTATTTAAAGCTCGCGTTTTGTTCTATTTTCGAATTACAGTCCACGATTAAATAAGACGCGCCAGCACATTATCTAAGTTTAATTATTTGACATTTGGTCCTTCGAGCCGGATAGAACAGTCTATGGTGAATAAATTAATTCATTTCGTTTTAGCTTGTATGTATGTAGAACTTCGATTTGCAATATTCGCATCATATTTCTATTTACTTAGATATAAAAAATTCGATCAAGTCTATTAATTAGAAATCATTATTTGATTATAGATATATTAGGATTTAGCAATAATTTATGTAGAGAGCTTTATTAATCATTTTACAGACATAGTTAAATAGTTCCGTATAGAAAACCTGTTGCAAATGTTGGATTCAAAGTTGTTCTATTGTAAAATTTTGTATACCTGTGTAGTAGGTCACTCCGTTTGGCTTATGTACAGCTGCAAACGACATTCCAGTTTTATCGTATAACCTACCTGAATGTTTAAGGGTTTTAACCACTAAATATTTTAACTATATTTCTTGTTTGAATGACTAAACCCTTAGGGCGTTTTATAAACCTTCTTGTTAAGGGTTGTCAGGTCGTTTTAAAATACAATAGGAAGCTTTAGGGATCTAACTACTCGTTTCGCATTTTACTTTACAAATCGGGTAATGACTTTATTGGATCATTTTCGGTGATTGAATTTACAATAAGATTATTGTCGCTCGTTGTTAATTGGAATAATTGTCGTTTGTTTCTTCATACAAAATGCCTGACACAAATACGTCTGTAACTTTACTAAAGCTTTACGCTGCTAGAATTCATGAAATCTTCGAACTTTCTGAAAAGGCACAATACAATGATTCAGTACATAGGTTATTCAAATTGAAGTGCCGCATCCTCGAATCTGTCTACAAAGATTTTACTGAAAAGTACAATAATGTATTGGTAAACACAGAACCAGAATTGCAACCTGCTTTAGAGAATTTGTGTAAAAACGTGGATGACGAATATTATTCTATTCTTTTAATAGAGCAAGAAATATTTTCTGCTGAAGTGAAAACTCCGTCTGCGAACCACACAAGGCGACAAGACAATAATTTTACATCTAGAGTAAAATTACCAAAAATTACTCTACCACGTTTTGATAATGACCCAAAAAACTTTAAGACTTTCAAGGATATGTTTGATGTTTTGATAGATAAACAACCGCATTTAACGGACATCGAAAAGCATTCCTACCTTCTTTCAAGCTTGTCGGGTGAATCATTGACATTGTTGCGGTCTATTCCTCTTTGTCATGAAAATTACAAACTAGCATATGACACTTTATGTTCTAGATATAATAATAAACGTCTTTTGGCTAATCACCATTGGGGTTTAATAAAAACTTCCCGCCTATGCATGCGGAAAACGTAAAACAACTTCGAAATTTAATTGATTGTTTCACAGAAAACTTATCGATTTTGGGATCATTACAATTTGATGTTGAAAGTTGGAATTTCGTTCTTGTAGATCTTTTATTATGTAAACTCGATGAGGAAACTCGTAAACGATTCGAATTGCATTTCAATTCTACTGATGTGCCTACATTCAATTGCGTCAAAGACTTTTTGTCAAAACAATGTGTAGCCTTAGAGAATCTTGTCTCAAGCAAACAACCGAAAGTGCTTAAAGGTACTATTAATAAACAAGGTATCGTTCGTTCGAATTCTGACTTGAAGCCTAGGACATTCTTAGCTGAGACTAACACTTCTCCTAAGAACAATTCGTTCTCCTGCATCCTTTGCAAGGGAAATCATGTATTGTATTCGTGTGAGCAATTTCTTAAATTGTCTCCAAACAAGCGTCACGAGCAAGCCAAACATCTTCGGTTATGTTTGAATTGTCTTCGACCAAATCATAACATGTCGTCTTGTCCGTCAAAGGTTTCGTGCAGAACTTGCAATAAAAATCATCATACATTGTTACATTTTGTGCCGTCGATTGCTACGTCACCACCTTATTCAACTCCAACTCGTGAAGAAAATTCGTCTAATAATGCTACTTGTACTACAACAGTTGGGTCTGAGGCGACAACTTGTCTAGCTCTGCTACCCACGGTTTGTTTGGAAATTCTCGACAAGAGAAATCAACCTCAAATTATTCGTGCTCTAGTAGACACTGGGAGTCAAATTTCATTTATTACGGAGTCTTGTCGTAAGTCTATTGGTATATCGTCTCGTCCTTCTTCGATTCCTATTTCTGGTTTGGGCCAGACTTCACACCAAACGTTAGGTGTGATATCTGGAACAATTCGTCCCATTCAGGAATATGATTCAGTCCCCACGGACAACAATTTGAAAATAAACTTAATGGTTTTGCCGTCTATTTGCGGTAATCTTCCAAACAAGTATATTCAATCGTATTGGTCTCATTTGGAAAACATAAAACTCGCAGATGAAAACTGGAGACATCCTTCTCCAGTACAAATGTTATTGGGCTCTGATGTTGCCAGTCGTATTTTGCTCGATGGGAAAATTGATGGCAAAGAAATTTCGCCTGTTGCTGTCAACACCATATTTGGTTACATGATATTTGGTACTGTCGATCCCATCTCAACCAATGTTATTCATTCGTTCTTTGTATCTATCGATCCTTGTATGGATATTGATCTTAAACATTTTTGGGAGCTTGACGACATTCCATCGAGGAGTTTGTCGTCCCCAGAAGATGACCTTGCTCAACAATCTTTTGATAACTCGTTGCATCGGTTACCCAATGGTAGGTTCGGCGTGAGCCTTCCATTTAGAGAAAATGTTCGTGAGTTTCCGGACTCGAAATCTATTGCCATTAAACGTCTATTGTCACTAGAGCGTCGTCTCGAAACTAATCCAGACTTGCGAAATTTGTATGTAGATTTCATGCGTGATTACGAAGCCTCTGGTCACATGTCGCTTTTATCAACGCCTCCAGCTGACAATAATGCGTATTTTATTCCACACCATGCCGTGTTCAAACTAGAAAATAATAAACCTAAATTGAGAATTGTTTTTGATGCTTCGGCTCGAGCTTCGAATGGTATTTCATTGAATGATACCTTACTCACTGGACCTAAGCTCCAGAATGATATTGTAAAAATACTTTTGGCATTTCGTATTCCCAAGTTCGTTTTTGTCTGTGACATAAAACAAATGTACAGGCAAATATTGATATCAGAAACGGATCGTTCTTATCGATTGATACAATGGCGATGGAATCCTTCAGAACCATTTTCAACTTATCAGTTGAACACAATTACATATGGAGTTTCATCCGCTCCTTTTCTCGCCATTCGCACAATCTTAAAACTAGCTGAACTAGGAGAAAATAGTTATCCATTGGCTGCTCATGCTTTGAGAAACAATTTGTATGTTGATGATGTATTGACTGGGTCGTCCACTCTCCAGGCAACTCATGAACTAAAACGTCAACTCATCGAACTACTACGTGCTGGCTGCTTCGAACTACGCAAATGGGCTAGCAACAGTCCACTACTGTTAGAAGATATTCCTACTGAGTATCAACAAGTAAAACCAAGTTTAGTCGCAAATGATCTTCAGCTTACCATAAAAGTGCTTGGTCTTCAGTGGCACTCGATACCTGATAATTTTCATTTGAAATGCAGTCTTTAGAAAATCGTCTTTCCAAGCGAATTTTACTTTCGACAGTTGCTAGGATTTACGATCCTCTAGAATTTATTACACCAGTTACCTTTTCACTCAAACAACTCATTCAACAATTTTGGGTGCTGGGGTTGGATTGGGATGATCCTCCTCCCGAATCTATTGTGATATTTTGGAAAAAATTTGTTGCTGAATTTTCATATATTGATTCAATTCAAATTCCTCGTTATAACCCTATTGATGAAGCCTGTAGCATACAACTACATGGTTTTTGTGACGCGTCCGAGAAAGGATACTCGGCTATTGCATATTTTCGTTTAGTATTTCCGTCAGGAAAAATATCTGTTCACTTTGTTATGGCTAGATCAAAGGTCGCACCTTTGAAATGTCTTTCTATACCCAAGCTAGAACTATGTGCTACCGTACTTTTGTCTAAATTAGTTCATTTTGTTAAAACTACGTATTCAAGTGTAACCTTTGAAAAAATCTGTTGTTACACTGATTCTTCTGTGGCTTTGACTTGGATTAAGTCACCTACCCATCGTTTAAAAATGTTTGTTGCTAATCGTGTTAGTTACATCCAAGAACGTATTTCTCCCGAACAGTGGAGTTACATTAGTTCTTCAAACAACCCATCTGATTGTGCTACCAGAGGTTTATTTCCTTCGGTATTACCCGCGCATCCGCTATGGTGGGCAGGTCCTGAATTTTTGTCGTTGTCTGAAGAAAATTGGCCTTTGCCAAAATTGTTCGTCCCTTCTCTGGAAGCATCTTCTGAGGAGAAACGCCTTACTTTGATTGTTACTGTAGAATCAACTTGGCTAGAAGACTTATCAAACAAATTTTCGTCGTTACACAAAATTCAACGTATAGTCGCATATTGTCTGAGAATCTTTAATGTTAGAAAAGCTACCATCAATTCGCTATTTTTATCGTCGGTGGAGCTTCACACTGCTCTTATGGTTATTGTCAAGGTGGTCCAATTTAGTTCACTTAAAGTTGAAATCGAAGCCGTTCGTCAAGGTGAGCCTTTGCCTAAACATCTGCAACGTCTAGGCTTATTTCTTGATTCGAATGACATTTTAAGAGTAGGCGGCAGACTGATTCATTCCAATCTTCCAGATTCCGCAAAACATCCAGCGGTATTACCCAATAAACACCGTATAACAGATTTGTTGATTAAACAAGTGCACACACAAAATTTGCATTCGGGAGTAAACACAACGATGTACTTGCTTCAAGAACGATTTTGGATCATCTCATCTCTTCGCGCAGTTCGTAGAATACTGTCTAAATTTTATCATTGTTATCGTCTTTGCCCTATTCCTGTCAGTCCAGTTATGGGTGAATTGCCGTCATTCCGTGTTTCTCAAGCCAAGGCTTTTAGTTCCGTCGGCATCGATTTTGCCGGCCCCTTTACGATTAACATGCATCGTGCAAGAGGCACCAAGACTTGCAAGGCATATCTTTGTGTGATTGTTTGTTTCGCCACTAAGGCTCTTCATTTGGAAGTCGTATCAGACTTGTCGACTGATGCCTTTATCGCTTGCCTTCGTCGTTTTATTGCTCGTCGTGGTCGGTGTCAACACATTTTCAGCGACTGCGGCACAAATTTCGTCGCCGGTAGTCGCCAACTTTTAAAGGATTTTCGACACTGCAGAATCGTTAGCCATTTCGTGGCATTTTAACCCCCCGTCTACCCCTCACTTCGGAGGTATTTGGGAAAGCGCCGTTAAATCGGTGAAAACTCACTTATTTCGTGTTGTTGGAAACCAAGTGCTCACGTACGAGGAGTTTCATACTTTAATTACTCAGATTGAAGCATTGTTGAATTCAAGACCCTTGTGCAGCATAAGTTCGGATCCCAATGATCTTTCGTCACTGACCCCAGGTCATTTTCTAACTTTAGAACCCTTGACAGCACCGCCGGACCCAGACTTGTCTCATTTGAAAATCTCTAGACTCTCTCGTTGGCAGTTGATTCAAGCTATGCATCAAAGTTTTTGGGTTCGATGGCACAATGAGTATTTACACCAATTGTATCAACGTGGTCGGTGGTACAGGTCCAAGAGACTCGACGGCGTTGACATTGGTACTTTAGTGCTCATCAAAGAAGAGGGTGTTCCCCCTTTAAATTGGAAACTCGCCAGAATTGTAGAGCTTCATCCTGGAAGCGATGGGGTACCTCGTGTAGCCACCGTAAAAACTTCACGAGGCAATTTGAAAAGACCAATGGTCAAACTATGCCCATTGCCGTCTCAATAATAAATATTAATTATTTTAGTGTTCTTTATTATAGTCATTTAGTTCTACATACATGCAAGACTCGGTCAAAGTTAAATTTTTCGTGTTAAGTTTAAAAAAAAATAGCCCAAAGCTATTTTGGTGGGCAGAATGTTTCGTATTAGTTAAAACAAACTATAGTGGATTTGAATTGTGCAGTGCGCTTGCGCCTCTTAAATAAAACGCGTGCGAAAGTGGTTTTGTGACGAACAGCGACGACTCTTCTTTCGACCTAGTAACGGGAAGGTTGTGCGTGACAAACTATATCCAATAAGTATAGTGCTTGCAACAGTGCATTCAACCAACTCCCCCGGGGGCATTCCAGCAACATCGAAGAGGACCGCACACCAAGGACAATTTGGTGAGTGAATTTATGCCTTTTGTTTATTAATATTTTACATGCATATAGTTTTCGTATTTAAAGCTCGCGTTTTGTTCTATTTTCGAATTACAGTCCACGATTAAATAAGACGCGCCAGCACATTATCTAAGTTTAATTATTTGACATCTACATATCCTTGCAATTACTACTTAAAAATAGTCTAAACCTGTTTATTAGTTAATATTTAAACTATTTGTTATTTTTATACTTTGAAATGTTACGTCTATGTTGACAATACACCACTTCTATATAGTATACGACTGCAGTTAATCGATAAACACCAACAAAAACAATACGAATTTTGACAAGTAAATCCAAGTTTAAACTGTTTACTTATAACCACAACTTCTGTAATATCTACCTTGTTAAATCTTAATTTGGCTTAAATGTAGTTTTTCATGAAATGAAATTTGACTACTGAAACTAAAATTAATACTCCATTCTTACTTTTGCTATATCATACAATAATGTAAAATACAAAACCAAACTTTGGTTGGAAAGCGGATAATATGCAAAACAGCTATGCTGCGCTGTTGCCAAGTGTATGGGGTTCACTTAGTCAGTCAGATGAAATCATATGTATATAGAAGCAAGAGATATACTCTTATAAGAGCGCCACTACCGGCAAAAGCCTGAACTATAATTTATACACTAACCAATCTGATAATAAAGTGAGGCCCTGCTGAAATTTTTCTATTGGCTTTAAAACCGCTTTCCCCCTCTCATGACAAAATTTTAGAACTTTCACTTGTGAGGTCCGTATATTGGTCCTCGCTTGGTAGCGGTACTCACTTAGTATGCAAGTTCTTCATGTATGGTCCTCATTTAATCAGCAGTAAGTATTTATACATATATATATATATATATATATATATATATATATATATATATATATTACTGTGGACTTCGGGATTATGTCCCACGAATTGGGCGCCATAAAATTTACTGTAGACTTTGGGATTACCATCGAGCCCTTGCGTTGGGAGCCATAAAATATGCAGTGGTTAAGCCTTAAAATCGTGTTTCACAAATTGAGCTGTCATAAATTTTATGAAAAAAAATAAAATTCCAATATTTCTCTCTGGAAAAGCTCCCCTAAGTCAACATACCACGGCTAGTTCTGCTACCAGCTTCTTTCGAGATACTTACCCATCCTATGCTTCCTCTCTATCTCTTAGACTACCAATAAAAATTATCAATCAAATAATTCAACGAAACATACAATTTTTTTATTCACACAAATCAAAAAATTACGTCACACCAGCTCAATATTTACAAAACTGGATATAAACATCTTCATAAATTTTCAAAATATCAACCTTTAAATCCTTTTAAATTTAATAATTTAATTTATTTCAACACTTCTTTATATATAGTATAAGTAGATGGGCCTACCTTAAAACCCTAAATTGAAATTTACCCTGGTCTATGGTGAGCTCAGTATAAACCTTGTTACTCTGAATGCATAAATAAATAGCGTTTTGATTTAAACTATTCTAAAGACCCGTTTACTCTTTACATCAAAATTATACGTCATGTATTTATACCTTCAAATAATAAATTTAAATTGTCTTTTTCATATAACCTTCAAATTAGATTTTATGTTCACAAAAGATTCACCAAATATGTCAAATCACTCTAACGCAAAATACCAGCACAAAATGTTCAATCAATAACAAAAGAAAACAAATTTCTTTACCTGGTTTATGCTCTGGCACCATCACCTCTGAAGATGTCGTCCACCAAATCCTCGTTGTTGCATTCAATCAACTTCCCTCTGCTACATGTACATCAAACTCATTTCCATTTGTTCATCCAATTCTATGCAGACGCTTTCGATACAGCTTTCCATATAATTGTTCAAATATGTTAGTCAGTTTCTGAATAATTCCATACAACCAGCACCCTTGTTTAGAAAAATAACTAGGCTCGCTTACCTTAGTAACATCTTTTGTACATTATTTGTATTTACTTACAGCCCCATTTATGACATAGTACCTACTCGTGCCTTTACACTAGTAATTTAAATAAAACGGGCTGCACTATCACCGATTTACAAATTTTTAACTTAGATGTTACACCATGTAGGTCTAAAGCGAACAGAAGAAATAAGAGAGCCTCACTACGTCTCCTAGTGTATTTATAAGCATTTCAGCCTACCTCTTGTACACTACTTTCATTGAAATTCACCTCTACCTTCACCGATTCTAAAAATTCCAAACACAACGATCTTTCAAACTCACAAATTTTTCATTCCACGTCGCTTTAGTCCGAAACTACTGATTAGCAATATTCCTAGAAACGTCTCTCACTCCACTCGCAATTAACCTATCAAAAAGATTTCTCCCCTTGTAGGTTTATCGTCCAAATATGTTATCCTCGTCTAACTCATATTTGCGGTCTTTGTTAAAATCCCACTATATCAACTTAAAATCGATATTGTTGTTAGCCTCTACAAATTATCGCGTACTTTAAATGGCTGTTTTATCGCGTGTTTTAAATAGCTGCTTTATACAACGTCTGTAATTTTTCATCTTTTTTTACCCTATGCTATTTATATTCCGTTTCCACTTTGTCTTCAAACCATCTGCTGTTTCCCAACCTTCGCTTCGGACGTTAGCTCAAATTTCTAAAGAATTATGTTTCAACGTATATTATGATTTCTTGACTTGCTTATTTGTCTGTCCGTCTTTTCTATGAACTGTTTGCCAGTTTGAAATTGTATTTTCCAAAGTTGTTTAACTCGTGGACTTCCTAGGATTTGTTTTTAACAAACGCTTAGTTAGTTAAATGAACATATGCGTTTACATTATCAATTTTATATACTCTGTACACAAAAGCTTTCCCTTATTATTTGATGTGCTCTATTTACAACCTTAGAATATTAAAGCTAATTGTCCTCGCATTCTCCTTGAGTTTTTAATGCCTACCAAGCTTCCACACTATGCAACTTTAAAATTACGATTTATTAATACAAATGTATGCTATTATACGTTTGTTTTAAGGTCAAAACTAATTAATTTGAAGAATAAATAATCTATTCCTGTTTTCTATATACAAGGTCCTTACAAAATTACTCTCTTGACTTATCTATCCCTCTTTGCATATAACACACAATAAATATATATATATATATATATATATATTATATATATATATAATATATATATATATATATATATATATAAAGACAAGTTATTTGCAGTCCAATAAGAAAATTGTATATGAGTAAGATGTATCTGTAAACAACTCTTATGAAAATAATAAAAGCCATTGACAAATACAAATCGGGCTGGTAGTTATATAGCCATTAACAAAACATTAGCTTTATTTCTTCATAGGGGAGGAAACATCCACTGACCATGGTTTCGGCTAGTTAGCCTCGTCAGAGTGGAATAGTTCCCAAGAACCCTATGAAGTAATCGAAGCTATTATAATGATATAATTTCGAAACAATCACTGTACTATGGCAAAAGTAAATAAAACCGCCATCAGGTGATAAAACACCAACACTACTGAAGTGTGGAAGTACAGAATTGAACCGAAACTACATAATAAATTTTATAAATGACTATAAAAGTACGTCTGCCTTTGAGATTTCTTGGGAACTATTCCACTCTGACGAGGCTAACTAGCCGAAACCATGGTCAGTGGATGTTTCCTCCCCTATGAAGAAATAAAGCTAATGTTTTGTTAATGGCTATATAACTACCAGCCCGATTTGTATTTGTCAATGGCTTTTATTATTTTCATAAGAGTTGTTTACAGATACATCTTACTTCATATATGTATATATACATATATATATATATAAATACAAAGAACTAGCTTTTTGACTACATACATCAATAAAGGAGAATACTTAAGAAATACTTTTGTGAAATATTTCAAAACGCTATCTTAGCTTTAGCCCTTTTAATTTCTAAAAGCTGATTGCTTCTAATTTTAAGGGCACATAGGTTCTCTGATCGACAGCATTATGTTAGAAATGGGCGTTTTGAGAGTTTCAAAGTAAAAGCAGAAAGAAGCGTTAATTAGCTACAGTTAACAATGACTCATCAGGTATTTATGAAAACCTCTTAAACTGTACTCGAAAAAATTTGTAAATAAACAAACATTCTGAATTTATTACAAGGACCGATAAAACGTACCTATAGTACATCTGCGTGATTAGGTGAAGAATTTAGTTAAGTAAATTTGTGGTATATTTGATTTTTACATTTGCTTAGGAATATCTACCATGTATTTGTAATGAAGTTTCATGTATCAAGATTTAGTATCTTCTACTGTTAGTTTTATTTTTGAATTTTGAGACAGGTTGCGGTTTCGTGTTTGAATTTCACTGAAACGTGTTTCTTCCGGTAATAAACTCCAGGCTCGTGATAATTGATTGTCATTACGATACGCAGCCATAGGGTTGCCATACCCAGATTGACTTTCTATTCTAATCTGTTTAGATGCAGTGACATTCAACATTTTTATCATCTTTGTTTTCTTCGCTTCCCCCTGACCCCACTGCTTATGGCTCAACCGCTGAAGTGGAGTCCGGAGCTAACTCGTAAGAACTTTTGCAACAACTGTCTAACGGTGACAGTATCTAGAGCTTTTGTTCCACTGATATTTGGTAATTACAACAACAACAACAAAGAAAAACTATCTGCAATATTATGAAAGCGGAATAATCGCATTCTTTCATAATGAGTTAAACGTATTGGCGTTCGATCATGATATCATATATTGAATATCGTTTTGTATTTTTTGTATTAAACAATTTATAATGCGTCCTTGATGGCTGCTACATTCTGCCTAAGTCGTAAGAAAATAAATATTCAGGTCACTGTCAAGCTGTTGAAAATATTTGCTTACGTTATCCTCAAGCTAAGATTATATTTTGTAGTGATATCATGTCACTGCTTCTAAATTGAGCAATAATTCCTTTTGTTTACGTGCTCTAGCCTATTGTATTGAAGATTATTTCATTTTCTTTATGTCTCCAGCGAAATTTCTTTTTATCAGAAAAACAGATTTAAGCAAATGCTGGAGGTTTAGTAAAAGTTAAAGCGTTTTGAAGTCGTATAATTCAAATAATTGTTCATAATTATGATCGTTTTGCTTAAGTGATGAACTGTACTTGCAACTTTTTAATATTTTACAATTTACTTCGGCTGTAACTTGTTTTTCGATTTTTCAAGATAATTAATATGCGCTTTTACTACCGATGGTGCTATAAATTGCGGCTTATTGGTATTAATTATTCATTGCGAGGCTTTAATTGTATGAAAATCAGTTCAGGTTATTTAACTTCTTTTTAAATGCTGCTGTTATATAATTATATTAATTAAATATTGTTTAAAACCCATTACAATAAAAACAAAAATCTTCTAAATCAGCTGAAGCTTTTACTTATAACCAACTTCGTCAGTAACCTTCTAGAACGGCCATGTCGTTGTATCTATGTTAAAAAGTTATGTGTATATTATCAATTTTCATTTAATTTAGAACACAAACAACCAAATGACTATTGTTTTTTGAAACAGGTTTTTAAAACAGTCTACAAATTCCAAGTGTGAAAGGGATAAGTAAAAGTCGTGAAGAACTAAGAATTGGTTTAAATTTTGAGGTAATTATGAATTACACAATAATTTAAAATTAAACAGCATGTGGTATAGTTTTCTGTTAACCTTATGCTACCAAAAATTTACAGCACTTATTTTTATTCGATACTAATAGTAGTTTATACAAAGTTTATACAAAGTTTATACAAAGAGCAAACAGGAGTAATAGAATTAGAGCAGGAACGTAGAGAAGTAAACATCAGGAAAGGGGTAAGGCAGGGATGTTCCCTATCCCCACTAATTTTTAACTTGTACATTGAGGAGGCAATGAATACTGTCAAATGCAGGAAGACATTTGGAATTTCTATGCAAGGACAAGTAGGTAAGCTAAGCCGCTTTGGCAACAGAGATCCACAGCAAGATATGTATACGCCAATTCGAGAACAATATGAACAGCTAAGCCGCTTTGGAAACAAAACGTGCAGCAAGATATGTATACGCCGCTTTGAGAACAAAATTGTCTTTGTGTGTAAATTTGTTGCGTCGGGGGGTCGTTAGGTCTTTGGGGTGTGCGTTCGGCGGGGTCGTTAGATTTTTGTCGTGGGGTGGTGCGCGTGCGCTGGGGTGGAGATATTTTCTTAAGAAATTTTTTTCGCAGCGTTCCCGACGTTAAATATTAAATATTAAATTTTAAAAAAATGTTGTGTGTGTAGAAAATGGAGTTCACGTGTTGGTTCGTATTTTTCTGGGTAGGTTAAGCTAAAAATTAAAACGCCGCGGTGAAGAATTTTTTTAATATTAGGCAAACGCGTGCAAGTGGTAAAGAATGTTTTAGCTCTCCTTATAAGCTGCGTTTTGTACGAAGTAGAAAATAAAATTAAGAAAATATACGAAATGTTATATGATGGAGGTTAAATTTTTAAACGTTTGCAGGTAAAATCTTGTAAAAAAGAAGTCGTTCACTTCTCGCAATTTCAATGTCACGATAAAATACTAAGAATTTGCATGCAGTCGAATATAACCTCGTGTTTTTTATCTGGTAATATATATGTAAATCACGTCGACATTCGACTTTTAATATAATGTATTTAATTAACATAAGGTGTGTTTGCAAAAACATGCCAAGACAGGTATGCCGTATATTTCCTTATTGGTATGCAAATTATACTACCTTGCATCACGATTTATTGGACTTTTAAATAAAAAATTAATTTAATCTTATATCAAGGATGTCTTGCTTACAAAGAAGTCGTTCACTTCTCGCGATTTCAATGTCACGATAAAATAACAAGAATTCGCAGTCGAATATAACCTCGAGTTTGGAATTATAGCTCTCTGGTAATATATATGCAAATCACGCCGACATTCGACTTTTAATATAATGTATTTAATTAATATAAGGTGTGTTGCAAAAACATGTTAAGACTATTTCCTTCTTGGTATGCAAAATATACCACCTTTCATCACGATTTATTTGACTCTCAAATAAAAAATTAATTTAATCTTATATCAAGGATCTCTTGCTTACATTTTAGCAATTTGAATATATTTAAATATTTAAATGTAATTATACATTTAATTTATGTGGCAATAAAAATTCTTTTACTTTTAGCGGTTTGTGATTGTATGTAGATGACGTATTAGACATTGTATATATATATATATATATATATATATATATAACTCGTTTAATTGCACAAACGTGATAAAAAATTTATAGGTTATGCAAAAACGTGCATGTAGTGAAGAATTTAGCGGTGATCTTTAGAGCTTCGTCATTGTTTTTATTCTCGTTGCTTTAGTTAATTAAAGAGAGATTTGTAGGTTAAGCAAAAATAGGAAATGTGGTGGATGACATAATCACTCTCAAAATGATGAATGGTGGGGGAAGGGAGCTTCTAAACGTGTCCTAAACGGGGCTCTGCCCCATTATTTTTGTATTAAATATCAAAAAGAATAGGAGAAATTATTCGACTCGTATTTTATAATGGTTTTAATTTAAAATATTGGTATGTGTGCAAAAAAACATGTTAAGCAGGTCACTCGTTATTTTATTCATGATTGCACCACCAAACTAATTTATACAACCACACTGAACTCGTACCCGGATCTAAAATTTAACCTTTAAATGTATGCAAATAATGTCGTTATTTAAAACGTGGTGAAGAATTTGGATAGTTATGTAATCATTCTCAAATCCGGAATGGTACTCCATAAGGCGTTCTGAACGGAGGTTTTGCACGCATTAGGTGATTGAATACTTCGGAGATTTTTAGGTTAAGCAAAAACGTGCACGTGCTGAAGAATCCCCCGAGATTTTTAAAAAAATATTTTTGTATTAAATATATAATTTTAAAAAGAAACACACCAAATTTAAATGTTTTATTTATATTAGTTTCACTTACCAGCTTATTTTAATTACATGCTAATGAGTTCATATATTTTCATACAGTTTGATTGATTCACTGCCGAAACAAAACATTTTTTACACAGCTGGCAATACTGGGTGCCGTTTTTTTCAATACAATATCAGTAACTATTTACAATACAGCTGAATACTGAAATGTAAAGTAACTTTCACACATTTACCTACGTGTACTTAAATTTAATTGAATTCTAAAAAATATATGCATATCTATGGCAGGCAACCCAGCATACACCAATTATATATTCTTAGTGTAAAATTTTATTGTTAGGTGAATAACCAGCAATTTATTATGTAATATTTATTGCTACAAGCATGGTAATAATAATTTGCAATGTGCAAAATACCTCTTTTGTTGTTAAAGACCGATTTAATTAAACACTATAAAAGATTGTGAATTATTTATTCTAGTTAAATTTTACAGTGCTAGAGACACTAATTATTATTAGTACTAGATATAGGTATAACAAAATTTGTATTCCAGATGATAGTATGTTCAAAGGATATTATTATTTAAAAAGACTCTGTAAACATGATTAGTGAAATTATTAAAGTTAAGGAATGTAAAGCAAAATTTGTCCATAAAAGCAAATATGTTTTCTAAAAGATATGCATAACTTACGGATCTAAACGTTTCAACATCTCGCAAGCTGAGATAAATATTACTTATTTCTTTGCAGAAAACGTTCATATAACGCCCTTTAACAACCGCGTTCAGTAAAGTGCATGGTAGTTAATGACCTCGGCGATTGTGCTATTTATAGTATAATTATAACAACATATCCCCATATGTAAATTATATGGTTCTGGTTTATACCTAAAACAACTATTTTGCATTATATTTTGTTGATCCTGGCAGAATAAATTACAAGTATAGCTACATTGTCAATACATTTTTATTTTCAAACTCGTTTTAATTATTGTAGAATTTAGTGCATATAAATAACCTACTTTAATTCAATAAGTTATTCTTAAATTAATAATTATTGTCAAGAGAAATATATACACATATGGTAAATAATTGCAAGAATGTCTATAATATATCTAAGTTTTAATTCTGTTAAATGGAACATATGGCAACAAGGTAACTTCAAAACATTTTAGCATAATTGTCAATTACCAAAATTCACAATTTTCATCTTATATCAACAAATGTTATTAAATTGATGCTATACAATAAAAATAATACCGTTATATTTCAAATCATTTTAATAGAATTACGCAATGTTAAGTCGTTATTAAAAATTAATTTAAACAGAGTTTTTATTGTTATCGCCGTCTGTTGAAGAATCGTAGCAGAATCTGAACTATATCGCTTTTACAAAGCATGTATTCAAGATCACATTTAGTTAGTTTCAAAAAACTTTTCATCATTGTATACGACTTGTTTTAACTTGCAGTAGGTATCAATGACCGAATCAACATTACCACCCGAACATGGTTGACAACTTTAAATTTTATTTTCCTATTACTTTCAAGGTATTAAACATTGGTATATATATATATATATATATATATATATATATATATAGATTTAGCGACATCAGGCAACCTTTTCTTAATCTTCGTTGGGAATTAAACCACTCATAGTTTTTAAAATCATCTTTCTTTACGTTTCGATCCATGACCTAGGATCGTTGTCAAAATTGTCAAAACCACAACAATCATACAGGGAGTATTTATCAGGCAACATATTTCTCGCATGGCTATGACAGCTTTTGTGCTGTATGTAGAGTAATGATTAACGTTATGCTCTTTTGATTAATTTGCAATTTACCGGGCATGCATCCTTCGTTAAAAGTGAAGGATATTCCCATAGATAATTTGAATAACAATCTATCACCACCAACACACCTCTAATTGGATTTTCCTTAAATATATTGCTCAAATTCAACAGAGTCGCCTTGCCAGAGATCATCTCGAGGTTGTTGATTTGTTAATGCTGTTACAAAAACTAGTGGGGGGTTTATCAGACGAATAACTAGGTGATGCTCAGTATCACAACACTTTAGCATTACCTATTTTGATGAATGTGCCATAAAAGCTAGGTACTTGGATAGATCTCGCAGTGAGTGGAACAACAACGATAGTGACGATAGTGGTGCGAAGTTTTCAAGTTAACATGGACAATGTACTGTACGATTTGTTCGAGAGTGAACAACGCATTTTACACCAACATCTGAAACATGCCATAGTATTGAATGATGTAGACAAAATCAAACGTGTACTATTCAGAGTAGGTGTTCATGTTCCCTTTAAAGCCTTCAAATGGCTAACGCTGACCAATGATACATCCATTGATGTAATGGACATGCTGTTTAATCAACAGAGTAGGTGCGATCAATTTGTATCAAACTTCATTGATGCTTGCAACGGCAAAACAGAGTTAAAATGTCATCAGGTGCGCGGTGTACTAGACGCAATAGAGAGTAATTATAGTTTGAGCGATGTATATTTCCTTGAAGAATTACTAACCAACCGAGCTGTATTGAGTACGAAGGCATATCCTATCATGAATATAAATGCAACTATAAATCACTGGTCACAGCGATTGACGATATGATTGTAGATGTTGTATATTTCGCACAACCTATGGTATTAAAAAAAGTATTGAAGTTAATTTTAAAGTATAAGGTAAATTATAAGTACCAACCTAATGTAGTTGGCCCTCATAGAACAACATATAACTGGCTCCTCAAGAATTTGGCAATGGAGGGCTCAAAACAGCAACCAGGATGGACGTGTGGTCCGGATTCGGGAAAATGGCCATCAAATAGTATAGATGATTATAAAAAAGTGTATATGCTATTAAAGTTATTGTTTTAGTTTAATACTATTTTTTGTATGTAAATCATGTCATCTTGGTAATCCTACCTAATGCGCTATGGATAGCACTTATTAGATATAATGGAGGATGCTATTGTACGTGTCGCATACCTTTTACAATAAATATATATACCTCGAGTGTTGGTCAAGTACGGGGAGAAATTGTTAGCTGAGAAGGTAATGTGTTTTTACCTGCTTGTTATTTACACATATTCACGGACATCGAAATACTCAAGTTCAACCAAAACAGCGAAAATCAACCTACATCAACGTTTTGCGCTTCGGGCATGAGGAATTATAAACAACTTTCTTGACGTAGAACTAGTGTAGTAATTAGTAGTACATAGATGTAATTTGTGTGTGTGTGTGTGTCGCTATAATAAAGCATATAACAGTAAAAAAAATTTTATTGATGAATGACATATGATGGTAAACAAACACGTAACAGCAAATCTACAAAATATGATTTTGGATATCCAACTATTATGGCTAGAATCTAAATTTAACCATTTCACATATACTTGATTTTAACTCTCTTCAATACTTTTCCACTAAATATACATCCGGATAGTGTGTTCGTTGAAGTTCTTCTGCATAGAAGCCGCCTAATATTGGTTGTCCTCGACTATCGCGCAATAGGTACGTTAAAGGATTAGTCAAATGCACTTTGTACACCGTAAAAATTTCGTTAGACCAATTTGGTGTGTATCCCTTGGTAAATTGACCTCTATGTTTACTAATGCGAACATGATCCCCAACAGAAAATTTTTACTCTTTAAGTTAACTGTTTTGATCGTACTGTACACTGTATTGAAAAGTTTGCGTTCATTGCGTTTTGACACATCTACAGGTCGCATGCCGATTGTTCGATGTTTGGTGTTGTTATATGCAGTCACGAGTGAGGATGGTATATTCAGCCATCGATACGAACCATTCAAACTAAATTGTTTCCACATTTTTGACTTTAAGGTACGATTAACGCGTTCTACTACGCAAGCTTTTTTATTGCTGTACACACTATAATGTGTAATCTCATATTTTTCCATTAAAGCCTTAAATGTTGAATTATAAAATTCTTTTCCCTAATCCGTTCGAATGTACCGTGGAATACAATGGTCTTTGTTGAAAATTGATTGAAAAGCGTTTGAAACAGCCTTACCCGTCTTGCGCTTAACCGGTACGGCCCATAAGTATTTAGAAAATACATCGATAACAACTAGAATGTATCTAAATCCTTTATTCATCTTTGCATATGGGATCATTTCCACCAAATCGGCTTGAAACAGCTCGTTTAATCCTTTTGTGATTACATGTCTTCTAGGAAAGTTAATGCGAGCAGGCTTATGTAACTCGTGGACGATTAGCTCCTTTACAGACATATTGCTAATATATGTGTGTGTGTATGGTTGACGACTATATGCGTGCGTTTTTAAGTTTCTCTTGCAACTGTTGAATATCTGCTTGAATTCGTGCAATGTCTATTCTAAATTGTGCTTTCACTTGTTGAATAGCAGCGTCTAATGTCTTATATATGCTATTCATAGAATCATCTATCCGTTTGGTTACGATTTGTGCAACATTAGCGTTCACAGTGGCTGGAACAAGGTTACGGATCATCTCTTCAAAATGGTTAAAGTCTGATCTTGTAACATACTCGCTCGAGAATTGTGTTATCATACTGTTTGTTGTCTCCTTCACAAGCGTGTCTATATACTGCTGAATAGTGGAACCACTTCCAAGCGTTGGTTCGCCCTCTTGCTGGTGTAGCGTTGCTAACCGCGATTCTAAGTACGCTTTCGTGACTGCATCATCATCTTCTTGTGGTGTAGCGACGCGCTAATCTCATGTTGTCAAAATCGTAGTAATCATCATAAGAAATATATGAAGCACAGTCAGACGCATGTCCAAACTTGTCGATAACCATCGTGATAATGAATAACAAGTCGCACAATCTACGCTATTATACGCAATTCGCGTAATTCTTCCATAATCGATGTAATTTCGTTTGTGTGACCGGTGTTACCTGCATCTTGCGAGGCGACCAGAAGCTTGAGCCGTTCGCACAGTTCGTTGGGATCATCAAAGTATACATACTCTAGTGGCTTCTCGTTATAATCCATGAGTAGACCACGACCACTCGGGTTTATAGTTTGCTGTCGTAAGCTATACATTGCATTACTTCTTTTTAATGTCCGCATAATCGTTAATTTTTTAAGTGAGAATTTACCCAAAGGATTAAGAAGGAACAGTTGCTCGTACAACCCTTTGCTACCGTTGTAGCAAAATCGTTCTACACACCTTTTCACCAATCCCGAAGATAATGTCCGAATCACCAATCATTAATTTTCCTGTCTCCGGATTAAAACGTACTTTATCCCTGCGCAAGTGCTCCGTGTCATTGTTATAAATACCAGTAAAGTTGGAAAACAGATTATCGACATAGTATCTTACCGATGGTAAGAATCGTTGTAAGTAGGTCTGATGTTCTTCGCTGTTTAGGTACCGTTCGTACTCTGTATGGGTCTCTGGAGTGTTGCCGCTACTCTCCGATTCTTCGAAGGTGGACTCCACAGACTGGACTGGGCTATGAGGATTGTGTTCCCATGCCTCCTCTATTGGTGGTGCGGCGATTGGTGTGGAACTGCGCACCTGATCGAGAAATTTAGGGCGTCTTTTAGGAGTAGATTGTACGTCATGTTGTTGTGGTAACCAGTGCTGGCTTTCGATCTTGGACTCCTGTTTAATATCTTTCAGCAGACCGGTCTGAAGTGTTTGTAAACGTTTTGTAATAGGTGCATAGGCTTTACTTAATGCAAGCTCCTTTTCAACCACACCTGCTTTTAGCGCTTGTAATTTCCTCTTGACTGCCTTTCGTACTTTTATGAGTTCTCGTTTGGTTTTCACGTCGTCTGCCATCGTCTAGAAACGGGTAGGAAGTGATATGCTATTTATGTGCTTTATAAGTATATATAGGTGTCAAAACCTTTTCGGTAGCGACCGTTCTGCAAATCGCCATCTTTATTGATCACCAGGAACCCATACCGATCTCGCCAGCATACGCCGCACAATTCTTTAAACCGGTTAAACGACATATCCGTGTTTACATGGTCAGCGTATACGTGTTTTAAATTGAGTTCGTCTTGTTTGAATAGCACTAGGACATTAGCATTGTCTCTAATCAATTGTTTAGGTATTTTGGAATAGGTCTGACATAGGTAAAACAATCAATGGCCTTATGTCGACCTAAAGAAAAATATTCTCGCATTACATTTTGTTTATCGCACGACACGTCATCGAAAATAAATATCGAATTAGGTTTTGCATCCGCTGGAGTAACAATTGCATCCCATTTGTTAAACGCAAAATATCCTATTTCTTTTATTGGTTGTAATAACCTCTCTAGGTACTGATACTTTGGTTGATACAAGGATTTTGAGTAGAGATAAACGTTTTCAAAGCGTACACCATTCGGATGTTTCAAGAGACCGATGACTACATTAGTTTTACCACAATTGGATGGACCTGTAATGATACACCGTATTGTTGATGGTAATAGTAGTCCATGCTTTTGCACGTTAGTGTTGTTGCTGCAGTTGTGGTCCGTAATTGGCAACGCCAATTGTTGCTTTACCAGACGCATTCTATCCATATACTAAAACGTAATTGCAGTATGGTAAGCATTTAAGCGAGTAATTCTACACGCATGACCAGTCTCCTTTAAACCTTTCGACTGACAAGATTAATGAAATCCTATCGTGGCTACGGGTTACTCAATAGTGCTATCAATCGTTTACCGGTAGAATTACATTTACCAGGCTATCGCTTCTGTGGACCTGGTACTAAGCTTCAGAAACGCCTCGAGCGTGGTGATACAGGTCGTAATCCCTTAGACGAAGCCTGCAAACTACACGACATCGCCTACGATCTTTCTACAGACTTAACAACCCGACACCAAGCTGATCGACGTCTTGCCGAAACAGCACAAAAATGTCGTACTGCACCCGACGCTTCGTTAGGTGAAAAACTTGCTGCGTTTGCTGTTGGTTCTGCAATGAATGCCAAAGTTAAATTTGGTATGGGTTGTCGCAAGAAAACGATAAGGTGTAAAGGAAAACGACGTGGTCAGCGTCTACGTACAGGAAGTGGTATACCATTCAAGCGTTTAATTCGCACCATTTGGGAACGCATTAAAAACGTTCGTCCGACCGATCTTATTAAAACTGCTAAACTTGCAGTGGCACCGATTAAAGAAATAACAGAGAAATTCGTGGCATCCCACGTGTAATCCCTGTACCCAGAACTGGTGGTTTCCTACCTTTGATACCTATTTTTGCAGCCCTTTCCGCAATTGGAGCGTTGTCGGGTGGAGCAGCTGAGATTGCAAAAGCTGTCAACGATGCTAAACTTGGACAACAACAATTAGATGAAGCGAAACGACATAATATGGCACAAGAGGCAGTGACACTTGGAAAGGGTCTCTATTTGAAACCTTATCGCCGTGGACATGGACTGTACCTAAAGCCTTTTCTTACACACGGGCAAGGTTTGCGTAAACAAAGACAACGAAAAAAAAAAACTCAACGCATTCGTTAAACCTACCTATGCGAGCGTTGACCAATGTTGACTTGAACAAATACATAAAACGTTTACCAATATCCCACTTTCGTGGAATATTCATGCGCAATTCACTTCCAAACACAATTCGTTGGCGAGAATGTGGTATTCTTAATCATGATACTACACGTGGTGTGGGAACTCATTGGACCGCGTACAAAAAAGATGGTTCAAGGGCAGTCTATTATGATAGCATTGGTAATCTACGACCTCCGAGGGAACTTGTCAAATACTTAACCATCATCAGGACCATGCACTCTCTATTATAATTATGAACAATTTCAACCGCTTAACACTGTTACCTGTGGACACTTCGTATTGAAATTTTTACTGCAAAATAGTCCTCCGTTAAGTTTCTAACAACGTTATATATTATTTGATTTTAGTGTATTTTTAACTGTTTTGTATAAAAAGTGTTTAATTAAAAATCATATATTGCAAGTGTTTCAGGAATTTGCTTTTATTACCCCATTCCCAACTACGAATACGACTAGTTGTTAGTTTATCGTCAACCACCGAACATGTACACATTTACTTTAACTGGAACTGAATCTACGCTCACCGCAATCATCAACCCACCAATTGTTCTCGATGATGACCATGAATACGTTATTGGTCTTACAAACTTTGATACATATTTTCAATTCCCAATGTAACGGAAGCGAACAATAAATTTTACATTGATGACATCGTGCTTACTTTACCAGAAGGAACTTATGAAGTGGCAGATATTAATAAGTTCGTACGACGTAATCTGAACGATCCCCGTGAACGCACTTCATCCAAACGTTATCTTATTGATATTCGAGCCAATAATAACAGTTTACATACAGAAATCAAAGCATCAGGTAAAGTGGATTTTACACAACCAAATTCACTTGCTCCGTTGCTGGGTTTTGAGAAACGTAAACTACCAGCTCTCACTACTGCTATTTCGGACCATCCGGCACAAGTCTTTCCAATCAATTCAATATGTATTGAATGTAATCTTGTGGTCGGATCGTATCGGAATAGCAAACCTGTACACATTTTGCATCAATTCTTTCCTGCAGTTGCTGCAGGGTACAAGATTATTGAAAACCCCGTGAACGTCACCTATATGCCACTTAATACACGAATCATCGATCGCATCATTGTTAAAATAGTTGATCAAAACGGTAATCTCATCACTTTTCGTCGGGAAACCATCACGATTAGACTTTATCTAAAGCGTCTTTAAACAATGGTTTTGCGCTATGAGCATAAACCACCAAAACCTATTAATAGACGCATTGTCAGCACCTTTACCAGTTACAAGACACCAGTGCACCGATTAACACCGGAAAACGTTAAATTTCTGCAAACATTAGGACTCAAAGTGCTACATAGCTAAAATGGATAGTAATATTTTAAATGTTACGCAACGTGCTATATTTGATACAACCATCGTCAATGCCGACAAACATATGCATACTCCGTACTCCAATACCACGTATGAGAAGAACGATGTTATACGGATTCCAATAGAAAACGAAGATGTCTATACACTACCATGGGACAGCGTAATTTATATTGAGGGTACAATAAATAAGTCAGATGGTGGCGTTTCGCCTACAGCCGATTTTGTCAACAACGGAGTTTTATTTTTATTTGATGAAATTCGTTATGAACTTGGTGGAAAGACTATTGACCGCGTTCGTAATCCAGGTATAACTACGACTATTAAAAATTTCCTATCCTACGATTATAGCGAAAGTCGTCGCTTTAGAAACGCCGGTTGGTCCCCCATCGATAAGCTTGATCTCGTTGATGCTAATGGTCATTTCAACGTATGCATTCCCTTGCGCATGGTTTTAGGATTTGCGGAAGACTACCAAAAAATTCTTTTGAATATCAAACAGGAGCTTATTCTTATTAGAAGTAGTGCTGACGATGCAGCTATATCGAATTCTGATACCAAAGAGTCAATCAAAATTACTATTACACATATATCATGGCGGATTCCACATATAACCGTTGCAGATGCAGAGCGCTTAAAACTACTCAAACATATTCAACGCAATGCCAACATGGACATAAGCTTTCGCAGTTGGGAACTACACGAATATCCAGAATTACATACAACACACACGCATACGTGGGCCGTGAAGACAGCTTCTCAAGTGGAGAAACCACGTTTTGTTATTGTCTGCTTTCAAACCGATACATCGCGCAAAAAGAGGCGCAGTCAGTTCGACCACTGTAAGTTGACCAATATGAAATTACATCTGGGTTCATCTATGTATCCTTACGATAATCTTAACATTGATTTCGATACCAATCGCTATTCTATACTATATGAGATGTATGCACAGTTTCAACAATCGTACTACGGGGGTATCAGCGAGCCGATATTAACACCCAATGAATTTCAAACGCACGCTCCACTTGTTGTCATCGATTGTTCCCATCAAAACGAAATAGTGAAAGTGGGAGCGGTTGACGTACGATTAGAATTTCAAATGAAAGAAGCGCTTAAAGCTCACACTACAGCGTACTGCCTCATTCTACACGATCGTTTGGTCCGCTACAATCCTGCAACCAATATTGTGAGTGAAGTCTAAAATTAATAGTCCGTTAGTTGTCGACGTTCAAAGGTTTAAAATTGCACATAATAACTTTGTGTTTAAAGAAATGGCTGTTTTACAACTATCCCTATCGAATGGAGTTGCAATAACATATGTGCTGAAACCACCATATTCTTGGAACTGTCTATCAGCTCGCTTCAAATACCAAAAGGTATGGTTAAGCAGAAACTTTCACGGTATATCTTGAGATGATGGCAATTTACAATGAATTTCCACACCTAAATGTTATTAACCTAGAAGATTTAGGGTGTACTCCTCTACATAAATTAAAGTATTACACCAATTCACACAAGTGTTTCTAGCATACCACACGACATTCGTCATTCAATTGCGCAACCACAGATGTAATTGTACTCAAAAACTGGTTTGTACATATAACCAATTATTCATTTTAATAAAGAATAATGTTTACATTAAGTAGTGTTTTTATTTGTATATTTTATACCTACATACATACATATTCCTTGAGACTAGTAAGATGTGTTTCAAAAAATGTCTAGAAATAAGTTTAATTGTAAAACTTACTAACGAATCTGTAAGTATCATATTGAAAAATTCCTCTTAACGGATATGTATTTTGCATTTTTATGCAAACTTTATGTTACAAAATACAATTAAAAATTATATTCTACTACCGAGGTATTAAATTTTAAAGTATGTTATAGTTGTGTAAACATAAAATGCATTGCATAGGTTTTATCATCAAAGTAGTACATTTTTATTTAATCCCACCTGTAAAATGATTAATTTCTTAAACCTAAGTTTCATAAAATTTATTCTCCAAAGATCAACCAACTATAAACCAGAACTATTAAATTTACATAAATTTCGGTGTTATTTTAATTTAAACTATGCTCATAAAAAGTCGTTTATATATAGCACCAACATTGTTACTACCTATGAATATCAAATCTTTAAAGGAATTTACAGTCATGATTAATTAATAAGTGGTCTTTTCATTTGTACACATTTTGTATATGTTGTTTTAGTTCCATTGACGACCTATTATTAGTAATCTGTTAATTATTTTATTGACGATATAAATTTTAAGATTGGAAGGGAACGATAAGAAATCTTCCTCTGACATTTATATGCACTCCGCATAGTTGTTTAAGGTAGCAAATATAAATAAGCTGTTTAATGTGTTGTAGAAGAATTTTTACCATTGTATTATCGGTATGTATAAACTTACTTACTTAATGTGTTTTTAACGGAAGTAGAAATTATGAATTTTGGTAATTAACAATTATGCTAAAATGATTTGAAGTTATGCAGTTTCCATATATAATTTACATATATCGGTATGTTGTTATAAATATCACAACCTCGAGGTCATTAACTACCATGCACTATACAATAATTAATAAAATCCCCGTACATTTAACTAAGATACATTTTTCTTAATGTGGAAGTCTTATCTATATTTTATTCAAATAAGAATCTGCTACCGCCACCTACAAAAAGATAGGGACAATTAAAGAATGTAAGTTTTTGTAAATAAAACATTAAAATATTGTGTGTTTCTTTTAAATATTATATATTTAATACAAAAATAATTTTTTGAAATTCTCGGGAGATTCTTCAACACGTGCATGTTTTTGCTTAACCTAAAAATCTCCGAAGTATTCAATCACCTAATGCGTGCAAAGCCTCCGTTCAGAACGCCTTATGGAGTACCATTCCGCATTTGAGAATGAGTACATCCCCATCCAAATTCTTCACCACGTTTTAAATAACGACATTATTTGCATACATTTAAAGGTTTTATAGATCCTGGTACGAGTTTAGTGTGGTTGTATAAATTATTTTGGTGATGCAATCATGAATAAAATAACGAGTGACCTGTCTTAACATGTTTTTTACATATACACACACATATTAAATATATATTGAAATTGCTAAATGTAAGCAAGAACACCTTGGTATAAGATCAAATTAATTTTTTTATTTGAGAGTCAAATAAATCGTGATGAAAGGTGGTATAATTTGCATACCAAGAAGGATATAGTCTTAACATGTTTTTGCAAACACACCTTATGTTAATTAAATCCATTATATTAAAAGTTGAATGATTTGCATATATATTACCAGAGAGCTATAATTTCAATAAAAAAACACGAGGTTATATTCGACTGCAAGTTCTTGTTATTTTATCTTGGTAATGAAATCGTGAACAACATGCTTTTACAAGATTTTACATGCAGACTTTATAATTAGATCCATTATATCACATTTCGTATATTTTCTAAATGTTATTCGCTACTTCATACAAAATACAGCTTTTGAGGAAAGCTAAAAAATTCTTTACCACTTGCACGTTTTTACTTAACATAACAAAATTCTTCATATAGGTAAAATCACCACTTCGCTATGCTCTCGGCTACCTAGTTTCGGCTACTTTTCCAAGGTCGTTGTGACGTCATAGCCTTTTATAAATAAAGAACAATGTAATACTATTCTAAAATTTTTATTCTGGCATTATACATAACAAAATTTAAAAATATTTAATGCCAAGCATGGAGCCATTTAAACTTAATTTTAATATAAATTCGATTGTTTAACATGGCTAACAACCAATGCAAGAATTAAGATATACAACAAATTTGTGTGTCAGATAACAAATCCTGGTGTTAATAAACAACTTGGAAATTATATACTAGATTTTTTACGTTGTCCAGATGCACATTTAAGAGCAACATTCGCGTCTACTTTGACCAAAGAACACGGTATTACGCAATTGGAAGCGACAATATAAAACTGTACAATTGGAAGCTATGTCAGTGCGGAACGGGTGTATAATCCCTTAAAAGACTGTTTAACCTTATTGGAAGATAGTAAGTTATACTTCCTAAAGGCGCCAATGTACTCGGTATCGCTAAAATGTGGAGTAAGTTATCGGACAAGCTTCAAAATAGCTGCTGTTTAGTGTATAATAACCTGCTACAGTACATGTATTGGGGAACGGCAATACAAAGAAATTGACGGCTTGCAAATTAAGTTGTCAGAAAAACCAGAGAAAAGGGAAAAATTGATAAAATATGTGCTTTCAGCTTTTAGTTTTAACTATTTACCTGTAAATTATTTGGAAATAGTAGAGTAGGAAGACAGCCAAGATAAAACAAAAATCTTACACAAGTGCTACATTAAAGCAGGTAACATATTTTACACAATCTGTAACACCATATTCTACAATTCCAAAAGAAATAATCATTTCGGTATCGGGGTTGATAAGTACGCCTAACATTCGCCTAGAGGTTGTACGACAACGCGTAAATATTGGCAGTAAACTCTCTCCGTTGACGCTGCAGGAAATTGCCCAATTATGCACGCCATACGCTGTAAGTGGAAGAAAAGACAGCTGGAATTAGAGGAAATGCATGCAAAAGGCGAAAGTTGGACTAAATAGAAGACACTGCGACAATACGCGAACAATACAAAGATGTGTTAGACAAAGAACATCTTATTAGAGAAAGAGGAAAGGATTAAAAGATTATTTTATGTGCCGATGGACTGACTTGGATACATCCGCGTTCTACAAGCTGTATGTATTTGTGGTTAGTAAGAAAGACTCTTTTTAGAATTTTAGAATAGTATTTCATTGCTCTATATTTATAAAAGGCTATGACGTCACAACGACCTTGGAACAGTAGCCGGAACTAGGTAGCCGAGAGCATAGCAAAGTGGTGATTTTACCTATATGAAAATGAAAATAAAGAACTTTTAAATTTTTTGAATAAATTTTGGTAGGAAATATTTAATAAATAAGTATATGTTAATGAAACACATATTTTCTAAATGATATTGGTGCTAAGGAAAGCTATTTTTATTAAGTTCTATAGTTTGAGAGTGACGTAAAAACCTTGATGCTACACCTTGAGTTGTAAAAGTTAATACCTAAGCCTTGATATAAAATCAAATCAAATAATTTGAGAGTCAAATAAATCGTGATGAAAGGTGGTATAATTTGCATATATTTTAAATTCATACGGGTATAATTAAAAGATTATATGTTAGATCCGACTGCAAGTGCAGTGTACTTGTATAAATTATTTTGGGATGATGTAACCAAAAGAAAATATACGACATACCTGTCTTGAAATGTTTTTGCAACACTCCTTATGTTAATTAAATACATTATATTAAAAGTCGAATGTCGACGTGATTTACATATATATTACCAGATAAAAAACACGAGGTTATATTCGACTGCATGCAAATTCTTAGTATTTTATCGTGACATTGAAATTGCGAGAAGTAAACGACTTCTTTTTTACAAGATTTTACCTGCAAACGTTTAAAAATTTAACCTCCATCATATAACATTCGTATATTTTCTTAATTTTATTTTCTACTTCGTACAAAACGCAGCTTATGAGGAGAGCTAAAACACTCTTTACCACTTGCACGCGTTTGCTTAATATTAAAAAAATTCTTCACCGCGGCGTTTTAATTTTTAGCTTAACCTACCCAGAAAAATACGAACCAACACGTGAACTCCATTTTCTACACACACAACATTTTTTTAAAATTTAATATTTAATATTTAACGTCGGGAACGCTGCTAAAAAATTTCTTAAGAAAATATCTTCACCCCAGCGCACGCGCACCACCCCACGACAAAAATCTAACGACCCCGCCGAACGCACACCCCAAAGACCTAACGACCCCCCGACGCAACAAATTTACACACAAAGACAATTTTGTTCTCAAAGCGGCGTATACATATCTTGCTGCACGTTTTGTTTCCCAAAGCGGCTTAGCTGTTCATATTGTTCTCGAATCGGCGTATACATATCTTGCTGTGGATCTCTGTTGCCAAAGCGGCTTAGCTTACCTACTGGGACAAAAAATAGATATGCTTAGATTTGCAGATGATATAGCGGTATTAGCATCTAGCAAGGAAGAGTTAGAAGCTGCTCTCAATGAAATGGAAACGGTTTTAACAGAGAGATACGGTATGAAAATTAACAAAAGTAAAACTAAAGTACTAGTATGCAAAGGAGGAAAATAAATCAAAACAAGAATACAAATATGTAACACGAACTTACAAGAGGTTAAGGATTTCTGCTACCTAGGAAGCCAAATAACGCAAGATGGGAAAAGCACAAAAGATATAAAACAAAGATTAGCACAAGGTCGTGCTACATTTAACATGAAAGTAACTACTGTGCTCAAAGACCACAAACATAGAAACAAGGAAAGATTGCTCAAAACACATGTGTGGAGCACAGCACTGTATGGCTGTGAAGCCTGGACAGTGGGAGAAGCGGACAAGAAAAAGGTAGCAGCCTTTGAAATGTGGTGCTACAGACGTATGATGAAGATATCATGGACAGACAAAGTTAAGAACGAAGAGGTACTAAAATGGTAGGGAAGAAAGAAATATGTGGAAAACGGTAAAAATAGGAGAGATAGGATGATAGGCCACATACTACGGCATGAAGGAATAGTGCGGAATATACTAGAAGCAGAGATAGGAAAAAGAAGAAGAGGTAGACCTAGGTTAGACTACTGCACACAGATAGTGAAAGATGTAGGCTGTAGGAGTTTCAGGGAAATGTGTAGGCTAGCTCAGAAGAGAAATCAATGGAGGTACGCATCCAACCAGTCCCAAGATGGATAAATTAATGACGAAGAAAGTATCTGCACTTAAACATGATATTTATTATAAGCAACTACAAGCATTGGAGGGGCAATATTCTCGAATAATGGTAATTGCGTGAAAGCATTTACTGGAAAACTATTATTTCGGCAAATGTCTAAGTGTTGGGGGATCTTGGCAGCCACAGGTTGCTTAACCCCCTTCAATAAATCTCTGTGAAATAGGGCATAATATTAAAAAACAATATAAGGGGAACCGAGCTGTATTACTGTGTGAGAATTTCAGTGAACCATGTAGGTTAGTTTAGAAAAGAAATAAGTGCAAGTACATGTCCAACCAGTTTTGAGACGGGAAACCCAATGACGAAAAAATAAGCACAGACAAATCTGATGATTATTATAAACAACTAGTTGTTTGTTGTGAAATATCTGCAACTAATGTTGCATGTGCGAAAAGACATATTGGAAAAAATATTATATCAGTAAATGTTCAAGTGCTGGGGGAACTTGGCAGCCACAGGCTGCTTACCCCTCCTTCGCAACCACTGAATGTCGAAGAAATAGGGTATATAATTGTAAAACAATAGAAGGTGACCGAACTGCATCTAACAAGAAAGAACGGCACCTATGATGAAAGACAACAAACATAGAACAAAAAGTTGTTGAAAGCGTATGTGTGGAGCACAGCACAGACAATATGCCTAGGAAATACGAGCAGTCTGAAAAGCAGACAGAAGAACAGTAGCGGCCTTTGAAATGCCGTGCTTCAGATGTTCGAGGATGGACAGACAAAGTTAAGAACAAATAGGTTATAGAAACAGTAAGGGAACAAGGATATCTTTGGGAAAAAATATGAGAAGTAGAAGGGCATAATACGTTCTAAGGCATTTTTGGGGAATAGTATGTGATATATGACAAGCAGAGATAGGAAAAAAGAGGTAGATGTAGACCTAGATCAGATAGTGATAGATGCAGACTGTGCAAATTTCAGGGAAATCTGTAGGTTAGTTCAGAATAGGAAACAATGATGGTACGCGTCTAACCAGTTTCAGGACTGAAGACCCAATGATGATGATGACTAATACTTTATTTTGAATAATATTGTACAAAAACCTACCTAATGCAAAGGTATTGGTAGGAAAAGACGTACTAGGAATGCTATATTAGAAGATGAAGCTATTGCCAAGGAATCAGTCGCTTATTAAAAGCTTTAAACTTGTAAATAGCCAGCTTAGTTTTTAGTTTAATAAAATAATTGCATAAGGTTGTTGGAGAAATAACTATTTAATTAAATATCTTTTGAAAAATTAATGTCACAAATCGCGAGAGCAGTGAATTTCATACAAAAACATGTATAAATTTTTTTAAACCATAAGTAAAAGAGCTAAAGGTTTACAAGTCTAGTCATTGTATCAGTGATTAGCTCATTTGAACTAGAAGGGCGGAAAGTGTAGAACGTGCGCGTTCCAGGCCGACGCATTACTAGTAGTCACTTAAGTAAAAAAATGTACAGACACCAAATGATTTCCATAAAACATAAACAAGCAGTCTCGTATATTTTTAATGCCAAAGTAATGTTTTGGATACTAATACATCGAAACATAATATTTTATTATATGAATTTCTTAACTAAATGCGGTACTTCGCTTGTCATTTTTACAAATTCAAACAAATTAATTTTTAACTTGGTTGAAAAAATTACAAACAGTTCGTATGCAAAATTTAAAATTTAGAAGCTGCATAATTTTTAACAAACCGTTTCTCTTTTACAAGTTTCTGAACGTTGACTTGAACTATTTTAGAATACAGCTATAATAAAATACTTTTACACTTATGCTTTTTAACGCTTAAATGTATGGCTTGGGATGGTATTTTAGTGAAAATAAAAATCAGTATGTCATACATATTAACCATCGAAAAAAGCAGTTTCGACTTCGCGCAAATGCCAGATAAGCACTATGATAAACGTATACAATTAAGGCGGTACGGTATTTTCTGCAAATCTAACACAAAGAACAAATAGGATGAGCTCTACTTTTAAAACCCTTAATTGTATCTTTTTCTGCAACAGAATGCATCATTAAAGAATATTTCGTAAATACCACATTAATATTTGTTCTTCTAATCTATCATTAATGGATTTAGTAATTAAAACAAGTATTGAAAATGTAGAATAACAAACATCAGAGAATTCACACACACACACGCATACACACGCACGCACGCACCCACGCACGCACGCACGCACGCATGCACGTACGCACGCGCGGGCGCACGTTCGCACGCATTTTGCTACTCCTGTTCTGATGAGTCTCAATTAGGGCGAAATGCGTCGACAGGATGCCCTCGTGGCTGAATTTGAGTCACTTGCCATGAATTCTTTTTACTTTGTATTGATTTAAGACTCATTAAACTTATTAGGTGTACAAAAATGTTCTGAGCTTTATTTGCAAAATTCCATATTTATTTAAAAACAAACAAAAAGATATTAATCAACGAAATATTCCCCATTTGCATCGATGACCTTTTGCCATCTTTCGGGAAGCTTGCGAATTTGTTGATGATAAAAGCTCACTGGCTTCGAGGCGATAAAGTCATCAATGCATTTTCGTACCTCTTCAAGTGTCACAAAGTGTATATCAGCCAAGTGATGCTGCAGTTACCGGAATAAGTAATAATCGGAAGGCTATACGCCGCATGCGGTAGAAGTTCCCAACCTTACGCAAAGATATGGTCCTGAGTCACTTCCGCAACATCTGGCCGAGCATTGCCATGAAGCAGTATCACTTTACGACTTCTTTTGCCAGTACATGGCCTCTTTTCTTCAAATGCATCGCTCAAATTGGTCAATTGTTTCACCCGGCTGTAACAACTGGTATTGCAATACACCTTTCCAATCCTACCATATGCAGAGTAAAACTTTTTTGCCGTGAATATTGGGCTTTGAAGTCGATGTCGAAGGTTGACTAGGGTCAACCCATGATTTTTTACGCTTCAGGTTAATATAAAGTACCCACTTTTCATCGCATGTATTGATTTGGTGCAGAGGATCCTTTTTCCAAAACTTTGAAAGCAAAGTGAGTGCGGTGTCACGTCGTCGATCTTGTTCTCCTTGGACAGCGCATGCGGAACCCATCTGCTTTCCTTCTGAACTTTTCCCATTGCATGTAAACGTGTGGAAATGGCTTGCTGCGTAATGCCAAGCTGCTGTGCAAGCTCCTTTTCAGTTTGTGCAGAGTTTATATCCAATAATGCTAGTAGTTCGTCTGTTTCAATCTTTTGAGCGCGTCCAGCACGCGGTTCATCTTCAAGACTGAAATCTCCTGGGCGAAATTTTTGATACCACCTTTTACACGTAGCATGACTTACAGCCTTCTCTCCATATGCAGCACAAATCATTTCAGTGGCTTCAGCAGCATTTTTCTTCAGATGAAAGGCGAAGTGGATGGAAAATCGAATATGCTCTTTTGTTATTGCCATCGTGAACACTAACTGATTTTGCAGTTTATGTGCATCAAACGTCAAACCGCATGGTATTTTCAAAGACCAAATGTCAACGTTGTAAAACCGTAAAAGAACGAAAAAACTAATGAATTTTAAATTGTGGTTGCGGTTGAAATATTATATATATGTTTATATATACATATATATATATATATATATATATATATATATATATATAACTTCTCGTTTAAATTATATCTTTTGGCTATGGAAAAAGGCAGTTGAGCCGGATCTCCTCCGTGCCGACTGTTCTTAAAACCTGCGTTATTAGGTGAAACGATACGAAGACACAAATTGTGAGCTAGGTCTTGCTATACTTCCCATAAGGTGTCTGTATTAAATATTACAACTTTGCTACTCCTGTTCTGATGAGCCCCAATTAGGGCGAAACGCGTCGACAGAATGCCGCCGTGACTGAATTTGAGTCACTTGCCATTCATTCTTATTTATTTTTCATTAATTTAAGACTCATTAAACTAACTAACATCACAAATCTCCCAAAGTAGGAGATGAAATAAATGGCTACACTAAATGGAAAAATCCCGAAAGAGAAAATAACTAGCTAGTATTAAGATCACGGTGGCATAAGAGAAGTGTGGTAAAGTTCAAGGAAACAAACTTAAAGTGAGGAAGAGGGTCAACTAAACAAGATAAAAATAAAGAGGGGTGTCAAAACCCCTTTACATGAAGGATGAAACGAAAGAAAAATAGAATTTACTAAAATTTGCTGTCTAAAAGCTTGTCATGAATAACATTTATTTTGGTAAATGCTCTAAGTACACAAATTTTTACTGAACACTATAAACCTAAAAAAGAAGTTGAAACACTCGTTCAACAACAACTTAAATAAACGTAAAATAAAATTGGGTTGAAACAAACAACTAACAATGCTTCTGCCACCCATTATTTTTGTATTATATCAGTCACTAGAAAATAATAAATTTCTGAACAAACTACGGAAATATCTTAATTTTGGATCCGTCGTTTGAAAAACTCCAAATTATTAGAAGTGAAAGCTATAGCGTCTATAATTTCCTAGATGAACAAACATTTCAACAGTCAAAAAAAAATAAATAGCAAATTTTGAATTTAACGTCCTCGTTACACACGTATTTTTTTAAAGCCTTAGGTAAATAACGTAAAATAAAAATTTTGCTGAAGGTTTTGATCATGTGTTGGTTATTTATATTCTTTTTTGTTAAATAAAAATTAACTTGTTACATTAAATATTTCAGTTTTCTAAACAACTTAAACTGCTGTTATCAAAAATGAATAATTCGTTATGAAGTGCGCATACCCTTCACAAATTTTTCTTGCAACGTTAAAAACTTGATTAAAATATAATATTTACGCATTAATTATTTTTATGAAAAACACAGAAGTTTTAAGTTAATATTATGCTTATAAATTTAAATGACAAATATTTAGGTAAAGAACATATATTCAAAACTTGCCATGTGAGATTAAACATAATGGGCAGTCCTTTGGTATTGTGCTGATACCGCAACTCCATACAACGTTTAACGAAATTTCTGAAGCTTTGAATTAAAAGGTAGCATGCCTCCAAGTAGGTAAAATTACTACTTTTTCATGTTGGTAGAACAGGTGTAGCTCAAGAATATACTCGACCTTGTACAAGCAATTCACCTAATTGTCATTTCCCATCTGCATAATAATGTAATCAAGGATTTTCATTACCACTTTTAGTAAATTCCAAAATAATGAATAGATTACTTCTAATTTCTTTGCATAGTTACATTAAACTACACGGATACAATTTAACATCCAAAAGTCAAATTAAAAACCATACATAAGTTCTTACGTTACAAAATGCAAGTCTGACCAAAGAGCCTCTAAAACTTTATTGATTTTTAAAGACATCGCTGATGGATTACAAACACTTAATTAAGCTATCCTCTTAAAATAATGGAACACATCACGACTGGGAGCCTCCCAATTTCTTCACGCCGTAAGTACCACAGCTTTCTGAACACATTTATAATTTGGAACCATCCAAGTTCTAATAGCGGGAATTTGAATCAATGCCAGTCGTTAACACTAAATTAGTTCAAGGCATTCATTTTTAAAAATTTGTTACGTCTACTTTCCGACGGTGTACAAAACTTTTCGCCATTTTAGTTAATTATTTATTCGCATGGATTCTGATTTTGATACTAATACACCATCCTGTATATTAGGCATTCCTACAAGTACGCTTTACTACAATTTCATTTAAACCTATTTGCTGCAAAATGGAAAGTTCTTCTATAATTTAAATAATCGGTACTTTGTTTCAAGTATCCATTGGCTTGATATCTATTACTATAGAGTGTAGTTAATTCTTATAATAGTCAAACCTAACAACTGAAATACGACTGAAATATTGGATCACACTTCTTTGATAAAGGTTGTTTCGAGTTTCAATTATCACCTGTGTGTGTGATAACTCTGAGATTGAGTTTTAATTCTATATATAAAACAAGTTCATTACTTGATTCTTTCTGCAGCTTTACAACAACAAATACTTGTCGTTATATTTTCCGTTATCTACAGAATTTCGTGCACACCGTTGTGTGGTAAGTACTTTTAGTTTTGAAAAATATACTTTCCTTCGTAAAGGGTCTAATTTCTACTCGTGCCCGCTACAGTTTCCTCCGGTGGACATGACTGCCCCTTGCGTTGACTTCTGACTGACATGTCAGTCCTGAAAGTGAATTGCATCCTTGGTATAGAACTTTGAAAGTGGAGCATCTAAGACACACAAAGGATTAAAAATTACTGTTACTGTTGTGTAAGGAGATGCGAGGAGTCGACTCCAGGTGTGAGACTCACTGCCGCGGTCGATGACTTCACTGGCAATAGATTGGTGATGGATCTTTGTGCTTTTTAGGGTTTTTGGTTTGGGAAAGGGATACCAATCCGCTCCAGACCGCCGGAATACAATATGGCGACGGCTGTGATTAGTCTTGTTATAACACTTCAATTTAACCCTTACTACCTATAAACTTTCTTTTTTTTTGATATGATTTGTTTTAGAAATAGCATATGATTTAGGTATAATGTTGTTACCTAGCCCTGCTGTACGAATGCATTCTAACAGCGACATGCATGTATAATAAATATGTAAGTAGACCTATTATTTCCTTTTACTCATTGACCAGTAAACTATCCTAATAACAAAGACTTAATCATTTTAACTATAACAGGACTGAAAGCAGTTCCTTCTAGATTTTGTTTGAATTTTTCTTATTTAATGTGTACATGAGACGTTTTCATTTAAATTACTTTACATGAAATTTAGCAAGGTACATAATAATTATTATTTGCTTCAATTTTTTCTCTTAATACTGTGAGAATTCTTCAGAATAATTTAAAAAAAGAAAAATGCTCAGCAATGTATTTATTGATTTTGTACTGACAATCATCTGGGATATTTTGTAACACGAAAAATATTTTCTGACAGGTTGGTTTTCCTTTTGTTTTATAACATGTTTTCTAATTAGAGTTTCTTTTTAATAATTTTTTTGTATAATAGTATACTCTGTAATCCTGTAAGACCCCGCCCACTCGCCGATCGAGCCCGGTCATCCCTTCATTGTCCTTCCGGTTACGTCGATGAACGTAGAAATTGTTCGAAAGTATACCAAGTTACATGCAATAAACGTAGAGCGTCCTCGTTTTTATTTATATCCTACAAGAATGGTAAATGCACCAAACAACCCGTAGTAATTATCACTTTTGCTACATTTCTTGCATTACTTAACCGTCAAGAATACACGGGACATTATTTTGATCTTCTGCCTTGTTGTTAGCCACCACTGGTGCTGACATTTTAGCCATAAAGAGACAATGCGGATGGAAGTCCAATACTGTAGCAGAGGGGTATATTGAGACGTCTGAAGAAAATAAGAAAAAAGTTGTTTCAAGCATCTTCGGAAATAATATCAAGGAAGTGAGTAATAAACAGCTGAATATACTAAATCTACTTCATCCTTACCAAATATACTTTTAACTCTTACAATCAGTGGAAGTTCTATTGGGTTTGTAGCTACCTTGTTTGAACGTCATATTGACTTGAGTGCGGTAATGTAACGTTATGAGATATTACCGCACTGAGTGCAATAAAATCTACCATTATCTTAATAAAATGAGTTAGATAAGTTATTCTTATCCTGCGCTGTATATGAAATACCTATAACTTTATCTTGTAGTTTATTGGAGCAGTAGTCGTATGAATAATTAATATTGTTTATTTAGTTATAATGCAAATTACTTCCGGATACCCCCATCAGATACCATTTATAACAACTTCAAAGTAATTACATTTAATGACTTTATTTTAAATTGAAACAATTTTAGAAAAAACCGCGCATTCCTTTAATACAGAAATAGTTTGGAGCTAATTAAGTTCCATATGACATTTTTGATACCTTGAACGATTACTACAAGGAGGAACTCGTTCAATCTTCCTCTTCCTATAATATAAATTAAACAACTAAATATTTAAATATTGTTACAGATGAATCGATCAAAAATAAAGGATGCTTACAGAATTCATTGTAATATAATGCGAATTACTGGTATATGGCCACAAGAAAATGTCGACTATACCCAGGCTATTAAAGCTGGGTTTTCGTGGATACTTCCGTTAAGCCTCGCCGTTACAATGTTCATGGAATTTATCGTAAATGATAGAGGTGACATCAAAAGTATCACAGAAATTCTGTACATAATGGTTTCTGTGATTTCTCACATACTTAAATTAGCAGCGTTTATGTGTCAAAAGTCCAACTTTATTGCAATGATGAAACTTCTAAAAAATCCTATATTTGCTTCATATCCTATTGACTTGGACCACCATATGAGAAAAACCATACAAATTTCTACTTTAGTAGCGAAGATATACTATAAGTTGTGTGTATGTTGTATCGCTTTCTTTACGCTTTATCCAATTTTGGATAAAAAACCGTTACCGTTTCCATTTAGATTTGATTTAGGCAACTATCGATATCCTTTCTATGCATTTCAAATTATAGCCGTTAGTTGTGCAGCGTGCAATAATACGTGTCTAGATTTGTTAGCTACTAGTTTAATGGGTATTGGATCTGCGCAGTTGGATATTCTAGCAGAAAAACTAATGCAAATCTCGCATGCCGACCATTTAGTCGATGACACAACTTTAAAAAGTATTAAACAGTGCATTAAACATCATACTGCTATAATCAGGTAAGACTATTACGAGATGCGTACCAAACATAAACCTTTTTTGCTTATAGACTTGTAGAGCTAATTGACCGTGTTTTTACAAAATGTATTTTATTTCAATTCATGTGCAGTACTATAGTTATTTGCAATACCGTATTCTATTTTGCAGTGGTAAGTCAAAATGCAATATTTGCAAGTAAGTACAATATTACAAAATTAAAAATTTTAGATGCCTGGATTTTCATCACAACCTATTATGTTAATAAACTACTTTGCTGTGATGTTTACACAATTGTCTGTATATTGCTGGTATGGCAATGAATTAATGTGGAAGGTATGCTCCCAATTTTATACTAAACACAATTAGGAACTCCACTTTATTATTAGCTTTTATAAAAAAATTTACCCTACGTATTTGAAAGAATAAACTGCATACAAATCAGGTAAAAATTAAATGCAGAACGTAAAGATAATGAGTCTGATTTCTTATCGTCTACGTACCCTATCCGTTCGAGTTCAAAACTATAAAGCTTGATAACTAACATCAGCAGAAATACTATACCGTAGGATAGGTATATTTAAAATTTGGAATAATGGCGGTTAAATTGGACATTGTTCGCGGAATAAATATTAATGGCAATATTTGTACACCATTATAAAGTGCCGTTCGCATATCAATTTGGTTAAGTTTACAAGCTTGGTCGTTTTGAACTATACGAAGAAAAAAATAACAACCCATTACATTTCATTAGGTCCAGTAACTGGGTTACTTTAAAAGATTGTTCACTTCGAACTGTTTAGCAAAGCATGTACATAAACATCATGAAGGAATAAATTCCATTTCGTTCAATAAAGTTTGCGTATCAAATCGTCAAAAACACACTTATTTCTTAGTATAGTTTGTGTAAAGTTTATTGTATTTTCTAGCTAACCGAGTGTTTTACTTAAATTTCTAAATTTTTTAAGGTGTGCTTGTTATAATACGAGTTCAATGTGCTTGTTGCTTACGATTTCAACATTTGTTGTCAAGTTTTCCTATCGGGAATTTAATTCTAACTTACTAAAAATAAACTGAAGTGTCATCGCCAATTTCAAGCTTACTTTTCATTTTATTGGTGACATGGGTTACACTTCTTACAGTTGTGTCTAGCATAAAATTGCCTCATCTGAATATTCTGACTTTCAGAGGTCAAACGTCTATTTTGCCAACTTTCTATGACTTTAGCAAGATTTAGGAATTGAAGGATCCACAGTGAGCTCAAGATGATTTGTCGTTGTGGAAGTACATACCAAGACGCACACATAAGCTTTAATAACCTTAAAACCACGTGAGCGAAGTGAAGCTTCAATTAATACAATTAACGTGTGACATTCCATTGTCACCGTAAATATCTTGGCTTTAATTTCCGATGTACATTTGTATTAAGTGTGTTATTTGTAGTAGAAAAATCCATCCACATATGGTTTGGCGTATTTAAAAATTTAGGATGTTGTGGGAAAGTAAATCGAATGGAAACAATTGTCTAGAAACCCCGTCAGCAAAACTCATAGACGGAGTATAATACCAAGAATACGCGGAAACAATATCTTGAAATTGATTTACTCTATTTGCGACAAACGTTTTGCAACGGCTCGGGGAGGAATTCAACCAGGCAAGAACTATCTGAGTATCTGTCCAGGCGAAAATGTATCTTTAACGAAAGAAATTAAATCTGCTAAAAGAACAGCTCCCAATAATTCTAAATGAAATAGACTTAAACTTTTCAGTGGCACAACTCTGCACGTTGCGAGCACCAAAGAAGCCGAAACATTATTTGAATACAATGCGTGTATAAACTCCAGCAGCATTTCCAATGCTTGACGCATCAGAAAACCTATGTAGTTCGAATCTAAAGTCATTGTTGAAATTAATGTGGCGTGAAATTTGAATTATCAAAAGTAGGGACAAGACAGTTTTAAGCCGAGACCCGGGGTCTATAATATTTTGAAGGGGTGGTTCATATCAATCAAGTTTCAATTTCCATACACACCTGTATCTGAAAGTATACTTCGAGTCGTATATAGCCGAACACTATTGTCACGTATGTACAAAAAAGGAATCCATTCTAAGGACACCGCTTTATCGACAGAAAAAATTTTTGGTCTGAACTAGCAACTGAACATAATAATTCAGAAGCGTTGCTTGTCCACTTAAGTAACTCAGACACTTCTGATTTCAGCAAGTTGCTGAAGAGAAAGTACTTCTGAAACAGACGTACTAGTTTCCATCACATCATCTACGTACATTTGTATTTGTAGAATATGCTGGCTTGAGAAATTTTTTTCGTTTTCGCACAGCAAGTTCATGTAGAGGCCGCATAGTTAGAAAAGGTGGACAAGTTAATCCAAAAGTAACTGTATTTAATCTATATTCTAAAATAGAATCCTCTCATGCAAATTGCCACAGAATTTTTTAAAAGTTTCTATGCGGAGGTGACGTCAACACCTGTCGAAACATTTGTTTTATGTCGGCGACAAAAACAACCGGAAAAATACGAATATTAATAATAAATAAACTATATTTCTTTGTAGTTTGTGTCCTGAGAGTAACTTGTCATTAAAACTTAGCCGTCTAGTGCCCTAGCACAAAGCGTTCCGAATCACTCTAAGCTTAGTACTGATTCTCTCTGGCTTTAGCACACCATGATGCGGAAGATAACATAAGGAAGCATCTTTATCCAAATTTGAAATCAATGAAATGCGATTGCTATCTAGATAATTTTTCATTAAATCGCAATATGCATTGTACATTTCTGGAAGTTCAAGCAATTTGATTTCTAATAAAAGAAAACGACGAACTGCTTGTGAATAAGAATCATCTAAATCGGATTCACTGTTCGTAAAAAGGAGAGAAACTTGACAGCGACCTCTTTCGTCGCGCATAATTGTTTTTAGAAATATTTCTTCACACTTAACTTCTTCACGAGTGAGAACTATTTTTGCAAGAATCTACACAACTTCCCAAACCTGAAAATTAAACCTTCTAACGGTACATAAACGTCCGCAAGAAATGAGCGAACTTGTGAATTAATAACCTGATGTTTAATATTTGTTAAAACCACCCACCCAAACGCTGTGTTCAGAGCGATAGGTTGACATGAATCCCCAATAATTCTGCATTCTCTTATAATCTGCGGAAATACTTCGGCACCTAATAACAAATCTATTGGCCCAAAATTGAAATACGACTTATCTGCAAGATTTAAGTCCTCTAAATGCGCACACTTATTGTTTTCAATAGAAAAGGCAGGCATATCGGAATAAAGTTTAGGAACGACAATAACTTCGAAAGAAAATGTAGGATTATTTTTATCTTGCAGCTTAATCAAACAAAGAGCTAATCCTTTTGTAGAAGCGGAAGCCATTTGATTAATACCAACAATGGAAGTGGAACACGAACGCCTTGGTAACCACAAACGGCATACACAATATTTAGTAATAAAATTGCATAAACTGCCTGAATCAATTATGAACGTAACTGGTTCAAAGAGACCTAGCCCTCACACATATCTAAAACAGCAGCAGCTAACAGAACAGTGCTTTGCTGAAAATTAGCATTTCTGTACATGGGATTCGAAGAACTACTAGGAACCTCATTAATAGTAAAAACACTTTGATTAATGGAAGTAGCCGCAGACAATGACACTTGATTATGACCTAAAATCTTTGTAGGTGAAGCAAGATATAAAAGTGTGTGACGATGGACCTGGCAAGTGCAACATCTGTAAACTGAAGTGCAATTGCTCGTCAAAACTGAGGGGTAATTAATGCACAGTTTTTTTGTTTGACAAAATTCATTCGATCATTGTAATTGCAATTATAGCCCAAAAATGTAAGACATTTTGAAAGGATATTGCTTTGACTGCACATGTGGGATGTAATGGCTGAACAGTGCTTCCGTGTATTAGCTTCATGACAGAGTGCTGAAAAGGGGGGATGCAATTTCGTGTTAACTTTGGAAAAAAATTGATTCGCGGAAACTCATTACTTTTATCCTTGGATGTGTTCAAATGTTGAACAGACTCAAGAGCTTTGTAGTTTTTTTTCTAGGAATTAAAATAGATTATTAAACGTTGCAGTCTCCACTTGACGATATTCCAATTCAAAATCTATACGTGAAACATCATCTAGCTTTTCAATTGGAGTGTAAAATAATAATTAATTCTTTTCATTGGTATGAAATTTTAAAGTCTTTAATGCTGAAATGGATTCAAAAAATGTGTTCAATAGGAAACGAAAATTTTTAGCTGTTTCGCCCTTTAAATAGACTTTCATCAGACTATTAATAGCGTCCGAAGTCAAAAAACGTTGATTTGATAATGCTTAATGAGCTTTTGATAAATGACATCAAAACTATCATTTGTTACAGGAATGCCTAAAAGTAATTTCAGGGATTCATTTTCAAGAAAACTGAGATGATAGTGTAGTTTTTGAACCTTTCGAAAAGCTCATAAGAAGTTGACCAAATAGGCCTTTGAACTCTGAAAATCCAAACATTTAGGGGAGGTAATTTTAAGCTAGACACAACTGTAGATAACCTCGTAGAAGGTACTTCCAAAATTACTGTACGCAATTTTGAAAATGCAACTTTAATTCCATAAAAGAAATATTCCGTAAGCTGACAATTTAGCCTGAGAAAAAATTCTTCATCTATTGCATTATGTAATTCGTGGAAAAGGTTGAAAGAAATTTGTACATAATCGTATTTTATTTTAAGCAGGTGGAATCAGTAGTTGCTTTAATATATAATTGATACAACTCAGTTATGCGTTGAATGAAAGCTTTCCTTTGCCTCTAAGGTCTCTTAAATTCAGCCACCTTGTAAGAAAAATCACTGTAATATGTAATACAAAATTTTCGTAAAAAATGTAACGTGAGAAAATCTAAAAGAGTATATTCAGTAATTGTAGCGTCGTACTATGAGTATGTAAAAAGAAATCGTAACCGTAACGCAAGAAAATTAAGAAATGTAACCCTTGTCACCAAGGAAATGAAAAGTAATAGCGGTGACACGCCAGTTTATTTTTTGTAAGTTAGAATTAAATTCCCGATAGGAAACTTGACAACAAATGTTGAAAATGTAAACAACAAGCACGTTGAACTCGTAATATCAACGAGCACATCTGCTGAAATTTAGCAATTTAAATAATAACACTCGTTTAGCTTGAAAATACAATATCCTTTACACAAACTATAGAAATAAGTGTGTTTTCGACGATTTGATACGCAAACTTCACTGAATGAAATGGATTGTATTATTTTGTAATGTTTACTCACATGCCTTGCTAATTCTTATAAGATCGAAGTGGCCAATCTGCTGAAGCAACCTCGTTACCGGACGTAATGAATGTACTTTATTTGTATTTTTTCCCTCCGGTAACGAGGTGTAAATATCGTGCGCGTACATGTATTGAAAGCTATAGTCAAAATTAAGTTAGCAAATACGTTCAACATACGGTGATAAACAAATGCAATAAAGTGTAAAATAACTTACCATACGCTGATAAACTTAGGTGCAAGCAAGCAGTTCTTGTCATTTGCCATTTAAGTGGAAAAGATAGAAAAGGAGTGAGTTCGCGCTAACACACACATATATAGCAAAATGTAAACTAAAATCAAATTGTCATAATACGACGCCGATAGTAGACATAGACAGACGTTTTTCATTACTGAACTACCGAAGAGTCTTCAAATTGTACTAAAGTATCTATTTTGCATTTTTAATGTATTTTAAATAATCATTAACTGCCAAATATTGTTATTTTGCGTACGAATTTAATTACGTAGCATTCTAAACTGTGGACAATCGCATGCCTGCGTCGATGCTTGAACTGAGATAGACCAAACCCATTATGAGGTCATCCTTTTGGAAAGTTCCAGAATGTACGCGTTCTTGTAATTCCCAGAATCTGCGTGTATTTACCAATACACATGCTATGGAATATAGACTTAAACTACTCCATAATCGAAATCGATTAAACTAAGGCGTTTTCATTTAGAAACACGTCTTTTTGTTATAAATTACTAATGAAAATTCTTTTAGAATATTTATAATGTTCACTGAACGTAATTATATGAAAATTACTATCTTCTAATTATTAAATCTAAATGCAACTTCTATTATAACCGCGCTTTTATGCGTTATTATTTCAAAAATATGTTTCTAATGTCCTATATGTAAATGGCTCAAAAAACTGATTCTTTTTGTATTTTCATGAATTTCAAAGTAAAATCTATCATACGCTATAATATGCCCCCGCTGTTATTTTTGATCTCGGTAATATATAAATAAATATATATATATATATATATATATATATATATATATATATATATATATATATTGATGTGGTAAGAGTCATGTAGAGGTCACTTAGCACCCGATCCTGTACATACAACACCCAGAAATCGAGAAAAACAAACAAATTTTTCCAATACTCTAAATACTTCTTTTTAGTGTAGAAATACTATGTATATTATTTCCGTATCCTTAAATATTACGTAAGTACAAATCTGTAAATACTCCTTTTAATTAAAAAGTAGTAATTAAAACACAAATATCCAAGCTTTTCAAAATACAGTATTGCCCGAAATAAACAGTACTGAAATTGTAATTGTTTTGTATATTTAAAAAATACATATTATTGACACTTTATTATATGTTCTAAATGTGCACCTCCTCGTTCGAGACAGACTTCATAACGATGTTCTAAGTTTCTGGTCATGTTATTGAATAAGGGTTGTCTCAGGGCTGCGAAGAAGACTCTAACGGCATCCTTTAATTCATCGATGGTTTGTGGTGCCCGTTTGAAAACGGCATTTTTAGCCATGCACCAAATGTATGCGTCTGGAGGTGTGAGGTCTGGAGAATGTGAAGGATAAGGGAAGTCAGTAAATCGTGATATGAATTTGCTTGGAAAATGTTCTTGAAGAAATTGACGAATTGCGGCAGCAGTATGGCAAGTTGCCCCGTCCTGCTGAAAAAATTGGTTTCGAAATGCCAAGTTACGTGCACGACAGAATTGACGTAGATCAGGGATAAATCGTGTTAAAATTTGTCTGTACCTCTGTTGATTAAGTGTGACTTGCCTACCATTCTCTTCGATAAAGTACGGACCAATGATTCCGTGTCCGGAAACAGCACACCAGACACTCACTTTTTCACTATGTAAAGGAACCTCTTGAACCTCATCGGGTCTGGCAAAGCCCAGAAATCGATTTGTGCGACGATTCACATAGCCTGACAAGTGAAAATGTGCTTCGTCTGAAAACCAAACATTTTCAAAAATTCAGGATTTTCATACTGTAACGCGAGAATTCTGGCGCAATATTCCACTCTACTGCGATAATCCCGAGGATGTAGTTGTTGATGTACCTGAATCACATACGAAAATGTACCCAGCTCCTTCAGGATTCTTTGAAAGGAAGTTCTTTTAAATCAAGTTGTAACGCTGTCCTTGCCTGGCTGACTTTCGGATTTTCTAAGATTTGCTCAAAACACGTTCATGGTTATTGTTGTTGTTAACTGTCCTGGGACGCCCTGAGTTTCCTTTTCGTTGGCACAATACACTACCTGTATTTCTAAACTTTTCAATAACCTTCAAAATTACAGCATTACTTGGAGAACGTTTATTAAACCTTTGTGTGAATTGATCAGACACGTATAGCAAACTTGCACCATTACGTCGGTCGATTCCGTATGAACGAAAATAATGCTCTACCAGAAACACTTTCTCCTCTGTACTTAACACCATTTTTAACAATTAGGCCCTACTAATTACTTGTTTGAGGTTTACTTGATAGGTCTATACTAGCTAACTTGAGTGTGACAGCGCACGCATAAAAACACCGCCAACTTAGTTTCAGTACTGTTTATTTCGGGCAATACTGTATTATTTTAAAACGCGTTTTAAAGAGAATAGAGTATACACGAATCCGTTTAAATGCTGTTTAAAATAAGTACTTCCTTAAAGCACTTCCACTCCATTTCGTGCATCTTCAATGCCAAACGAGAAGTCGTGTATTTTAAATCAAAGGTGTTTACGACCCTTAGATAGATAAGGTAACACAATAACAAGCTCACCGATTCGTATTTTATATTCAGTCTTTAAACTACACTAATTAAGAACCTATTTTTTTGACTTAATAAATTAAAACTGACAGCCAATTTAGATAACCCGATGAATCTATTAACTACATTTTTGACGATATTAGGTCAGTCTTCTGAATCAGTCAGCAACCGGAAAACTAAAGTAGAGGTGCGTGTCCTCAGCACAAGCTGGAATTTAAAATTCGTGCAGCACGATGCTCACAGTTCATAGAAATTCTTAGCACATTACACTGAAAAAAGCCCCTCCAGGCGGCTCGGTGACGTAGTTGATATGCGTGTGACTACTACGCCCAAGGTCCCGGGTTCAAAACCCGACACGGTCCGCTTGAAAAATGTTAGGCGATTATTTTTCACAAAAATACGCCCTCGTTCAGATGAGAGGTAAAATGGAGGTCTCGTGTGTGAGTGTTGTCATGCACGTTAAAGATCCCTACCTTGCTTGGTACAGCAAGGGTTTAGCAAAATTCAAAAATTTTCAGGTAAAAAACTCGCTTCCTGGTCAATGTAGAAGCTTCGAGTGGAGCATTAAAAAATCACATGTAGGGTTAAAGCCCCTCCGGAAATGTTTTCCACATTTATCTAGAAATCGGGCAGAACTGAAACAAATTGCAGTACAAAATGGTCATAATTCAATGAACTAGAAAATGATTAAAAACTTCAAAAAGTGGTGAGCTAGAGGTCAACTTGGCGTCTGGATTTGTTTTAATTTTTTTGCTATAAGCAGATGAGCACAATTGAAACAAACACCAGCATAATTTAGCATGAAATCAACACTATTCAATGGACTAAACAAATTGAAAACTCAAAAAAGTGTATCATCGGCATCCAGCTTCGTACCCTGTATTCTTTTCCCTATAAATCAATGAGTACAATTAAAATAACCTTTTGCACAACTTGGTACAAAATAATCACGATTCAGGGACTATGAGAAATTGAAAATCTCTACAAAAACTTGAACCAGTCGTTAACATGCCCTTCATCACCTCTAGATTTGTTTGTTTTCGCTATAAGCAAATATGCACGATTGAAGCAAACACCAGCACAAAACAAGCGCAATTGGAAGAACAAAAAGAAAGTTGAAAATCTAAAAAAAAAGCTGTAACGTGTTGATTTTCTTTCTTTTCAACAGTTACTATTTTTATATGGCAGAACGCATCTTTACTAAACTCTCTGTATATAGATTATCCTTTTGAATATATAAATTTATATTATTTTGGGTTGACAAGCATTCGTCTATTATCAGTTCAATGCCTGAAATTGATTGATTGCTGTTCAAAGAGCGGTACACGTTTTAATCTCTGCTCTTACCGGCTACACGAGAGGAATTGGTTTTTGGTCGTTGAAATACCTAGGCATTCTTGCATGGTTCTACGGAATATTGGATTCGTCATAGCAGCCGTATAAGTTATAGTCCAACTCTTTTGGTGGATTTCTGTACACGTTACCAACGGTGAAAATATTTATAGTCTTGGCTGGTGCACGAGTTTTCACTGTTAAACATGTATTTGGACCGAATTGATAAAAATATGCATATATGGTCGTTTAGCAAATTGTTTTGGCTGTAATTTTAAATGAAGCTGATTGTCGTGATATAAGTAAACACGAATCACAAGTAAGCGTGCTTAATCAATTTATTAATTTTTATTCCTATAAAGCTTTTTGAATAAATTTAGTTTATGTTTGACAGATGATTTTAGGATTCCTGGCTATGTTAATTAAAAAGTGCACTGTCACACGTTGGTTACCTATGGACGATTATACTCAAGAATCAACTTTTAATTTAGATGTATGAATCACATTTAGTTATAGACTTGCCATACGTCCCGGTTTTAGCGAGACTGTCCCGGGTATACATGGTTATCCCGGTGTCCTGCCCGGTTGCTAAAATTGTCCCGGTTGAGATCCAGTGCAAAGTTTCTGGAAATAAGTGAGCGAGCAGATCAGATCAGAAAATGATTAATCTGTTCACGGGCGATCAGTAACTGTTCGGTAACAGTAATACAAATTTAGTCTTTTATATAAGTTGGTGCGTAGTGGTTCTTGTAGTAATAGTATTTATTACTCACGCAAACTCAAACGCTCAACCCGTCTTAACTCTGAGCATCACTCACGAAAAAGCTCGGCTTGTACCGAGCATCTCGCGATCTTCAACAGCAAACAGCAGTCGCTTACTACACGGTGTTGAGACAAGACTATAGAAGCTATTCCTTGTCATTTAAGTGTGTATTTATAGATTCTGCAATTTTTCTTGTATATTTCAATGAGTAAGCTAGTCTCAACATCATGCTGAAAAGAGTCTGCAAATATGGTGAAAGTCTTCAGAGTAAATTTCCTTTCTTAATAAAGGTACGTACACATGATGATAGAGTCAAATGTGAACAGAATTTTCCGTTGCTCATGGAGGACTGTCTGATATTAACGATCATTTAAACTCAAAGAAACACAAAAATAGTTTATTAAGCCTTGCTGGATCGTCAAAAATTTCAACATTTATCAAAAATACTAATCCTATTGATTCTGAATATGAAGTAGCTGCAAAAGAAAAGACATTCGCCTATCATACGTCAAATCACAACATAAGCTTCAATTCCAACACATGTTCCTCAAAATTGATTTCAAAATTTTTTGAACCGAAATTTTCCTTGGGAAAAATCAAATGCCAGGTTATAATATTAAATGTAATAGCACCTTTGGCACTTGAAGAATTAAATGATGATTTAACAAATGCAAATTTGGTTGCGCTAAGTATGAATGCTTCCAACAAAAAAGAGATTAACCTTGCCCCTATAGTTAATTAGTTGTGCGTTATTTTAAGCAGGAAACTGGGGTGCAACAAACTACTAGAATTTAAATCTGTACCTGGCGAAACTGCAGACATATTATTAAGTCATCTGATGACAGTCATCTAGGAAAATAAACTTGAAGAAAAAGTTGTGGGATTTTGTGGTGACAATTGCAATACAAACTTTGGTGGAGTGAAGAGAAGTGGAGAAAACAATGTTTTTACTCTGGAAGAACAATAAATGGTATTGGTTGTGGCGCTCATATCGTCCACAACGTAGTCCAGACTGCAGTAGATGTGCTTCCCATTGAAGTCGAAGATCTTGAAGTAAAAATCTACAAGTATTTTCATATATATATATATATATATATATATATATATATATATATATATATATATATTTGTATTGTTAACAACCTTTAGTTTTAATTTAATATGAATACTTTTCTTTAGTACTTAAATTTCGCATACATTTTATGTTGATCACAGGTTTAAAATGAGGTTGGTTATAAATATGATTGAGGCATGTCTCAATCATATTTATAACCAACCTCATTTTAAACCTGTGATCAACATAAAATGTATGCGAAAATTTAAGTATTAAAGAAGAGTAGTTATTTCCAGTGACCTATAACCCGCAAACAATCATATTAAATATATATATATATATATATATATATATATATATATTACTCATATTTAGACCAGGGTAGAAAATTAAATAATCACATCAAATAATTTTAATCACCGTGTATAATGAATATTATTAGATAATACGCGTTATTAAAACCGTGAAGCATAAAAATTTATTAGTTTCAGTAAAAATAAGAGATTTAAATCATGTACAAGACGCTTTATATCAAAAGAAACAGTATTAACAAGCTCTACGTGTAATGTATTTATTCCGAGGAAAGAAACAAATGGAAATTACGTGCAAAATTTATATTAATTAACTCTATTTCAAGTAACCGGTATTAAACAAAACGTACAGATAATAATTGAATATTTAATTAGGATTCACTAAAAATTAAAGGGTATTATTTTTAATTGAAGTTAATTGAATCGTTAGTAACAGATAATATCTATAGAAACTTGTAAAAACCCAATAAAATAAAGCTCTGAGAATTAATAGTATGTTTGAACACCTGCGTAGTTTAAAAGCTCATTCGGCGTAAAGTTTGCAGATAATTAATGGTTACAAAGAATCTTGGAGAAACCGGGGCTTAATATTCACGGAAGGCGCGATACGGGGTTATTTAACCCAGATAGTCACATGGACTGAAATAATCGATAGTAAGGAATATCAATTTGCACCACTAAGAACAGGTTAGAGAAGGAAAGATAATGTGCGTAAGACAAAGACACTAATAATTAAAGGCGTGATATGAGCAACGTCATGGGGTTGCGATTGGTTGAAAGTAAGATGCAAATATGAGAGGTAGAAACAACAATTTCTGTACAAAATTAATTAGTTATTCTCGGACATGTTTGCGTGCCGTGTGAGAATTTCTGAGATTTTCAACTGGCGAGTACAAAATTCGTAAAAAACGACGCGCGAGCTGCGGAATGGGAACATAGAATGAGGAAATTCTAGAAACTGGCTGTTTTGGGGAACAGACCGACAGACAGGCTAACCGCTATATATACCGAGGTGGATATAAACAAGCTCTCTTACATCCGCGACTTGATTCAAGATGTTAAACAGTGCATTTTAGTTTGATAAAATAATTTAAAGTCTGCTCGTATATTTTGGTGATTCAAAATAGTTTGTTCTTTACGTGCTAACATGAATATACTTTAGTGCACTTAGATACAAGGTAATAAAATTTAGTATCACTGCACCAATTAGTAAAATTTACAACGACAAATGTATACACAAAAGTAGGCAGTTTTGGCGTATATTGGTGAAAGAAGTATGAATTTCTTTGCTATTTTCGGGGGTGTTAATGATTAAATGGTTCATAAACGTGTCTGGATCCACAAAACAAGGGTCATATATACACAGATGAGTTCCGGAAAAGCCCAGAAATAACTTTAAATAAATGGTGATGGAGAAAATTTGAAAAGCGTTGAGAATCAGAAGCCGTAAATATAATCCAGTTGGAATGGTGTGATTAACAAAAGGGACGATGTACATTGAAGCTACGAGTGCCGTAACCTTCAGGTAATTTATACTATTTTGTTTGAACTTTGATATTTTGTGTGTGTTGAATAACTTTATAATTGATTTACTTTAAATGGACATTAGTGAAATTGTACTAACCATAAAATTTTAATTTTAAGATGAAATTTGCTTGTTTAAGTAGAAAGGGGTATTTAGTATTGATGTTCTGGATTATGATGAAAATATGGGTATGTCTTTGAGCTCAATTAGACGAACCTGGTTAATTAACGTAAAGGGGTGGTAGATGCTCCCTTTGTACTCTGCATATATTGTTATAGTAATTAGTAGGCATCCTACAAGGACTTTAATTCTGGATGCACTTGAAAATGATAACAAATTTAATCTTGAAAATTTTTGATATTAAAATTTATGCTGAAATTTAATTTTGAAATTTTAATGTATTGTGAATATTGATGTAAATAGAGTTAACGTTGATGTTTGTGGTAGGAATGTGTTTGTTTTTTTTTATGTATGAGGATGAAAGTTATCTAGAGGAGCAGCCGAGGCGATTAATAGAGATCAGTCGACGGACCAGTTAATTTAGGAGGTTTCACAGCATTCTTTGGCGACCCAAAAGTGAGGCTCGAGTTCCAAATAAAATTTTTGTGATTTTATTCCAGGAAACTGGCGATCTGAGAGAGAGTTTCTGTGTGTGTATAAATTTAAGAGTATTTTAGAGTGTGTGTGAGTGATTAGAACGTATGCAGAGAAAAGAGTGGTTAAGGAGTCAAGGAGTGGAAATTGGAAGTAACGATAGTGCATTGGGTGAAAAAAATTCGAAAATGGAAGAAGCTGGAGGCAGTAGAGATCAGTCGAGGACGGAATCAGGGGATCAAGGAAACGAGATGATAATGAGGATGCTTGAAAGAATGAATGAGACGTTAAGTGGGGTTAGAGAGGACTCAAATCGAAAATTTGAGCAGATGAGTGAAGAATCGAATAAGAAATTTGACCAATTAAATCAGGAATTAGGAGATAAAATAGAAAAATCGACGAGAGAATTTACAGAGTTTAAAAATAGTCTTACCGTGAAAATGGGGGAAGTTGAAGATAGGGTTGATAAAAATGAGCGTGATATTACAGGTCTTCGACAGGAAATGGGACATTTAAGGTCCGAAGTACGCATTTTTTGTGAAGAAGAGATTAATGTAAAAATGACTGAAGTGACGGACTCATGTAGGGATCAGTTAGGCAGGGTAGAACGCGAAGTTAGTAGTATCAAATATAACATGTCAAATTTAACGGGGGATGGTCCCAGATTTTATACAGGTGGAGGATCATTGGACCAACACATGAAGTTTTATGGCGATAGCAGGGTAAATCCACAAATTTTTATTAATAGTGTAAGAAATCTAGTGGGAAATTTATTTGACGAACAGACTAAACTGAATACGATAATGGCGTTATTAAAGGACAATGCGGAAGCATGGTACAATTTAGTAGGACAGGACATAGACACCTACACGGACTTTGAAGACAGGTTTTTAAAGCACTACTGGAGTGACCATAGACAAGACCAGGTACGAGACGACTTAATCACAGGGAAATTTAAGGGAGAATTTTCAGGAAGTAGGGAGCAATATGCTATACGCAAGTATAGCATAGCAAAGCAACTGAACCCACCACTGACGGACCGACAAATTATTAAGTATTTATCACGACACTTCGAGGTAGAAATAAGACAGCACGTAGCACTACAGAACATAGTGGACAGAGAAATGTTTCTAGAATACTTGCAGAGGTACGACGACGTAAGTAGTGGACGACCTCGGGATAACAGTGAAAGACAGATCAACACAGTTAGGTTTGACAATAGACGGGACAACTACGCTAGACGGGGGAATAGTTACGGATACCAGCGACAGAATTGGGAACAGAGACGACCATATGTTAGGAGTAATAGTTTAGGAAGGGGACCTGCACCGAGACCGGGACCTACCAGAATGAATAGTTCACCAGACATGAGCGGGACTGCTAATACAGACACGGAACGAGTGGAAACGCCTAGGACATACGCTGAGGTGACGGCTAGACCAGGACCGAGTAGGGAAAACAGACCTGGACAGGATTTTTAGAACGCGACAGACCACTAGATTTCAGTGTAAATGTATATGAACATCCACGTGAATTTTTCAAAATTGAGGAGGAAGTAGAGCCAGAAACTAAGGAAAATTTATGTTTGCCAATTATTAATTTAGAAATTTTTGAGAATAATGTAGAAGTATTACTTGATACAGGGGCAGAGGCGAGTTTAATATCGGAGGAATTCGTCAGCAAAATTAGGGATAAGGTTTGTGATAGAATTATGCCTATAAAGCGTAGCCATTTAGTAGCTCCAAATAAAAAGAAGTTTGCTGTAGTAAATAGTGTTGTGGTGCTTAGGATAGATATAGGAGGTTTAAGCTGTGAACAGGAGTTTGTAATTGTACCTGGACTGAAGTTTCAGAGCATTTTAGGTGTTGACTGTATGATGAAGTTAGGGGTTTTGATAGATATGGAAAGGAAGGTAGTAAGGATTAAAGATAGGGTAGTGCCATGGAAGGGCAGTTATGAAGTCACAGAGGATGATACGGGGTTGAGTATTAATGTAGTAGAGGTAGAAGATGATGAAGGTAAACAGATCAACACAATAAGATTCCAGAGGATAGGAGAGTAGAGGTTCAAGCTTTAATACAAAAACATGCAGAAGTAGTGGGGGTAGAAGCAGCATATCAGGAGCAGGTGAAGGCGAAATTAAGTAAAGATGGCAAGTTTGTTTTTAATAAAGTAGATTTAAGGGATTCATTCTGGCTGATTCCATTACATAAGAATTCTAGAAGGTACATAGGATTTTCCGTAGAGGGAAAAATTGATAATTGTAAAGTAGTATCGTTTGGTTTGTCGGCAGAAAGGGAAACAATAATAAATGAGAAACAGACAAGTGTAGGGACTGAAGAAGAAGCAGTATTTAAGAGTCAGGATAATAAGGATGATAAATGTATTGTATGTGAGATAATAGGAATAATAAGTATAGATATAGAAGGGGGAGAAATAGGGATGAAGAGTATTAGGATGGTGAGAAGAAAGACTTGGAGGGTCAAGAAGAGAGTTAGATTTAAATAGAATAGGGATAGAATAGGTGTATATAGAAGAGTAGAAGTAAGTGTTTATAGAAAATAAAGCTAAGTATAGGATAAATATGGGAGATAATTAGAAATAGGTTTAGGATGAGAATAAAGAGTAAATGTAGGAAGAAAATAAGATAGGTTAAGTATAGATATTTCATATAAGATTAGTGGAGAGTTAGGAATAGAGTAAGAGTAGGATAGGTATATAGGATTAGGTAGGGGGAAGTAAAGTATAGTGAAGATTAGTTAAAAGTTAGGAATAGGATAGGTATATAGGATGTATATAGGATTAGATGGATAAGTAGGATGAAGTTAAGGATAATTTCATTTTATGACATTAGGTGAGAGTTAGGAATAGGATAGGGATATAGGATAGGTGTAAATATTTTTTTGGATTGGAGATAAGGTAGGTAAGATAGATAGATAAGGGTAGAGAGAGATAGGCAATTTTTTTTGTAATTTTTTTGTCTAAATGCTTTATATTTGCATTCAAATAAGTGGGATTATTTGTATTCAAATAGGGGGAAAATACTCATATTTAGACCAGGGTAGAAAATTAAATAATCACATCAAATAATTTTAATCACCGTGTAGAAGCTTTGGGAAAAGGTACGCTTTATTAAAACCAAGAAGCATAAATAAATTCGGTCGTTTCAGTAAAAATAAGAGATTTAAATCATGTACAAGACGCTTTATATCAAAAGAAACAGTATTAACAAGCTCTACGTGTAATGTATTTATTCCGAGGAAAGAAACAAATGGAAATTACGTGCAAAATTTATATTAATTAACTCTATTTCAAGTAACCGGTATTAAACAAAACGTACAGATAATAATTGAATATTTAATTAGGATTCACTAAAAATTAAAGGGTATTATTTTTAATTGAAGTTAATTGAATCGTTAGTAACAGATAATATCTATAGAAACTTGTAAAAACCCAATAAAATAAAGCTCTGAGAATTAATAGTATGTTTGAACACCTGCGTAGTTTAAAAAGCTCATTCGGCGTAAAGTTTGCAGATAATTAATGGTTACAAAGAATCTTGGAGAAACCGGGGCTTAATATTCACGGGAAGGCGCGATACGGGGTTATTTAACCCAGATAGTCCACATGAACTGAAATAATCGATAGTAAGGAATATCAATTTGCACCACTAAGAACAGGTTAGAGAAGGAAAGATAATGTGCGTAAGACAAAGACACTAATAATTAAAGGCGTGATATGAGCAACGTCATGGGGTTGCGATTGGTTGAAAGTAAGATGCAAATATGAGAGGTAGAAACAACAATTTCTGTACAAAATTAATTAGTTATTCTCGGACATGTTTGCGTGCCGTGTGAGAATTTCTGAGATTTTCAACTGGCGAGTACAAAATTCGTAAAAAAACGACGCGCGAGCTGCGGAATGGGAACATAGAATGAGGAAATTCTAGAAACTGGCTGTTTTGGGGAACAGACCGACAGACAGGCTAACCGCTATATATACCGAGGTGGATATAAACAAGCTCTCTTACATCCGCGACTTGATTCAAGATGTTAAACAGTGCATTTTAGTTTGATAAAATAATTTAAAGTCTGCTCGTATATTTTGGTGATTCAAAATAGTTTGTTCTTTACGTGCTAACATGAATATACTTTAGTGCACTTAGATACAAGGTAATAAAATTTAGTATCACTGCACCAATTAGTAAAATTTACAACGACAAATGTATACACAAAAGTAGGCAGTTTTGGCGTATATTGGTGAAAGAAGTATGAATTTCTTTGCTATTTTCGGGGGTGTTAATGATTAAATGGTTCATAAACGTGTCTGGATCCACAAAACAAGGGTCATATATACACAGATGAGTTCCGGAAAAGCCCAGAAACAACTTTAAATAAATGGTGATGGAGAAAATTTGAAAAGCGTTGAGAATCAGAAGCCGTAAATATAATCCAGTTGGAATGGTGTGATTAACAAAAGGGACGATGTACATTGAAGCTACGAGTGCCGTAACCTTCAGGTAATTTATACTATTTTGTTTGAACTTTGATATTTTGTGTGTGTTGAATAACTTTATAATTGATTTACTTTAAATGGACATTAGTGAAATTGTACTAACCATAAAATTTTAATTTTAAGATGAAATTTGCTTGTTTAAGTAGAAAGGGGTATTTAGTATTGATGTTCTGGATTATGATGAAAATATGGGTATGTCTTTGAGCTCAATTAGACGAACCTGGTTAATTAACGTAAAGGGGTGGTAGATGCTCCCTTTGCACTCTGCATATATTGTTATAGTAATTAGTAGGCATCCTACAAGGACTTTAATTCTGGATGCACTTGAAAATGATAACAAATTTAATCTTAAAAATTTTTGATATTAAAATTTATGCTGAAATTTAATTTTGAAATTTTAATGTATTGTGAATATTGATGTAAATAGAGTTAACGTTGATGTTTGTGGTAGGAATGTGTTTGTTTTTTTTTATGTATGAGGATGAAAGTTATCTAGAGGAGCAGCCGAGGCGATTAATAGAGATCAGTCGACGGACCAGTTAATTTAGGAGGTTTCACAGCAATATATATATAGGGTAACTGTCACTTAGCTCAAAGAGTTCTGTGAGTTTGAAGATATTGAATACCGTAAATTATTAAAATACGGGAACACTAGAATCCTCTCCCTCATGCCCGCAATTGAACGAATTTTACAAAAACTTTCTGATTTGAAGGAGTACTTCTTGTCGCAGGAAATGTGTCCAGCTCTGATAAAAAAACTTTTTTATGACGAATGTGGTAAAGTGTTTCTTTGGTTTATGCATGGTCAGCTATCATTGTGTAATAAAACGATTTTAGCCCTAGTAAAAAGTAAGTCCAGTGCTACCAATGTTGCTCATTCTTTACGGATGTTGAAGGAGAATTTACAAGAGAGAAAAAAGTCCAACTTCATTCCACATGAGGCTAAATGTCTCTTCCAATCATTTCAAGGAAAAAACAATGTAGACTGCTACCGCATTGCTAGTGACTTCAATGAATTTTACAGTCGGTGTATCTCTTATATTGACCTGTGGGAGTGGGACGCACGAGACTTCTCCTGGGCCAAGGAAAACATCATTTCATGGGAAAACGTTGAAAGAACAACAGAGTTGATTAATAAAAATATCGGAAAATCTAAGGTTAACACTGATGAGCTTTTTGATAAGGTTGTTCTTGCCAAGAAATTTTGGGCTATTTAAATGGAAGATTGGGAGAAAGAAAAAAAAGAAAACGATCGGAAAAAAATCAAGCGAAGAAAAATGGATGGAGCTACTCTGTTCCTTTAAGCAACAAAACATATCAATGTCTAATCTTGGAACGGTTGTTGAGTATTTTTTCTGTCTTCCTTGAACGTCCACCCCAGTTATTCCCATGTTGTTATTTGATGATGAACAGTGCCTGGAGTGATGAACGGGGTTTGATGCACGAGTCCACAGTCCGCAGTTTGAAGGGGCCAAATTTTATTTTGGACTTAGCTGCAATGAATTTTATGAAAAAATTAATGACAAAAAGAACTTATTGAGAAAGGTTCACGCAAGTGAAAAATACGAGTAGGAAAAACCGTTTTCATTTGTAAAAAATCACGTTTTTATGTTTTATACCATTATAAGAATAAAATACATTATTATATATATTAAAATTGTTTTTTAATTATTAACACATACACACACACACACACACACATATACACACACATATACACACGCACGCACGCACGCACGCAAGCAAGCACGCACGCACGCACACGCACACGCACACGCACACGCACACGCACACGCACACGCACACGCACACGCACACGCACACACACACACATACACACACACACACACAATCAAGCAGGACTGTCCCGGTTGGCCAGTGAAAAATTATTGCAACACTAGTTATAAACGTTGTGGTTTTGAGGGTTATTTGGCGTGATCTGTGCAGGCACTTTAAGTTACAAGAAATTCCTATTTCTATATTCTTTATAAATATTAATTTGAAGGTAGTAAGCTATGCAAATACTTAATTTTGCAGTTTTGTAATAGTCCGTTACTTTCATTTATCCAATTGAAAACAATATCAAATTTATAGCTAAGATCGTGCAGCATATAATGTATCTAGAGCGTCCAAGCATTCTTTTTGTGAAAAGTTTATATTGGAGATTCTTCAAGATCGGATTTGTTCCTAGAATAATTTACTGGTTTATGTGTACACAAAAAGCAGATTACGATATAGTAGTTTTAGTAATGAATATTGCCTATAAAGGCAAAGGTAAGAGCAAATATAAAAGTTCTCTAAGATTTAATCTTGAGTGGATTAATATTATTGTTTGGTACTGAGGGATATTGATTCAATGTATACACAGGGATTGATAGGGCATTTTGTGATTACAGAAACTGCTAAAATTGGTGGGAGAATATAAAGTGTTATTTTGAGCTTTAATAATTACTGCTCCCTAAATATTTATAAGCGGTCAGTACTAGACACTTTTTATGAGAGTGATTGAAGACTGAAGCATGTTTAATTTGCTCAGTATTTATTCGCATTGAATTACAAGTATAATGCGCCAAGCGTGCCTTTTTCTTTATTAATGTTCCATATAGTACATAATGGAACGCTTCGTTTTAATAATCTTCTTGTAGTAAAATATCTGTGTGACATAAAGTTGTTTTGTCGAGCATCTCTAGCAATCTTGTTGCTTTCGTATTTCCCACCTCTAACGGCGAGTCTTTGAATCGTCGCTATCGTTCGTTTCTCATTTGTTCGTTAGTTGCAGCCAAGCTATCAATTCCTCAAGATGTTTTCCAGACTAGAGGCTTGCGACCTTCGATTAAATTATTTGGGTGAGTGGTTCAAGTCATGGTAGACTTAATAAATATCAATAACTTCTACTAACGGTTTGTAATTTATACATTTTACGAACTTAATTTAACTTTGTTTCATTTATTTAGCGCGCCTACGAAAAACAATAGAAAAGTACAAGAATTTTTGTTTTGTAAGTTGTATTGTTCTGTACAAGGATTGGAGATTGCGGACATGTGGTCGTTATTGCTGTTACCCCAAGAAATGGTTACGGCTTCCTAAGTTTGAAATGGTTTATGGTGTTGTTTGGAGCTGATGAAATTTCTGTTGGGATTTGTCTATGAAAATCAGATGCAATTTGGTTCGTTATTAAATTTAAGAAATTTTGCATGTGTTTAGAATGTCGTTAGTTTTTGATAAACAGACGGTCATATAAATAACACGAAATTTGCTATCATATTTATGACCAGATGACCTGTTTCACTTTCGATTATTGTTAAACTGGTTTTACAAACCGCAGAAAGAAATTTTTGTTAGGTTAGGTTTATATATTTGTAGGCTTTGTTTACATTCGAACTTCAGATAAATTTCGAAGTATATTTTCAACGTTATATTTTTTTGTGATGTAGTAACATTTTAAAGATATTTGCCGTGAAAGCAGATACTTCGTGTAGCTTTCCTAAAATTCAAATTAAACATTCTTCAATCTTGAAGTTAGCTTTTATTCACATATAAATTATAAAAACTTAGTATAAAAATTTAAATTCGTTTAATAACAATTGCAAAGTGTTTGCATTTGTGTTCATACAAAATTTTGAGGTTATGAAAATTTATATACTTAATACAAAAAGTACTTGATAAGTAATAGCAGTGAACTTTTGTTTACTTTTAATTTGTTATGTACATGGAAGTATATTTCACTTCATTGCAAAATTTAAATACACGTTGCGTAATAATTATGAAACTGTAATCTACCTGATAAGATCTGCCCAGGATAGAAATGTTAGTTCAATGCATTGTGTTTACAAATTTTTTTGATTAAATATTTAAAACAAGCTTATGTTTAGAGAGCAGTCTTTTGCTTTAAAAAGACAAAATTTGGATTTTGTTATAAACATTATTGTTGTGAATTTTTACATGTTAAAAAGTTATAAATTTTTAAAAGAAAGTTTTTTACTTCAGTAAACAATTAGTTAAACTTTGAGACTTTTATTTTGGTCAAATGCGATCAAATCTGATAACATAAAGGTAGAATTTTTGGGTAATAATTTTGTGCCAATATCATATTGGATATACATTTTTTATTTTTGATACTTTTATAGGACACAAATGGTGTTCTACATTTTTTTTAATTAATCTTTGTAATTTCTTACAGGAGCTGCGTCTTATTCTTATAAGACAGGTTTTTGTTAACGAAGGCGATCGTTTTATCGTTAGGTTTCCACGTCCGCCCTTAGAATTGTGCTTTGCTCTTATCGTGATTATCTCAGGACTTGGTGGCGCCTATTTAACTTTGTTTAGTTTTTGTTTGAAAACAAAATTCGACTTACACCCCCACTTCTTATTGCTCTACCCAGAAATAGACCCTTAGCTATGTCGGAAGATGGCCCTTTCTTCGATTCTCTGTGAAGGAAGCGGAAGATTTTTGTGCACTGGCGCCCATTTATAAAATTACGTTTCACTGGCGCCCATCCAACTATAAAATACGTTGCAAGACGTCACCTTCAGTATTTTGAGTTATGGGTTTCCTGACAGATTTCTGGCGCTCAAAATTACATTAACATCAGTTACTGGCTTAAATGGTCTCCATGACCCACGACCTAGCCAAATCGAGTTAGCGGGGAAACCTTAATATATTGCACCGTGTGGCGAGTGCCTTTTCCCTGAGAGAACGAAAAAGAATTGACATGCTGGGGGCTACTCGTCAATCCCCCCTCCACGGTACATTTTTAGTTTTCTTTACTACAAGTAAATAAGCACAATTAAAACAAATACCGGCACAATTGAGCACGAAACTAGCACAATTTAATGTATTAAGAACAAATTTAAAATCTGTAAAACAAGACGAGGGCTAGCCGTCAACTTGGTGCTTTATTTTTCGCTATAAGCAAATTAGCACAATTGAAACAATCACCGGGCGCAATTAAGCACAAAACAAGCGCAGTTCAATGGACTATGACAAAATTGAAAATCTTAAAAAAACTGTGCGCTAGTAGGACAGTTCCGTGGCTTAGTTGGTTTGAGTGTGACTACTAGGCCTATGGTCCCGGGTTCGATTCCCGAGACTTACCGCTTTAAAAATGTTAAGCGAGCATTTTTCACAAAAGTATGTCCTCCTTCGGATGAGAGGTAAAATGTAGATGACGTGTGTGTGTTGTCACGTGCGCTTAAAATCCCTAAGTTGCTTGCAATGACAAGGGTTCGCCAAATTCAAAATTTTCAGGTAAATAAAACTCGTTCCTAGCAATGAATGTAGTTTGTATAGGTTGAGCATTGAAAAATCAAATGTAGAGGTGTGATAGTCGTCTACTTGGTCCCGGTTTGATTTTCATTTTTTTCTGTATAAGCAGATGAGTACGATTAAAACAAACACCGGGCAATTGATCACAAACGAGCACAATTCAATGGATTAAGAAAAAATTGAAAATCTTAAAAAACGCAGGAGATTACTCGAAGCGGTTCCGTGACTTAGTTGATTCGCGTGTGACTACTAATCCCAAGGTCACTGATTTGATTCCCGACACGAAGCGCTTGAAAATAATTGAGCAAGCAATTTTCAAGAAAATACGCCCTAGTTCGGATGAAAGGTAAAATGTATGTCCCGTGAGTGTGTTGCTAGGCACACTAAAGATGCCTACCTTACTTGGAATAGCAACTGTTGTGCAAAATTCAAGATTTTCAGGTAAAAACTTGCTTCCCGGCCAATGTAGTACCTTCGGACGGAGCATTGAAAAATCAAATTGGGGAGAGAGGGAAGCTAGTCTAAGCGGCTCCGTGGCCTAGTTGATTTGAGTGTGACTACTAAACCCAACGTCCCAAATTTGATTCCCGACACGAAACGATATATGTCCCATGTAAGCATGTTCTCCCGCCCGTTAAAGATCCCTACCTCGCTTGGAACATCAGCTGCTCGGCAAAGTTCAAAATTTCAAGGCAAGTCTCGCTTCCTGGTCAATATAGTACCTTTGGTTGGAGCATTGAAAAAGCAAATGTAGGGGGCTAGTCGAGGTGGCTCTGTGGTTGATTCGCGTGTGACTACTAAATACAATGTCACGAGTTTGGTTCCTGACATGGACCACTTGAAAAATGGTAGACGAGCATTTTCCTCAAAAATACCCCTCGTTTGGATGAGAGGTGAAATATAGGAATAGCAGGAGTTCGGTAAAATTCAAAATTTTCAGATAGAAAAAACTCGTTTCTTGGCAAATGTAGTTTTTTCGGGCGGAGCCTTAGAAAATCAATTGTAGAGGAGCTAGTCGTCAACCTGCCGCCTGCATTTACTTTCATTTTTTTGCTGTAAGCAAATCGGTACAATTGAAACATACACCTAATACAATTGAGCACAAAACGATCACAATTCAATGGATTAAGAAAAAGATGAAAACCTCAAAAGTGTGGGACTAGTGGTCAATCACACCCCCCCCCCCCACACTCACGAGATTTATTTTTATTTTTCATTGAAAGCAAATGTACACAGTGGAAACAAACACGGCACAACTGAGCATAAAACCAGCACTAGTACTGGACTAAGAAAAAATTGAAAAACTGAAAGTAGGAGCCATCTTGACTGATCTACACTGAGCGCATATCAAACATAAGTTTGCTTTTCTACATGTCCGTCAACATTTTCAGCTTGTGCTGAAGCGACGATTAGTAAAACTAAATTATTTGAGGTTGTGTGTTATAGCTGTATATGTTTTTGTAAAATCGGTACATATAGTTTATTCTTCGTTAAGTAATTATTTTTAGAGCTCTTGCATTGGGGATGGTTGCTACTCATTTAAATGGTACGAGTGCGGAAGTGATATCGGAACATATCTATTTATAATTATGGAACGTTCAAAAAGGCCTCTTGCTGTAACTGCATGGAAGTTTTCAAAATTAACTTTAACAGCATTTACAGCTGTTAGTACAATTCATCTTATTTATTTTAGGTTACTTTAATAATTACCACTATTTGCAGATTCTACGCTGGACGTACTCCTTGCTTGCTTTACTTCTAAAAATGTATCACAAGCAATCGGACTTGAGCAACTGACATATTTTTAACGCAATAATATGGGATACATTAATCGTTTACGAAGTAGGTTGAAAACAAGTCTATAATATTAACTAAAGTGTATGATATGATTGACTTATGAATAAAGTGTACTAACATTGAACAAACACATTTAAGAAAGACTTTATGAGCGCCCTCTGTAAAAAATGTGTCGCACTGTAGTTAAAAATTGTAACTTTTTATATGTTATCTTTGTATCAAATTATACTATCTTACTATCTATTTGCCTTTTTTCTAATATGTTTAGGGTAATTTTATGCTTTGATGTAATTCAGAAACCGTTGTTTCAAGCGACACTAACTATATATAGCCTAGTGCTCCTTTTTGATTTGTAAAATCCGACAGAAGTTAAGGCAAATTTGTAGATTGTGGCTAACCTTTGTCCAAAGGAGAGCAGAGCATTTGAAACGTGACGCTTTAGCTCAAAAGTCTCACCTAGATATTTAGAGGAGAAATTCCAATTAAAAAGCAACGCACGAAAGGTAGAGGTGGAGCAATGGCTATAGTGATTAGTAAAACTCCGGAAGATAAATAACTAGCTGAAGTCAATTCTGCGGAGGCATTTGCATGGTGGAGTTAAGGAATGAAACCCCGAAGAAAAGAAGAGGGAGCCGGAGCCACAAGAAGGGTGGTAAGTGTACCGTCATATAAAAGATATTAAAACCGAAATAAGAATCGCTAATTTTGTTATTTTTGTGCCTTACACTAATTTAAGAAAATGCATTAAGGGCGTTAATCGTAACTGAACACTATAAACCTCTTAACAACGAAACTGCCGCTGTAGCACGTGAGCGCATAACCGTATCTATAAAATACCCAAAAATAGGCCTAGAGCAAATAACTAACTAGGCTCTAAGCTCACGCATTAATACTGTGATATAGAAGCCACTAGAAAATATGAATTGGCGCTTTAACAACCTTCTACACAATATTACCTTAAGCTTGGATGGGCCAACAAAAAGCAATATGTGAAACACCCAGTTCTGTTATGGTGTAAAGGTATGAATGAAACAAACGTGGCAAGAACCAACAGGTATCGATTAGTTTAATATTCTCTTAACCCATTAATACACATTGGCATATACATAGACCAGTGGATAAAAATTATTGTATACAATAAAGTTATTAACAATAGTTTTATTTGCGGTATTTTTAACATAACATGGTAGTAGTTTTCTCATTATTTAAATTTTTCATTTATCATTATTCATTATTCATGTAAATTCAATTTATATAATTTTTTTATTTATTTTCTAACCAGTTTTCGGCATGCTGTCTGACAATTTAAGCATGCCTGACCCAATACAACAATGTCGGTGAAGTTGCGTTTTGATTTATTGTTTAATTATGTTTGTGCGTTTTCTTTCTGTGTGTATGATACATACAAAAGTTAAATACTACGAGAATTTCATAGCGTACAAATGACAAGTAAAACTGCAGATGCACAGTTGCTTCTTTACAATGTTGTATGTCAACTTTATGGAATTGTCACCTGAGTAACGATTAATACAATGCCTAAGTTTGGATTATTGTCAATGAGGTATTCAACAATACACTCGTCTTAGCCTGATATAGAATAACGTAAAAGAACTGATGTAGCATTGAGAAATTAACCTTTTAAGAAACGTTGTATAATAATTCAAGCTATGAATTTTTATAGAAAAAGCACCAGTTTTTGTATGTGATAAGTTTTCTTTACAATGAAACAATTTTACCAGCCAGTAATTTTATTAAATATCAGTTTTTCAAGTAAAATTGTCGATGGAAAAATTTTGAATTAAAAAGAAATATATCCATAAAAGAAACACTCTGGTATTTTTTGATTAGATGAATTAACACACAGTGAACAATTATTAAAATCTTTCAATTTTACATTCGCTTATACCCACTAAGTCATGAATCAAAACCAGCAGGTGTAGAAGACACCGTCCTTAAATCTTTTGTCATAGTTAGATATTTATCTTCACTTGATAAGCTTTGTATGGAAAATAAATGCTGCCAATAATTTTCAAATGCTGCACCACTATCAGGTAAATACTTATCGAATTTCAACCATTCCCATCAATTGAGCAATATGGAATTGTTTAGTTTCGATTGCTAAGCTTCACCAACGTTGACAATCTATTCATTACCTGTATCGTTAGGAAAATAGAGCATGAGCCATTCTGCCTAACAAATACTATATTCAGTAGCAAGTTTGACATTTTCCTCAACAATTATTTGAGCTTTCTCAAAACTAGAATTTCCTTGTGAGCTCTTTTTGGACATCTCTATTTGATGAGTGGTTCATACTTCAAATAATAGCTATTTAATGAATCTCACTGTTTCAAGAGCTTATCTGTTGCTGTATTTAGTAGGACGTTAAATAATGTACTTAGGACCTTGAGTTATCTACAACTTCCCACAACAGCAGAGTTCAACTTTTCGTGCGCAAAAACCAATAGAATTTTCATTGTTAATATTATTTAGTTTAGTTTCAATATGAGTGAATAATTTTTATATAACAGAAAGTCATCTAATTTACTGTATATTGTAGCAACAATATTCCATTGTATTTTATTTTAAGGCACAATCTACATATTAATTATAATATAAATATTGTTATCAACTATTCTCTGTATAATCATCTAAGGTAATAAATAACAATCCAACTTTATCAAAAAATTTTAAATTGAGAACTAAAAACCCGAGTATTCATTTTTAACAGCTTTCAATATATAGGGTAATCCGTTTGAATTTTAGTAAATATAAGATCTAGTATCCACAGAACTCATTAATTATGTATATTCATGAAAAATAAATTTATAGTGGCAACCTAGCATTTATAAATTTTGTGATGTCACTGTAAAATTGACGTGAACAATTTATATTATGCTTAAAATAGTATATTATACAGAGAGAGAAAGAGAGAGAGAGAGAGAGAGAGTGAGAAGTGCCTCATTTTCCACAAAGCGTAGTTTACAGCCCGAGGGCGAAGCCCGAGGGACACAAAGCACTCAGGGAAAATGGCATTATCTCCTGAAGTGTATATACTATTTTCTCACGACTGGGATCAGAAACACCATAAAAATTAAATAATATGGTACATCCCTCACCTTTGACAAAGTAATAAGTTTAATATGTAAGTAGCCTGAGACGGTTTTACCTAGATAACAAATTGTTTAAACAAGCGTTGAAGTTTTGGAAAATTTATCTCGATTCTAAGGTTGAACGCACACCTAAAGCAACACGACGCAATATTTTGTCTCGAAACAAAACTGTCGTGTCAGTTCGTCACTCGACAACGTCTTTGCCTTGTTAGTAGGCGTAGGGCCGCGCATTGGCTGCAACGCGACGCGACATTGTCTCGAGACAAAAAAGTGTTGTTGCAAGGTGTCTGTCGATGTTTCTTCCAATTCCTGCGTCGAGGCAAAACGCTTGCAACATAGTCAACTCGCATGCGACGACTGCATATCAAGTGTTTGCTACTTCTTGTCAAATGTTTGTATAGGTTCGTTATTAATATTGTTCGTATAGTTTTTTCAATAAGTATATTTTATTACTATGGATATGGAGGAGTAAACTGAAAAATTCGGATTTTCGGAATTGATACGTCACATTCATCGAACATTTTAGGTTTGTGGCTACTAATTTTGGGAGTGTAGGATAAAGTCCTGTATAAAGAATCTATGGTGTTCAAAATCTAAGCCGTCGTATTTTCAGAAATTATGTCATACAGCTTTAAGATGGATTTTAAGAACATAGGAAATGGAAGATTTTTCCCGTGAAAAAGTTGTACCAAAAATTAAATTTAGGCATTAGAACTTTTAGAAAATATATACCATATGCCCTAAAACCTGTTCGGGTGTGGAGTAAAGATAAAAATTCCAATGGAAATAAAATCTCAACTTTTAAATATTAAAAAATCGTGTGACAGCTTGAAGTAATAACTGGGGTGAGTTGTTTTAAGGTTCTGACTGATATAATGGGTAATAATTCGTAGCAAATGACATTAAAACTTTCGAAGTTTAGGAATTAGTTTTCCAATTTTTGGGGATGGTAAAAAGTTGACTCCAGAGTGAAAATTTCACTGGAAGAAAAACTTCAAAACGAATAAAGTGTAGCATATTTGTATGTGTGTATTAAAAAAGTAAAATAAAAATTAGTAATAATTCTATTGATGTTAAATATTCCATCAATATTTGATACTCATTGGTTAAAAGTTAAAAAAAAATCACTTCTTTAGATAGCATGGTCACTGATTTGCACCAAGCTATAAACTCCTCAGTGACTTGCTCACAATTGACAGCAACAATTTGCTCAGCGGTAAATTTGTCACAAGGTATCATAAATCATCGCCCACTGGACGCGAAACAACGCAACAATTCATCTCGAGGCAAAACTTTCTTGAGACAAAATGTTGCGTCTTATTGCATTCGGTGTGCGCCCAGTCTTACATTGTGTTCGCGTCGTGTCTTTATTATTGAAAATGCGGTGCGATAAAATGAAGGAACTTCAAGAGATTGTCGATGCAGCTTCTGTGGCGGTTCTAAAATCTCTAACCAGCTAAACCAAGAAGTTATACTAAGCAGCTTACAACCGCTTTAAAGAATAGTGTGCTGAAAGGAAAGCGCAATCTTATACAGAAAACGTCATGATGGCATATTTTAATGAAAAATCAATATGCTATAAATCTTCTACGTTATGGACACAATATTCGACAATAAGTCATGTTTATTAGTTTACGACAACCTAGATGAAAGCAGGTATTCAAAATTAATTGCTCTTTTAAAAAAAAGTCTGACGGTAATCAAGCCAAAAACATCTAAGGTTTTAACGAGAGATCAATTTGAAAAGTTTTTGTTAGAAGCGGATGACAACCAGTATTTAATGATTACGGTATATATAAAGATACTATAAAAATTTTAAATTTTTATTCATTGTAGGTAGCCTTAATTATGGGAATTGCGGCTGCCTGCCGTTCGAAGGAATTAGCAAATATTACAATCGATCACATTGAAACAGGAAGTTCATCTTTAATCATTGCAGTACCAAACATTACAACAAAAAAAGTGCGATCACTTGTAGGTTTTAAGGGTTTATATCACAAATATGCCGGACTTTGCCTTTCTGAAGTTAAGCACCGTCGATTTTTATTTTTTTTGCAAAGGAGAAACATGTTACACGCCAACTAGTGAGGAAAAATGTATTTGGTAAAACGCCAAGCATTATTGCGACCTATTTAAATTTACTAAACCCGTCAACATACACTGGCCAATGCTTGCGCAAGTTTTCAGCTACATTACTGCGGTTGATATTATAGCTTTAAAAAAAGCATGGAGAATGAACGTCTGCGGCTGTGGCCGATGGCTATATTCAAGATTCTGTTCAAAATAGTGCTAAAAGTGTCTCGAATACGTGTAATTTGTCACAAAAGTGTTAATTTAATTTCAGATAACAAGTTTATAACAAGCGATATTCCTTCAAATATTATATGTTGTTTTAATATTTGTGGATCAGTTACGTTATTTGCAAATATGAATAAAGAATGAGTTTGTTTTTGTAACTTTTTTTTAAACTGTCACAATAACGAAAACTACCTAGGGAGTTTTCTCCTTATTATTTATCTAGCGAAAAAATGGTGTACTTCTGTCATTATTTTGACACCAGAGAAGTTGATTTCTACTCCCGCTCGTGAAAAACTTAATTTTTAACTAATACACATATTCTTCCATTAGATTAAGTTTCGGGTGATAATAAAGTGAATCATAGCACAACATAATCATCTTCGGCTAATATTTTATTAATGACATATAGGTTGCTTGTATGAAAGAATATTCAAACAATTTATAATTTTATTTTAAATCTCAGAAACGTATAATATATTAAAACTTTCAAAACTGAATTTGCTATTTACTAACTCTTGCTGTTTTCGAGATATCAGTGAAACCGGTGCGGTAATGCGGTTGCAGGAAATAATATGCAATATACCCAACTCTTATTGTGCTGATAAATGTGTAGAGGATAAAGGTGTACTCAAAGTTTTTGATTAAATGGGACGTGCGTTATGTAAGCTAAACTAGCAAAACAAAATTATAATTGAATTTAACTTTTGACATGGTAGGAAAGCATTTTGTAATCAGGTTTTAGCGCCTATAACTAGGGCTGGGTCGGCGTATCGATATATCGATACGACCCCCGTATCGACCCCCCCGATACAGCGAAAAATAAATATCGATATATCGATATTCGATATGTATCGATACGAATCGATAAGTATCGATACATATCGATACGCATCGATACGTATCAATACGTATCGTTACGTATCGATACGTATCGTTATGTATCGATACGTATCGATATGTATCGATACGTATCAATACGTATCGATACGTATCGAGATTCGATATAAAATATGTATCGATATTCGATACTCAAAATCCCGTATCGCCCACCCCTATATATATACTTATGTCACAAATATTAAACTTCAAACTTTAATTATTTTGATAACATACAATCTTAAGTGAAAGATCGAATTGTCAGTAAATACATTATTTTAAATCGATTTTGTGATTTTATTCCCAAAGAAAGAGTAGATAAATTATCGATGCGTATCGATTCGTACCGATACGTATCGCTACGCCTCGATATGTATACTTAATCTACACATCTAAACGTTCTGATACGAATTGCTATATATATCTATACGTACCGTTACGTATCGATACGTATCGATACGTATCGATACGTATCGATACGCACCGATACGCGTTGATACGTATCAATACGCATCGATACGTATCGATATGTATCGATACGCACCGATACACGTCGATACGCATCGATACGTATCGATACGCATCGATACGTATCGATACGTATCGATACGCATCGATACGTATCGATACGTATCGATATATATCGATATTCGATATATCGATACATATCGATATAGAATATGTATCGATATTCGATACGCAAAATCCCGTATCGCCCACCCCTACCTATAACCTACTACTGTAATAAAACGATGTGAATTATATGTAGGAACTATAATCATTTACTGTAAGCATATGGATTGAAGGTCAGATTAAGAAAGACATTGCAGTAGTATGAGAAAGAGTTGCTAATATTACAAAACGTTACAGAATTACGTGTACATACAAACGGAATGGTGAAAGTAAACAAACAATGACCAAAGTGCAAAGAAAAGAGGTCACCTAAATAGCTAAAATGCCTACAATTAGTACATCACAAAACGGCGGAAAACTGCGGTAACTTGTCCGTACTAAAGAGATAAAAACTTTAAGCAGCTTAATGGATCACGACCTCGACCTGAAATGTACTTGTAGATAAAGTACTTGATAAAAATTGCTTATATCATTATTAAATTTAGAAATTGCTTATCCGTATTTTAAAAATTCTACAAGGTACAATAGCGCAATTTCGACTATACATTTTAAATAGAACTAATTTGTGTAATTAACGATAAATCAATTGTGCCTATCAGTATCATTTATTCTGTATTAATAACTACCAGAGTTATTGTAATTATATTAATAACTCGGTTACTTCTCAAAATTATGCAAATGCGTGTATAATTTTTTTATCATGTTGCATGACATAAGGACACAATTTGCACGTAAATAAGAGTCTAGTTTGGATTGCAATATGTAGGAACAGCAATTACTTGCCAAGCAATTATGTTTTTCTAGAATTTGCTTAAACAGCAAAGTTTAGATAATCGCAGCCTTATAGTAAAAGCTGTGTACATTCAAGGTTAATGGCTGATTAGTTCTTGTAAATATTTCTCTTCTGTATTCTATCAGTTTTGTGGGCAACCTTTATCGAACCTAAAATAGACAAAAGCGAGACTTACCAAAAAGTTCCGTAACCACGTTATCGGGGCATCTTCCGAGTAAATAAAGCCGACCATTAAGCGGTGTGAAAATCATGGCCATGACAATTTAGAAAACTCCGGGAAAAATGGGCGTAACTAGAAAATTCTTCTGGGAGGGACCCGCGGGGACAAGGTGAAATAAAGGGTCGAAGGTAGAAATTTTTAGCTTTTATTTTTAGAAAACGATTTTTCAGTCATTATTTTACTATCTTGCGGTAGAAAATCTGGTTTTACGGAATCGAATTATCCTAATCCCTCCGTATTATACTATCACCGTATGCTAGATGCAGGACTTAAATTTCTTATTTGTTTTTGCAACGAAGTATTGCTGCTCCTTATAGAAATTTTATTATACAGGGTGTCGGCTAAATACATGTACAACGTGAGACTAGAGATTCCTTGGATAAAAATAGATCGATTTGCGTCAACTTACCCTATCCCCAAGTTGCTTCATTTTACCGCTAGAGGGCATCAAAATTCGTGAAAAATTCTTGATATTTTAAAATAACTCGAAAACGCGTCGATATATTTTGATCATTTTAGGGGTGTGATTTTCTATTTTTAATTAACATTTTGTGGTGTTATATACAATGTTTTTAAAAGCATACGAGTGTCCCAAAAATGATGTATTGTATATATATCTGACTATAGTTTTTTTTTCTACTCATGCAATGACTATCCTTTTTTATGAGTAGTCGACGTAATTTGGAAACTTCTTTGTCTCTCGTAACATTTTGATTAGATGATCGGTTTTCCAGAAAAAAAATTTCAAATGTCTACATACTTTCGTCATCATTGCTGCAATAAGTGTAAAATGGGGCAAATAAAATTAAATAGTATGTATAGTAGTAGGCGTTGCTTTTTATTTGATTATCATTTAACCTCAGTTTGCCTGTCAAATCGTGAATTTCTGCTTAATTCAATAAAATTTTGCATCTTTCATCTTTCATCATGGGTAATTACACAAATGAACAGGTAGATGTGCTTTTGGTTCGGATTTTGTCAAGGCAATAGTCATGAAAGTGTCAAAGTGTACAAGGAAAGACTTTCTAATCGCCAAGTGCTAAACCACCAAACATTCGCAAATATTGAAAGACGTCTTCGCAAAAATGGCAGCTTTCAGTCAAAAAATGCCGATCGAGTACGTCAACGTACTACAAAAGCTGCAGATAGAGTTGAGGAAGACCCAAAAATAAGCACGGGACGCTTAGGACTTGAACACGACGTTTTAAAAGAACAGTTATTACACTCATACCACGTTCAGTAGGTACAAGACCTTTTGCCTATCGATCCTGAGAGGCGTCTAGCTTTCTGTCAATTTATTCAAGATCAGAAAAATCAAAATGTAAATTTTAGTCGCAAAATTTTATTTACAACCGAAGTTTCTTTTACAAGATCTGGTATCACTAACGTAAATAACCAACATGTTTATGCTGTAGAAAATCCTCATGCAACTAAAGTGACTCACTATCGACATGAATTCAAGATTAATGTCTAGGCTGGTGTTATTGATAATTTTATTATCGGTCCTGGTGTAATAGCAAAATAATTAAACGGAAACAATTACTTCAACCTTCTACAACAAACATTGACGAATTTATTGGAAGGTCTGCCATTATTACTTCGCCAAGACATGTGGTTCATGCTCGATGGTGCTTTTCCCCACTTTACTCTAGCTGTTCGACGACATTTACATGAAAAATATCCGGATTGATGGAACGGAAGGGGATATGATGCTCCTACAAATTGGCCATTTCGCGAAGACGTCTTTCAATATTTGCGAATGTTTGGTGGTTTGGCACTTGGCGATTAGGAAATCTTTCCGTGTAGACTCTAACGCTTCCACGACTATTGTCTTGACAAAATCCGAAAACCAAAGGCATATCCACCTGTTCGGCATTTGTGTAATTACCCACGATGAAAGATGAAAAATGCAAAATTTTATTGAATTAAGCAGAAATTCATGATTTGACATGCAAACTTAGGTTAAAAGATAATCCAATTAAATAACAAATAAAAAGCAAAGCCCAGTACTATACATACTATGTTCTTTTATTTGCCCCGTTTTACACTTAATGCAGCATTGATGACGAAAGTGTGCAGACATTTGAAATTATTTTTTCTGGTACACCGCTCATCTAATCAAAATTTTACAAGAGACAAAGAAGTTTCCAAATTAAGTCGACTAGTCATAAAAAAAATTGGTAGTCATTGCATATGCAGCAAAAAGGTTATGGTCAGATATTAATACAATACATCATTTGTGGGATACTTGTATGCTTTTAAAACCATTGTATACAGCACCACAAAATGTCAATTCAAAATGAAAACACAACATCTGTATAGGGTAAGTTGGCCCAAATCGATCTATTTGGAGCCAAGGAATCTCGGTTCTCACGTTGTACTCGTATTTTCCGGACCCCTGTATATTCAGTCAATGAGATGAAATTACAAGTTTTAATGAAAATAACCAATTTCTTTCGTGTCCCCCAAGACAAAGGAAATATCTTTTTTACGAAGATTATGACTTTTATTTTTCTCATAATCGTAAAATAAATTTTTTTGTAACATCGGTAGAGATAGAAGGTAATGATTGTTGGTCTTTGTCCCAACGTGCTTTTTTCTCAGATAAAATTATATCAGAATCATCAGAAACATAACTATAATAACTACCATAAATTGGAGTATATCGTCCAAAAATCAACAATAAAAGTGAGAAATAAGTTGCTTCCTGTTTGGAGGTGCGCAATGCTTGTACAATTTTAAAGATATTTTCATCCAATTTGGTATGATTAGAGGCAATATAAGATGAGATAACGGTAATGATAACGGTAACTCTTTTGGTAGGATTTACTTGCAGGTGATATTTACCATTAAACCAAATCTTTTGCACTTTATAACTAGTTACAATATTTTGAAAGTCTTTAGAAATAAATTGGACCATTGGGACCATTGCAACAGAGAATAATTTGAGGATACCAAAGATAAGAAACACTTGCTGTTCTAGAAATTTTATGATTGTAGCAGTTGCTGTAGCTAAGGGTTGAACGAGATCGAATTTGGAAACCCATCTCTTATTACTAACAAATATTGATTACCTTTCTTTGAACGAAGAAGTGGTCCTAATAAATTAAAAGAAAATTAATTGAAAGAGATAAGAATCTTTTTCAAGTTACTCATTAAATCAGGTCGGGCTTCTTGCGAACTTTTTGTGTTCAACAGATAGAGCTTATCACTACAAGCTTGATTTTCCAAAAACTAAGTTTGCATTCTTTATGCGCAAGTTTTCATTAAACATGTAACACAATAAATAGTCACAGAACGTAATTTTATATAAATATAGCAGGCAATTATTTAATATACTAACAATCTCATCCGTTAACAATATTTTAATTCAACATAGCCGTCGCCATTGTAAGTTGGCACAGAAAGAAACCGTAATGTGGGATTTTACATGAAGAAAAATAATTTATTTTATTTTAAAAAGAAAAATATAAGATTTTTAATATCTAATATTTGAAAAGGGCGAATCTAAGATAGAGCCTATTGCAAATAATCAATCAGTGTGTTATTAATATAAGCACACCGTTGACGCCAAATTTGTACTGGTTAAATGACAATTACAGCTAAACGTACTTTAGTTTAAAATGGGTTGAGCAGAAGGCGTAATATTGCAAAAAATTTTCAATAAAGAAGGAACAATAAATGACCAAAGAACGGTTTACCTTTAATTTTATAGGTAGCTTAAAGTAGACTCAACATCTTTTGGTCATTGTATACCGGCTATTGTTCCCTAAAGGTACGACAGAGTCTTTTTTGGGTCGGCGGCTTATTTATTTGCAAATTGGCAGTGGCGTTCGCAGAACCAACCTGCAAGTTAAGTATAACAATATTTAGATGGAGGGAACGACAAAGGTAGAAATTCATAGGTACTCCACTGCATCGCCGCATTCACTTCCACGTCGTTTTTCCAGTTAGGTAGCTCAAGATAATCTGCCTCGCTCATGGCATATGTTCATACAAATAGTCAAAAAGCTCTTTGTCCTTCGAACTATCTCATTGGTTGAACTTATTGATCTAACAGATTACATACAATAAACTGTAGAGTATTCACCTAGCGGAGCATAGGAAACCAATAACCGCACTCTTATGTGTAATAATCTACTTACATTAACTAAATAATGATAAAAAATAACAATTCCAATCAGTCCTGGAAATCCCTGAAACCTAATTATTGAAATAGAGTTTGTAACGTCAATAAAAGGCATAAAATGTGCATCGGTTATCTCAGACGTACATTTTATTTCAGTGTTAACCCATTTATATAATGTTTTTAACACTATTTAATGAATACATTTGAAACAAAACGTCTTCGGTCCATTTACTAATACAAAACACGAAAACGAAACCACAATATAAGTTTGGACATCAAAATATTCCAATATCAATTAAATTTCATGCTCGTAAGAGCGTAGTAAGTTGTAGAAATTGTTCGTTATATAAGCTGGACTAAAAACTTTGCATAGAAGTTGTAGCAAAAAGTGTAAATTGAAAGTTTGAATAAAATTTCAAAAGTTATATAAGGTCCATAAGAATTGCACAAAGGCTGTATAATTTTCTCAGGGTTATATATTTTCGAAGTAAGTTAATAGTCCAATTAAATGAGCACAAACAGAAAAATTATTAATAAAAAGCTGGTGGATACTTTTATTTTGACATACTTTTGAACAAGTAAGGTCCTAACCTCCACCTCCAAGGCTCGATCCTCCATCTAGAAAAAAATATGTTCCATTCAAGTTTTTTCACCATATCTCGGTAATCGTTAATCCATTCGCGTTAAAGGTTATTATAAAATTTAAAGCCCATTAAATTCTCTAATAAGAGTGAAATTTATTTAATTCATATCTTAAATATTTTTTCTGTTATGCGCTGTTAAATATACGGATAAATGTATTTTGTCTCAGACTGCCGTTACCCAGCGAACAATTTTATAATCGGTCTTCATCTTTTATTCATTGTTAACCGGAACTACAACGAGAATTAGTTAATGGGCAACAAAAAAATTGGATCGGTAAACAACAGCCAGACCTTTCCACACTCTGTGAATGAGCCTGACAATAAATAACCAAAGAGATAAAATTAAATAAAACCAGTTAAGGGCGCGATCGGATGTATGGTTGGCTGCCTAAAATCCATCAAAAAACAGGTTATTCTGTTTGGTAAATAACTTTTGTTGGATTGAAAATATGCAAAATGTAACTTCACCATTAGACTCACAAAACTTTGAACTTTCTAACGAAGGTTTGATTTTTTTTCTAAAGTGCAGTAATAAGCAAGAAATAGCTGTTAAAAGTAATGGTAAAAATTCACTTACTTTATTTTAGTTACTACATCTAACATAATCAATTTGTATATAAAAAAAGCATTCGTTGGATAGCAGAATACATATATAATCGTTCTGTTAAAAAAAATTTCAAAATTATTGATCATGATAGTCGTAGTGTACTGAATGGATTTTATTGAATTATTACATTAATTGTACGCCATTTTAATATAAATTGTTCACGACTTCCTCCGAAGATGGCACTGTTAATGTTGTGTAGAATAAGGTTTAAAACCAGAATATTTCAAATTGAATTATTTTGGACTTTCTTTTTGTCGCATTGAAATGAAGTAAACTAATAATATATGGTGAATTACCATTTGATAAGTGTAATTGTAATAATGATTGGATTAATTGCGAATATTTATGAAGTCAAAATGACATAACCTCAACATCCATGGTTGTTTGTAAACTTTCATGTTTATGTTTACAAGCGATAAGTAAATTATTACAGCAGTTTTACTTTGTGAAGCTTATACTATGTTATAATAGTTTTTAAAAAAAAAGGGTAGTGTGCCGTATCCCAAAACGTAACTAGATACTCTACAATATTCAATATAAGCAAAATATTGCATCATGTTAGCAAGAGTAATGTTTATTAAAATATCTTAGTGGAACCATTGCAGGGAAATAGGATACATTTTGTTACAAATTAGGTTGCGAGTTTGGTACTCGGCAAAATGATTTTCAAATTTGAACGATCTGGGGGAGGACGTTCTCAAAAAACGATAATTTTTCCTACATCATTTTACACTTCACTTTGGGGACGTTCATTGTCTTGTGTATCTTCACCAGGGGTCTGCAATGGTAATTATATTTTCAATTTGAAAAGTGTCAAAATCAGCTTTAAATATATAGGCAACTTATTAGTGTACCCATTCTTTACCCCCACATAACAGACTTCCGTCTTTTTTGGTCTTACAAAGTCCAAATGTAACGTCAAATAGATGTGATAATGAAATTTTCTCAAATTGTGCTGCCGGCAAAAATGGATTATAATAAACAATAAACTTCAAAACTCCCACTAATTATGAAATATATTTTAGGCTAAATTAAAAATAAAAATGGAAAAGTTTATTTAGGATTAAACAATTTACGAAACTAGACCTAACTTTAGGCATTAGAAATAAACCATAAAAGAATTCCTTTTTGGTTTATTCTGTCAAAAAATAGCTATTTTGTTACATTAAATCGACTCTGTCAAAAACGACTAAACGTTTATTTCAATAAATATTTCAAACTAATAGAATATTTGGGGTCTTCGGTTAATATTTTTCATCAAATGCTAATATCGAAAAATGTATTTCCAATACAAAAAACTGTGAGTTGTTACCTGTAAAGTGTGCTTTATTAAAACAAAATTATTACAAATGTTTAATTTTTACTGAATAACTAAGAAATTAAAAATAGGTTCAATTGTTGTAACATTTACAATGTGTATATAGGTATTTTTGAACAGTAAGTCATTAGCAACCAAAAACTTAAAAGGAACACTGTTTTACACAATACGTAGCAACGTAAATGATATAAAACTATTGGTGAAAGGAAGTGAATAACAGGCATTTGTAAATAATATTTTTTAAACCACACATTTTAAGGTCAATAGATAAACGTTTAGTAATAAATATACGAACAGCTTTCGAATTGAAATTGACTTTATTGTTGTTAATATTACATTAAATATTAGTATATAAGGCATGTTTGTAGGTCCATACAGGCAAAGTTTAGTCATAGACTATGGTACACTTAACCTGCATAAACCACTACATATCTCTACAAGGAAAATGAGTGAAGCAAATGAATAATTACACAAAAATTGAAAAATATACAATTAGGCTATGTTACTACTTAACCAAAATATGCGCCCTGATTTGAACCTTGAATGCAGTAAAAGTAAAAAAGATTTTTATATCCTTCTGGAATTGCATTATAAGTAGAAACAGCATTATAGATGAATCTTCTCTGAAACATAGCAGTCAGTTTCTTGGGAATTGTTAAAGTTTTAGTGTGTCTAATATTGATGCAATGCACTTTGGAGCGTGTCATTAATATTTTAGCAATATCCTCTGAAGTCATTTATAATTATTTTATGAACAAAACATAACAAATGATGTTTCCTGCAGTTATCCATATTTAACCAGTGCAACTCTTTTATCTTATGCGATACATGATCAAATTTTTTTAGTCCAAAAATTAAACGACAACAAGTATTTTGAATCCTTTGTATTTGTGTCATAGAAGTGCTATCAAGGTTTGGACCATCTATAAAATCTCAATAGTTAAATAATGACAAAACTAGCTTCCGACAACAGCCTTTTCAATTGTAAGGTTAGTATAGACCGACAAGCATATAGTTGTTTAAGTGCTATATACGACCTTTTTATTAACCTTGCAACATGTGACTTAAAGCGTAGATCATCGTCAAGTATTAAACAGAAATTTCTTGAAGAACTAACTAATGGAAGAGGTATTGTTAATTATGACTTTTATCTTATCCTTAACACAATCTCTAATTTTCTCTGTGATCCGAAACAATATCAGCATCAATAGTACCTGCACGAACAAATAATTCATCACTTGATAAATATATGGAATCAATAAAGAGGACTGCTGTTATTTACTATGCGTGTAGGTTCGTTTATTACTTAGATGAATCCATAAGAATCAATGCAGTGTGTGATAATATTACTTAAATTGAAAAGATTCACATTGACATCACCTAAACATATTATATTATCCATCATTGGTGCTAAATAAGATAATATATTATCTACTTCATCAACACAACTAAGCAGATTAGAGTTTGGGGATCTGTATACTGTGCCTACAGTAAAAGTTTTGCGATTTAATTTAAACATTATCCAAAATATATTCAAGTATAAGAGTCAGTTGCAAACCAAACAAAATAACCTGACATTTAAGTTCCTTCCTTACGTACTCACCAACCCCACCCCCTGGACCTTTCCTTGTGGTGGCCAACACACTTGGCCGATTTAAAGTGTCACGTTAGTGGTATTGATGTAATGATTGTATCCTTTTTTACCTTTGAAAGCAAAAAAGTTTTCTGTAAACGAGTCGATATAAATTTATTGCACAAATAATAATGACAATGAAACTTAAATCTAAATTTCTTGTATAAAAACTCTAGCAGGCCATGAATGGTTAAACATCAATCGCTAAACATTAATAATTTGTTAACATAAATATTGCACAATAAATAATGCAATTTGGTGACCGTTACCATACACTTGTGTATTGTGTTGGTCTCGTGCTAACAAAACCAACTAAAATTACCGTGTAGGTAATACTGGTTATTCTGATCAGTATCACAGTCACTGCTATCACTATTTGTATCACCCACTTTGATAATTAAAGGTTCGACAACATCAAACTGCTGTACTATAGCCCACCATTCCACCATACATTTTTCTGCATGTGTGATACATTTTTGCCAATATGACCCATCTATTCTTTGCAAAGATTCTTGCCATATCAAGTTGACATTTGTGTCATTATAAAGTTGGTTAAGCCGTCCAACATTTTTATTGTAATATTTTTTACAGTTCGCCCATACCAACTCTATAGGATTAAACTCGCAGTGATACGAAGGTAGCCGCAAAACTTTGTGTCCGTACATTTCTGCTAGGGTATCTATTTCATAAACTTTTGGTTGTGGATGTTTTTTAATTAATGATAATAGTTCCCTTTTTAACGTGTGACTGCCGCAACTAACATTGTGTTTAATCAAGTAATCAATGATATTTAGCATTGTCTAGAATAATTACACTGGGTTTGCTTAAATTAGGAATTAAACGTTCTTCAAACCATTTTGTAAATAATGCTGCATTCATGTCTCCATGATAGTCAGCACTTGGAGATTTTGTAGAATGCAAAAGTGCTGCATTGGGGCTGAATCCAGTTTTAGTTGCCTGCATGTACGACTATGAACCTGTAATAAAAAATATTTCTATTAAATGTAATTTTAACTTTAAAAAACTAACCGTTTTCCTTCTCCAGGAGGTTTTCTCTTTACACTGAGCTTGGAACCATTATGCCAACTCTTCTTAACAGAACCTCGACTAAAAATCCACGTCTCATCCAAGAAAACAGGATCATAAAGTTACAATTGTTTGTACATTTCGTATGCTCTTAAAAACTTCACTCGTGCAGCAGCAATATGTTCCTGTTCAAGCACAGCCTTTCTACCATCGTCCAATTTAAAAGAAAAACCAATTGTTGATAGAAGTCTCGTCAGACTAGACTGGCCGAAGTTAAAAATTTGAGCGGTTACAATTTCTTGTCGTAAAGATTTAACAGTTACATGGAGCCCTAAAAGCATAATACTAAAAAACACTAAATAAAATTGTTAGGAAAACTATATTACATTTGGAATACATTTCGTAAATTTCTCGTTTAACCGCATCTATTACAAAACCATCTACATCAGACGATTTAGACTTGTTGAATTTTCGGTGCTTACTCGGTGACTCAGGAACTTTATTTTCTTTTCGGGCTTCTAAAACTCTCTTTTTTAATGGAACGAAGAGAACTCAGTCCTATCTCACAGGCCTCAGATGTTCGCTAACAATAAGCAACAGTTAAAACACAACATATCACTTGAAAATTTGATTATACCTGCAATACTGACTCAAATGCGGCCAAGGTTCCATGATTATCACATTCTCTTTCAAAAAATGTTAGAACATTCATCACCAACAACTGAGCTTGAAAGTTCAAATGTTTGTTACGAAGCGTGTTCATTTTGATAAGTGTTGACCAAACACTATTCAATGTGCAGAAGGTTCTTAGTTTAAAAAAAACTGTTTGTGTATATCAGAATTATCTATAAAAGAAACGTAGAAAATCGCAAGTGAAATAACAAAGCACAAATTCTAACCTAACCTTAAAAATGTTTGACAATTAATTACAAACGGAAATATTTTATGGACATACGTTCAGAGTGGTTGCATTGAATTATACAGCCGCCGAATATTTTTCTAGCTATCCATTTTAGATGGGGAAGCGCCAGGTAATAGAGTAGCATAACAATATTGTGGCTGTGTTTTATTCATATGCGTAACGATGAGTCATGCTTGACTTTATTTGATTTCAACTATATCTAACGCTTTGCTTGCTGTTCAACAACTTCGAAATTGCTGAAGGTCATTTACGATGAATAGGTACAGAAATGGAGAAAAACCAGCATCGTACCGTATTCTAGCAACCGTTATTTGCCTAACTTGGAGACGAACCACTAAACTACTAAAGTTAAAATAAAGTAGTTCCCTCTATCATGCGAAAGTCATACCACAAAGGCGGCTATTTTAAAATTAGTTCGTGTTATGAAAATAGAGGGATGCTATCGCGCCCTTAACCCAATAGTTAGCATATAACGTTCCTATAATATAACTATACGAAAATATCCAAATAATAAAAAAATATAGATATGGTACAATGGAATAAACGGATGCTTTTCTAACACGCGACCCTCCAAATTTTAAATTTCGTATAGGTGATATGGAATGCAGGTGTGTATCCAAGGTGGCCTGGCAATAATCCAAATAGGGGTTTATTGCAGCGGACGTAATATTTATTTAATAATCTAACAAAAAAATAATAGAAGGAAAATTTTCAAATAGTTAACCCTGAATCTCGGAGATACTACTTGCTGAAACAGTCAGAGTATACCTTGAAGTAAACCAAAATTTCCGATTGAAATACAAAAATAAGGTTGCTGTAACCTAAGATTTACGGTATAGCATTAAAGAGAAGATACGCAATTTCTTAAATTACCACAAAGTCAACCCTACTTGCCACATACCATACAGCTATTCCAATTCTAAAAGAACATGAGTTACATATAACTATCAAAACTGATCAAAAACTAAAGATATTACACACATAACCAATGCGCTTATAAACAAAAACAATTTCAGTACATTATGCTACTTAACTGTAGATCTGTTGGCGGTTTAAAAAAGATTGTAATTCGTTTGAAAATCTGATCAGCACCTCTTGCTACTAGCTCTTTGATGCTACTACCAAGGCGGCATCAACGGTTATTGAACGATAGGGTTTGCATAAAAACTAATCCAATAAGTGATTGCAGAAATTATAACTCAGTAAGTTGTCACTGTAATTCTGGGTCAGCCGGTGTTTGCTTTATTATAAACTGCCATGTGGTAACCGTAATTTTAAGCTGGCAAGAGTTTACTGTATTCTAAGCTTGCATATGTTCCCAGTAATTCTGAGACGAAACACAAATCACTGTTGGAATCGGGTAGATTGTTTCACATAAGACATCTCTCAAAGTCAACTGTTGCATGACTAAATTTTTACGTATAAAAGTTAAATGAAGTAACACCCTGGTGTGGCTGTATATATTCGACCCAAGTCGTAATTACAGACAACCTGAATTGTGTAGACAATCTATATCGGTTGAAACGTGGATGTTTAAAGAGGTCCATGTAAGAATTTCATACAGTATTTAAGCTACTAGCCATACTCGGATTTCACCCAAAAATATGTGGTAAATAACTGTAGAAAAGCAGCTTTTCCACGTGCTGTATACATATTTCTCATAAACATTACCGATAAGCCGTTACAAAAAAAAATCGTATGGCTTCTATAACGCGTGCCAAATTCGAAGGATAACCTTCAATGATAGACGTCAATTTAAACGTCAAAATTTTTCATGTGTCTTACATGTAGCAACATAACAACAGGATCCCAACGGACAGTTAATTCCAAAATTACAAGATAAATACAGACCCCTGATTGGGCGACAAAAAAAAATAAAAAGAATATATTTTCTTAACTGCACAGATACTCGAGGGCAAATGTACTAAGAGAAACAACAAATTGGTAAACATAAAATAATAATGCGGGACGGTGAAGATAGAGCTAAAGTATTTTAACAGGATACGTTAGTATTTATTTATTTGAAATCAATATTCTCTGCATGCCCTGATGCTATGACAAGGCAAAGATTACCTTCGCAGGGCATATATTACTAAGAAAGCGCTGTTAGTCTGTTAGTATAATGATATATTGCTCTAAAACATGCTACCATAATTGTCATTTATGAACAGTATAGGTCAAATTGTGCTTGTGTTTACTCAAGATATGCTCTAAAAATGTTGTTAAAATTTCCTAACACCACGTAGGAAGGCAAATATACTTCAAACGAGTATTTAATGGTTGCTTGTTAATATAAGACCAGTATATATAACTACTATTACTACCAAAAACATAGAATCTACCGTGCGCGTAAAAGTAAGGGTTTATTTTGTACGCAGGATGTTATATTTACGGATTAGACATGCAACAATTTAGTGCAAAACATGTTTTTTTTAAATTAGTATGGAACCTGTTAGATATTATGCCACAATAATTATTATGACCAATGTTTGTTTACTTTTAAGAAAACTGTTATTCTTTAATAATTATTATTATCACGTTTTCGGTATTGCCGCCACCGCCAGAGTCTTGACGTGTAAACGACGGGTGTCATGAGCTCGCTAAGCGGTTGCTTGAATTACTGTTCTGTTATATTATAATTATATAATAAATCTCAAAGTGAATTTAGATTATTACTTATTTTAGCAATCGTAAATTGAACCAGTAATACACCACATGATAACAGCGGTTGAGATTAAGAACAGGAAAAGTTTTTACACGCGGTCCGCGGTAAATGAATTGTAATTAAAACAGAAATAATTGATTAAAATGGGCGATCCTATATGTTCAAGGGCTCCAGATAATCTGTCTTTTGCAGGTGATATAGCAAATAATTGGAAACTTTGGAAACAAAAGTTTGAAGTTTACCTGTTAGCGAATGGAAAAAGCGACAAACCTGAAAATGTAAAGGTTGCTGTATTATTAAACTTGCTTGGTGATGAAGGCCTACAAATATATAACACATTCGAATTTGCTAAAGCTGATGATCAAAATGTTTTAGCTAGAAAGCTGGGACATTTCGATAAATATTGTATCCCCATCAAAAATTTAGTGTTTGAACACTTTAAGTTTTTCAAATGCGATCAAGAACGTAATGAATCAATGGACCAATTTGTAACGGCATTGCGAAAACTTGCTTCGACGTGTGATTTCCAAACAAGGATGTTTTAATACGAGATCGTATTGTATTGGGCATTAAAGATTCCAGAATACAGGAAAAACTATTGCAGTAACCTGATTTGAAATTACCGGACGCGCCACAATGGAAAGGAGTTTACACAAAAGCAGAAGAAAATTTCAAACACTTCTGCAACTGATGGTAGTTCTGTTGATGCCATAAATAAAATACGATTTCCAGCTCGTAAAGCTGACGGTGTAAATACAATTAAACACAAACAAAGTACTCAAGGTTCAAGTTTCCTTGAAGGTTTATCTCGAAATAATAATTATGGTAATCGCAGACTTTGCTCTAGATGTGGATATAATCATCTTCAAGAAAAATGTCCTGCCTGGAACCGTTATTGCACCAAATGTAAATTGAAAGGTCATTTCAGGAAATTTTGTCAGTCTAAACGGGTTCATGACTTATTGAAGAATAATCGGAAACTACTGAAACTGAAGATCACATCGTATATTCTCTATCGCAGAAGTCTGTTAATTCTGTAGAGTGGTTAGAAAATGTAGACATAGAAGGGTCTAAAATTGAATTAAAAATTGATACTGGTAGTCAGGTAAATATCTTGAGCTTCAATGATTTTAAAAAGCTAGGTATTAGCACTAGCAAATTAATAGAAACTCCTACCCTTTTGTCTTCATACTCTGGCCATAAAATCAACATTATTGGTGAGATAAAGCTAAATTGTTGTTTTAAAGATGCAAACGACAATTTTTCTTTTTATATTATTAAGCCTTATGTTACATCTACTTCTACTTGTATATTAGGTTTAACTGCAATCAATGACTTGAATATAATAAAAAAATAGCATATGAAGTCAACAGCACAAATGTACAGTTAATACTTGACAGTATAAATCCGTGATCTCAAGTATAGGTAAAGTAAACCAAGAATACAGAATTTCTCTTCAAGAAACTGATATACCACGGGTTAGTGCTCCTAGAAAAATTCCAATTTCTATTAGAGATAAAGTCAAGGAAAAAATTAATAAAATGGTTGTGGAGGAAACTTTAATTCCTACAACAGAACCAACCGAGTGGGCACATCCGTTACTAACTGTGCTTAAAGCAAATGTCGATATTAGGCTATGTATGGACCCTAGATCCCTTAAATGCTTTTATTAAAAGGGAGAATTTTCAAATCCCAACACAAGATACTCTATTTGCGGAATTAGCAGGTTCTAAATATTTTACACTACTAGATGCATGTTCTGCATTCCTACAGATAACTCTTGATTACGATAGTTTGCTGTTATGTACAATAGCTACACCGTTTGGTAGGTTTCGTTACCCTTGATGTCCTTATAGACCGAAAATAATTTTTTATAATTTTTAGTTATGATCAGATGCTAAATAGGGTTGTATAGATTTTATTTCATAAAAAATCGTCAACATTATTATCGCTAATTGGAACTTTGTCGTCCATTAGTGATGTGTGAATTTTCCAGCGATATGATTTAAATTCATTATCATCTTTACAATCTGATAAGCAATAAAGTACCTTAAAGATATCCGTGCGCTGTTGAAGTCATTAAAATCTTTCGTTTAACGCAATAATAACGGCATCTAACATTTTGAAGTAGAAATTCAGTTTAGAGGCTTCTCGGAAAGAAATGACGGATTCATTCCTCCTCTTCATAAGTAAAGATACGCTTTTTTCTTCTAACCCGGGAAACTGATTCTTCAGGAAACAAGTCCTTGATGTCGGTGGATGTAGCTATCTCTTTGGCCTGTGTTACAAGTACATTAAACTGTTCATCAGATCTTATTCCAATAAAGTAGATTTTTAAATTATTTAGTGCCTCCATCGATGATCTTATGTTCACTTTAGGATTTTGAAGCACTTACTCGCAACATTAATCCTATTTAAAATGTTATGCCAAATTGAAATTGAACACTTCAAACGAGTGAGTTGGCCAAGGTTTTTATGTTCATATCTCTTGTACATTCTTCTTAAATTTCTTCCAAAGCATCATAAACTTCAACAATTTGAGTTTTAAGTGGTATCAAGGTTATAATGCGACTTTCCTATCTAGCGTCCGATAGCGGTTGTAAGGTTAATTTTGGAATATGTTATAATAATATGTGCATCTGACATTTGATACTGAAAAAAATACATAAATTTCTTCAACAAGATTGAAAAATTCCACTGCTTCAAAACAAACTTTCACAAAATCGTTTATAACAAGGTTGAAACTGTAGGGGAGCAAGAGATAAAAAATGCCTTAGGGATATTTGTCCAGGATTTTTTTTTGCAAACCAGTATGTTTACCACGCATGTTTGCTACATTATCCCTCTTAGGTTTAAGTCTAACTTTAAATCTTCCATTTTTTCCAATGAATTCAGATAGGCCTCATCCAGATATATCCGCAATTGGGCAAAATTTCAAAAAGGTAGTGGTTCACTGGTAGAAACACATCTAACTACAGTAGTAATTTGTTCAATGTGCGACACATCTGATGTATAATTCAAAATGATACACAAATATTTGGCTTTCCGTATTCGGTTTAATACTTCATTTTGCATAACCTCTGCTTTTGCAACTATCATTTCTTCTTGATGTTTCAACTCAAATAGTGTGGTGTATTTTTTGTAGTTTTTTGATCGAATCTGTTGAAGGTATTCTGATAATACAGCATTATATTTTGAAATCATTTGGACTAACTAAAGATAATTACCAATTTTGTGATTCAAATAAATTTTGCAATGTACCTCTAAATGTTAACATTGTTTAGAGAGAAATTTAACGATTATTAGTAATCTTTCAATTACGACCTTCCAACTACTTTTCCAACTTATAAAGTCTATGACTAATAGAATCGACCGTTGACCTCTTTTTCATCGCTTTATTTAAATCAAACATGTTTTTAGAGTTTCTTATATGACGGTCGCTTGATTCGTGTCTTTTAAAAATCGCGCTTAAATGCTGTCAATCACACACTCCCTTTGACACGCTTAACGACTTTTTACTAATTTTTGTTACATCGGTATTGAATAATCTACAAGGAACACAAAATACACTACTTAAGGAAGTTGAATATACTAACCAAGAGCGTTTAATCTTTTTAACATTGATTAGTGTAAGGTAGTAATAACGGTCTGAAAATTTTCTATTGTTGGCATCTCTGGAGAAAGGAAAGTTTTGATTTGCATGGGGAGGTTTTCAACGATTAATTGAGCTTCATTTGGTTTTATTGTTTTTGGCCATTTTCCAGGATCATCCGAAATAAGATAAGTACCGGTATTGGTCTTAGTAGTAATTTTTAATTTTATTCGTTCTTCGTCGCCAAAGCAGCTAGTGCCACATGATGCATTTGCTCTTTGGTTGCTACGTACATTGACGTAGCTGGCAGAGCAATGAAAGGAATGTCTGGGCTTAGTTGGCGAGTAGGCGGGGTCTTACAAGTATAAAGGAAAATAAATGATAGGCCTGAAATGAAGAAAAGGAATTAACAAGGCTTTTTACTAAATATAATTAATTGAAGTGACATTTTGGAGAGACATAACAGTGTATAGTATAACCAAACAACACCAAAAAAAATCATTACTAAATACATAGGTCAGCAAAAAAACCGAAAAGAAATCATTTTTCAAATGGCGAGCTGCAGCTTTAAGTTACTCCCCAGTATTAATTACCAAACAAAAAAAAATGCAACATTACAACACTAAAACCAGCAGCTCTAAATAATCATGATAAATCTATAATTAAATATACAATTAAATAGATAAAATGGTCACAGTAAATACAATATTAATATTCGATATCGTTGTAAGCATAAACTTAACTATATCGAATAGTCCCTAATAAAGAAGTCATCACATATTACAATATTAATAATAAATATCCTCTCACACAAAGACAATCATTCCAAAACTACAAATTTAGTCATCCCTGGGACTTTATACACATGCAGTTGCACCAGTTACTTAGGACCCACATAAAAGAACAGGGAACAGACTCACCCGCGTGTCCACGGTGTAGTATTAATCGCACACTCCCCCAGAGCAGAACTGAGCAGATGGACTTGGGATCACGCAACTCGTATCTTCCTTCCACAAAAGAAGCAGCAAACGCCTCGTCAATCTAGGCCACGGCAACAGATTGTTCGACCCACCGAAAGGAGCTACAAAAAGTTCCGCCAAAAAGTACATGTTTTAAACAATAAAAGTACTTACCACACAGTGGTGTGTGCACGAAATTTTATAGAGAACGAAAAATGTAACCAGTATTCTTGGTCGAATAGCTGCAGAACGAATTAAGGAATCAACGCGAGTTAAGGTTCGGGCCTTTGGAGCGGTGTTTTTAAAAACAATTCCGAAGACTTAACAAATTTATTTTAACTTAAAACAGAAATTACAATGGAATTTTGAATAACTTGTAAAATAACTTTAATTCAAAAACATTTAATTAATTGTAATAAGGTGAGTAGCTTGAACAACGAAGTATGGAGTTCGAAGACTGACTGCCGGGCTTGAGCTCCCGGGCTTTTTATAATAACCTGCCCCTCACACGACTGTGGGAACTTGCAGATCTCATGTCTGCTTTTCTCTTAATTGTACACTTTATTACAATGTAACAATCTTATTTCTAAGTAATTGTGGTATGTTAACCGCCTGTGACCTGCCACCTGCAGTATCACTGCCGTCCCGGATGCAAAGTTGCATGTCCGTTCTCATGAACTGTCGATAACCTCTCTGGGTTATCCTTGTATTACAATGTTGCAATGAACTTATGCTTTATTTAACAATTTCTAATAATTCCTATTAGATTCAATATATTCAATACATATAGATAATTGGGGGATACATAACTGGCGTTATCATACACAGATGTTAAATAGAAACTTGGAAACACGCTTTATCAAATAATACGATACATTATTTCAACGAATCTTTCGGTCGTAGCAGTATAAGAATTAATTGTACGTTATAGCAATATGTAACAAGCCAGCGGACACCAAAAACAAGGTACCGACTATTTAAATTATAGAGTAAACTTTTCAAATTCGCAGCAAATGGGTTTAGATGAAATTATTGACAAGCCTGCTTATTGAAGGAAGGCAAAATATACAGGATGGTGGTTGCGTATTGAAGCGAACCTATGTGAATGAAAAAGTAAAAAAAGGGTAGGTTTTAATTTACTGTCGTAAAATGAACGTAATATGGTTTTTATCTTCAATATCTGTTACTTTTCCCTTTGCAACAGAAATTATCTAAAGCACCCTTTATTTTTTCTGATCTTTGAATTTAGCTTTTCTTTTTTCTTGTATTGAAAGCCGGATAAACGTTTTGTTTTTCTGTCAGGCATTCTGATACAAAAATGATGAGAATACTGACAAATAGGGTTTTTAAGGTCTTAACAAACTATCGGAAATAGCAACAAAATGAACACAATCATATCATAAAATTTTCTTTCACTTTCAGTCAATGCCAAGTTTATTATAATCCAATTACAAACATAATAATAACTCAGTTAGAACAAAAACGAACAGTCAGAGCGGTTAAAAAATACTTAAATCACGAAAACTAACTGTATAAAACTGCGAGGAGGTTATAAGAGCCGCAGAAAAGTATTCTAAATATTTCGATTTTAAATAAGAGATAGGATTGTGAGGGTTGTTTAGCGATCAACATCCGGTCTATTGTTACAATAAAACAGACAACATTATGAAAATTGAATGTGTGTTATTTTGAAACGAGCAATAACCCCGGTGTGTGCTCTTAAACCATACGGAAAATCGAATGTGTACTATTTTGAAATAAGCAATAACCCCAGTGTGCTCTTAAACCATACCAAAGATTAAAATAGTTTTATAAAAGTAGTAAAATTCTGAACAGACTTTAGAATTTCAGCTGTTTCAAAACTTTACATTAAATGTGAAAGCATTTAACATTTGTACACGAGCGACCCCACTTTAATCTGGTCGCCCTTATGCACTGCACATTCCGCACTTATAGTAGTGGCGGTTCTGACAGGAAGCTTTTGTAGCCATCCCTTATAGTAATTTTAAAGCAAGGTTTATAAAAGTAAGCTTATGCAATCAAAAGGCAGCGCTCTCAGGTTGACCATAATTTCTTGTAAGAAAACCTTATTAAAGGTGCAACTTTTTGCTGAAATTTATTAAATTAGAAGGTAACTCAGTGACAAATGAACTTTAAACTGGAAGTTTTTAAATAGGAAATATCAACCTTTTACTCTGTAAACGAGCAAAAGGTTTAACCGAATAAAGCTCTCCCAAACCTTAAAGGTATTGCACTAATTATTTAATGTTATTCATTTTATCCTGTAAGTTATATTTTATCACATGACCGCACGGGATAAAACTTATTTTACTTGAGTCGTTCAAAAACGTACATTAGAAATATATATTAGAAATGTTAAATCTTTGAGGAATTGATTAGAATAGCGTTCTAGTGCAGCAACTCTGGTGCAAATCTCTAGAGATTATCGAGTATTCTTATAACCACTTTACGTATATTAAAGTTGTAATAACGTAACCAATTTAATCTTCAACTTTAACACTAATCAGTTATAATCCCTAAAGCGCTTTCCAGCATTTAATATCGAGGCAAATAAATTTTCTTCAGCAGTCGTTATATTACTACTACACCGCACTGCAGGCTATATGTTTATTCTGTCAATATAGTAGCCGAAGCACTAGGCCCCCAATCCCAATCGTATTTTCTTTATTTTTACACGCACGGCATTTAATCTTTTTTGTTTTGGTTTCGTTCCAAGCCTGCGAGTATTTGTTGTCCTTCCCACTCACACAGACTTTACTCCTGCAGTAAAACAGTGGAAATCAAGGTTTATAGTCATTGTACTTTATTTTGGTTAAAATTAGGTTCTTGGTCTAATTGAGCAGTTTTTTATGGTTTCTCTAAATGGTGGCACAACCAGTGAGTTTATTTTATGTAGAACACGTTTTAAACATAGGTATATTACTTTGCCCACATTACGTATTTTCCTGAAATTTTATGTCTTGAAAGGAAGTGTATGTATTTAACGCTGGGGAAAACTTTATGGCAGTTGACGGTTAGTAATGGTGAAGAAAAATACCAATAAAATTTACGATTCACTGAAAATGTGTAAAACGAGTCTCCAGATGAAAGATTCTGATTAAAGTAAAGTGCAGCGATTAAAGCTCTGAATAAACCTTGTTTGATTATATCAGCCATTCATCTTACCGTGTATAAGTTGTTCTTTAAGTAGTAGGTCATAGAGCAGTACTGATAGATGCAATCTAAAGATTAACATACCGCGTTGACCAAAAATGTCCTAATGGATGTGTATACAAAAGATAGCACGTTCGTATATGCCAAAAGTAGTAATTAACTTTAATGCGAGTAGGAACGCTATTAATGAATGTTGTGACTTAAGTACAGCAATGGGAAATTTAAAATTATCATCTTACCTTCCTTTTCTTTTCTTTGCTCGGCTAGCTCAACGGAAGTTATACTGTGGAATAAAACACAGCGATCTCAAGAAAACATCTATACATACATTCAAAAACATTTCTCTTTCATACAAAACGGTTTAAATAACAATTCACAATTTCAGTTCATACAGAAAATAATTAAAATTCTTACCTAATCTTAACTAATAGATACATAATCCTTTTTAATTAATAGGGGGACAATTTACCCATCTTTTATTATCACTAGGAATGGACTCGGGCTCGGGCTTTCGGGCCAGCCCAGCCCGGACCCGGCCCGATTTCGGGCTCGAATCCGGGCCGGGCCGTTGGCTACTTTATTCGGGCCGGGGCCGGGCCGGGCCTATCTTTTTTCGGGCCGGGCCGGGCCAAACGATTCGGGCGGGCCCGAATTTTTCGGGCCGAAAAACGCATGAGTAGATACAACACCGTCCTTTCACTTCTATCTCACATTCAGTAACTAAACGTTCTTAATTATATTTCCACGTAGTGTCTTCTTGAACTCATTAATAATCAGTTTTTCGTTTTGTTTAGTGTAAAGGAGACGTGATATTATAACTCACTTCTTATCCCGAATATTTTTTTAGTCCTATTTAATGTCTCCAATGTTGTACTTTAGGCAAGTTAAAAATGCCCAAGATATTATCAGTCGCGTGTATAGTTTATGTATACCGCCTAAAACGCCAGAGAGTTATTGTAACGTTCATTTTACCAATTTTTTAATAAAGTTTTCCATTATTTAACATTTACACATGCGCAATTAACCCATCTTTACAGTTTGTACTGTATTAAAACACAGGACATCTTTATTTAATTTAAATACAGGCAAGGAATGCTTTTATTTAAGGCGCCTTGATTTTGACAATTATCCCAATGGCTAACGTACAAGCTTACATTTAATTATCTGATTTCTGTATAAATATTGTGAAATTAAATGGCTTTTTGTAGTGTTGTTTCCGTAATTAAATTTAGAGACATAATGTCCAAGTTTATAACACGAAAAAGATATAAAATGTCAACGCTCTAAATACGAGGATGCAATTTTGTAATGTTTTTCCTAAAAGTAATGTGTAAAAATCCTTTTGAAAACAGATATGCTATAGGCTTGGAAAGAAGTAAAAAACAGTGTCTTGAAGTAAACTCGAAGAGTATTCCGTGAAAACACTTTGACAACACATACAAATGTTATCGAATCAGTGGGAAATAAAAGACTCAAATAATAGAAAAAGGTTACTCTTTGTGTGAATAGAATTTTTTTGATCTTTTCGAATACAGTTAAACCTGTATTATAGGCCACCTTATCACAAAAGGTATTCATTTTTTATTCATTTTTAAAACATAATCTATAGATATAGAATACTAAACATATATGTCAAAATGAAGAGTAAAGAAAAAAACATTTGCTCTGAAATAGTGTAGAAAATTGAACTATGTAGTACTAGAGCAGTCTCACATTTTTCAGGAATTTTTAAGAATGCTATCTGTGTTTTAAATATATCATTTCAATAGCAACGTGCGATGTAAAGCCACTATATAAACATATAAATTCTATCTATAGCTTAATCAGTTAAGTGAAAAAAATTTTGTAATAAAACCGTGCAAACGATTGCACCTAGACCACGAAATTATTTTATCGACCTCGAGATTATATTGCTTCTGTCGCAAGTGATCTATGCGATAAACCTTCTCTCGGTACGCTAAAAAAACAATTTCTCGGCCTTGATATATAAATAACTATTTGAACGCTACCATGTAATATATATTAATTAGCGTTAGATTCTTTACTGCTGCATGTATTTTAAAATAACGATTTCAATAAAACTATCGAAAACAATACGTTAATCGTCTATTCGTAGACAATAGTTATAGCAGACACTTCTAGGGTACTTGAATTTTGAGTTTCATACTTTGAATACTTTAATATTATCACCAGTAACGTAACTAGCCTTTTGTGGGGGGGCACTAAATAGTTATTAATCATTTTCTAAATACAACTATATTTTTAGCGTTTTCTGAACACCCTTCTTGTGGTGGGCTAGAAGAATATATTGTGGGTGGGGGGGGGGGGCCTTCTAACTCCCCTACCCCTAGCTACGTGCATGATTATCACTTAATTTATTGTTGAATTTGGCTGCAGATATAGTTTTCTAGTTATTGCGGGAGAATGTACAATAATGCCATTATCGAACTCATGCCATAAAAAAGGAGAAAGTAAATAAAATTTTATTGGTATATGAAAGGAAATATGTACTGATTTATAACTTTTGGTAATAATTTTTTAAAAAACTTTTTGACCTAAAACAATTACTTCATTTAACTTCTATTACATCAGATAATATATATTTCTAAAGAATAAGGTATCCTCTACATACCACAATTTGAAAATCCAACTTTTTTTAAGGAAACATTCGGTATATTATTTGATTTTCAGGTTCCTTAAGTTTTAATAACATTAGGTACCAATTTTTAATTGCCTGAGATATTAACCTATGAAGTTTGGTGCCGTTTATACTATGACCTATAAACAATTTATTTAATTTTTAGCATTCAGTAATTCACCAAAAGTATTAAATCTTGAACTTTGGCACGATTTGTCAGCCGGTCAAATACAAATTTAAAAGAACTATAACAAAGACTATCAAATGATAGATCAAAGTTCAATTCATAAAGTTTCAGTTTCTCAAAGTAAAAAAGGTTATAAAAATCCATTTCTAACAATCTCATAAACATTGAAAATTGCTAAACATTTTGTACTTTTATTACATATATCTAGGATTTTTTAAAGAATCAAAAATCAAATGATATACTACGGTATGTTCCACAAGTATCTTGATTGTAACTCAAAATCGTTATACTCTTAAATCAAACAAAAGAGTAATAGTTACTTGTTGAAAACATCTGAAAAATATCTTCTTTTACTGAATGAAAGTCGAGCCGGCCCGAAATTTCGGGCCAGAACTGCCCGGTCCGCCGGGCCGGGCCGTCAGTTTTCATTTCGAACCGGGCCTCGGGCCGGGCCGGTCACTTTTCTGCGTCGGGTCCGAGTCCATCCCTAATTATCACACTTGTAAGGGTGATAGGCCAATAATCTTTGACAGTTAATCTATTTAGTAAAGATCAAAATACCTCGAACGTCGAACTCAATATTTGCTTTACATTATCCCTACAAAAATATAAAATGAGAACTTATTCTAATTTAAATTACAAAATATTCAATTATTTTTATTAATTAACAAGCTTTAAAAACATGGAATTAAAATCGCTAACAGGTTATGGGCCCAGATGTCTGTCGCGCGCAAGATATCCAAAACCCCATAAACCAATGCCACTTGATTTTATTAATGGAGCTTAAAAACATGGAGTTGAAATCGGAAACAATAGAAAATATACGACTGCATTTGTAAATCGAATAAACGAACTCGTTTAAAAGTAACAGGTGTTGTTTGTGATAGTAGTGGCGGAATTCTTATCGCTTGCAAGATGAGCAGCGTACTACGAATTGAAACATTATCTAAAGATAACTTCGATACATGGAAAATCCAAACAGAAGCCTTGTTGATTAAAAACGATGCATGGAATTACTTGAACGGCAAACATTTGAAACCCGAATTTATTGACGGTGATAAAGAATTAATAAAAGATATCGATGATCGTGGAAGTTTACACCACACAATGCTAGTGAATCAAAAGTGTAAAAAGTTCAATTCATTCAAGAAAACAGTAGCAAAATGTGATCCAGTTAACAGCAGTGACACACCAAGATTTGAAAATTTTAAATTCCGTTGTCACAGATGTAGGAAGGTAGGACACAAAGCCTCGGAATGCAAAGGTAAGAATGTTCCTATTACTACTATTGCTGGAAATTCACATAAAGTTGGCTATGTTACAAACGAATCTTATTACACTAATTGCTTAGTTGGAAAATAAGATTGGTGTTTGGACAGTGGCGTGACATCTCATTTATGTCGGAATCGCGAAAATTTTAGCCAAATTTCTAGTTCTTTGAATGAGAATTTGCAATTAGCGAATCATGCGTCCACGAAAATTATAGCTAATGGAACTGTTTCACTCATGGCTGACATTGATGGTTATTCAAAAAACGTTACACTAAATAATGTATTATGTGTACCGAACTTACGTATGAATTTAATGTCTGTTGAAAAAGTTAGCAGAAAGGTCACGAAGTTTTATTTAAGAGAAATAATGCTCTTGTTCTTGACAAAAAGGGCAATGTTCGGTTAATTGTTGATTGAATAGACGATTTATATTATATTCGTGAACACCCCAAACATTTGGCGAACATAACGAATTCTGAGCACAAGTCTGACACGACTTTGAAAAATCTCAAGTTATGGCACCGTCAACTTGGTCATTTAAATTTGATAGAACTCGTTGAAAGTACAAAATTGAAAAAGTAAATAAAAATTATGTTCTCGAATGCAATGTCTGTTATAATGGCAAAATGACTAGACTTTCGATTCCAAAACGATCGGAACGCGAAACTGAGTTGTTGGACGTTGTACACATGGACGTTTGCGGGCCTATGAGAGTTAAAGCGATCGGAAAATATAAATACTTTGTCGAATTTATAGACGATCATTCAAGATTTGTATGGTTTATTTTATTAAATCAAAAAGTAAAGTTTTGCAAAAGACAAAGGAATATATTAACTTTGTCAAGAATCAGATCGGTAGAAAAGTTAAGTGCTTACAATCCGACAATGGCACTGAATATACTTCTTGTGAATTTACAGATTTTTTGAAAACTCGAGGAATTTCACGTCGTCTAACCAATCCTTATACCCCTGAGCAAAATGGTACTGCTGAAAGGAAAAACCGCACACTCTTAGATGCCGTTTGTTGCTTAGTAATTGAATCAGGTTTACCTCCTATGTTTTGGGCAGAAGCTGTACATGCAGCGAATTATATAAGAAATAGATGTCCTAATAGGAAATTAAAAGGGCTAACACCCTATGAAGTTTGGAGTGGAAATGCGCCTGATATATCTCATTTGAGAGAATTTGGTTGTAAAGTTTTTTGTTTGAATCGTGAACCTAATAAAGGAAAATTTAACAAACGCTCCAAAGAAAGAATTTTTATTGGTTATTCGTTAGATACAAAAGACTATAGAATTTGGTTACTCAAGGAAAGGAGAGCTATTATTACTCGAGATGTAAAATTCATAGAAAATATGAAGATATTTAACCAAAAATTTTCTGATGTAGCTTTGGAAATGTGTAATGAACCTAAACTAGAATCATCTACTGTAGAATTTATTGAAAAATTATCAGAAAGTCTTGTTGAGAAAGTATTTTCAGAAAATGAATCGGATGATGAAGTTTTTGAGGAAGAAGTTGAGACTTATGGTCGTGGGAGACCCAGAATTATTAGAACTGATTCAAAAGGTCACCCTCGCAAGGAACGTGTGAAACGTAACATAAAAGTGGTTAAAAATTTAGAACAAGCTGCTCTTACAGAATAGATGTTTTCATCTTCCTATTCGAGAATAAAGTGAATATTCATTTCGTTTAACTAAGGATCAGAGCTCGAAGTAATATTGTTGTTATCGAACGATTTAACTAGAAAACCCGAGTTTGTTGGGATAATACGCAGCGTCAGTTCGACAAAGCTTTCGCTAAAAAATACGTTATTGACTATCTAAATATAGCGTAAACTTTACGTTAAGGAATTCTTAGAAAGGATATTTATTATCAACTAGCGGAGGGATGTAACAATAGAAATCGAATTTATACAACCGGATAATGAAGTAGCAATGGACAGGGTTATTTTAAATTTACCTTACATGTGATTTTCCAATGCTCCGCCCGAAGGTACTACATTGGCCAGGAAGCGAGTTTTTTTACCTGAAAAATTTGGAATTTTGCCCTTCCAAGCAAGGTAGGGATCTTTAACGTGCATGACAACACCCACACGCGGGACCTCCATTTTACCTCTCATTCGAACGAGGGCGTATTTTTGTGAAAAATGTTCGCCTAACACTTTTCAAGCGGACGTGTCGGGATTCGAACCCGGGACCTTGGGAGTAGTAGCGGCACACACACACCAACTACGCCACGGAGCCGCCTTTTATTTAAACCACAAGTAATTCACGACAATGATAATAATATGTAAACATAAAATACAAAATATGATTGTGGTAAAAATGGGCGAAGTTCAGAGTTGAGCTGAAGTTGCAAGGAACTGAGCTCGTTTTGCTCTTCCACTTAACCCTATCTACTACATAGGTTTAAATTAAATTAAATATGGCTGAATTGAACTTAATAAAATACAACGCAAGATTTTACATAGCATAACTATATAGACGAATGGAATCAACTTGACAGTGCTCTGTATGGAACCAATTTACCGTGCATTTATATTTCCAATGCTCCACCAGAAGGTACTACATTGGCCAGGAGACGAGTTTTTTGTTGCCTGGAAATTTAGAATTTTGCCGACCCTTGCCGTTCCAGGCAAAGTAGGGATCTTTAACGTGCGTGACAACACTCACACACGGGACCTCCATTTAACCTCTCATCCGAACGAGGGCGTAATTTTTGTGAAAAATGCTCACCTGTCATTTTTCAAGCAGTCGACCGTGTCGGGATTTGAACCCAGGACCTTGGGATCCGTAGTCTTACGCTTACTACATTGATCCACGGCGAAGCCGAACCAATTTACCGCATAAATTTTCGGTTTATTAATTATGAATTAACGATTTTATTTCACCATAGAAACGGAATTTATTCGAGCGGGTATTAACCAGGGAGAAAAATAGGGTAATTGGTTAATGCTGAAAATAAACGTAACAGTGTTCACACTTTGCTTCGCACAAATTGATTGATCGCCAAAAATTGAGTGGAATTCAACATTCGACGGACATCTTCAAGTACACAAAAAAAAAACCCGAAACTTCTTGTATAACATTGTTGCTTGTAACGAAAGATAGTACTTTTAATAAGATCAAGAAATCTAGCGTTAAAATGCAGAATGGAAACATCCAGATAAGACTTATTTAAAAAAGCCGTTTGGAGTAGTCAAACGTGAATGAAGTCAATGTTAATTTGTTTTTATGATTCGAAGGAAATAATTCACGAGATAATCGTTCTATCCCGCTAGACGGTTAATGCTGTGTTTTATATTGTTGTTTTCAAGGATTGATGTGGCGTATTCGTCGTATTCAGTCAAAATATCGTAAAGAAGTAAGTTAGCGTGCGTTGCATAAAAATGTGCCATCTCATTGATCGAAAATCGCATTATAACCATCAATCACGTGCCGTATTCACCTGATTTAGTACGGAGCGATTCCTACCTATTCATAAAATGCATTTACCGATGAAAAAAACGTAACGCTGACGTGGAGGCAATTCAAAGGCTTGCTCCGACGTCTTCAAAAACATCTTTACAGATGACCTGCAACACTCGTTCGATATACATAGAGTCTTGAGGGAACTATTTTGAATAAAACAAGTTTTCAAAAAAAGTCTCTAACTTCATTTTTAAAAAGTCCTGTTTATTTTGAAACTCACTTTATAGACTGTCAAAATTTACATTTTTTTGGAACTTAAAAGCGTATAAAAACAGCGCTATATCTAGGCCTTTATGCGTTAAGATGTAACATTCTATACTATAAACTTGGTAATAAAAACTGCTGTTAAGTGTATATCCTATATTAAATGCTTTTTTCACCTAGTGTATATGAAAATGAATCATATCTGCCCTAAAAATGTGACTGAAAGTAAACCTTTGCGGCCCTAGGGCCGCTAAATTCATAACAGCATTATTTTGTAGGATTTTCACCTTCTAGACACTTATGACTATCATTGAGATTCATTTATTGCGACTTTGACGTTTTAAATAATTTTTCATTTAACCTTGATAAAAATAAGTCACCATGCTACCAGCACCTCAAATACTTACCAAGTGCCTACAAATTCTGGTATTACTATACATAATAATGCGCAAGGGATAATTAATATCAATTACTATAATAAATAAATACGTCAAATGTTATTAAACTTCTTTATTTTGTGTTATTTTTCCTTCTTTTTTAATGCTAGGCGAAAAACAGTTATGTGTCACACAGGCAAAAATGCATTAGCAGCACTTAGCTATCAGCTGCCCTCGCTCGCTTCGCTCGCTCAGGCGTCTAATAGCTGCGGGCTGATAATGCTCACTTTCTGCCCTTGTGACACAATATACTATATAAGGTTAATGCTAATTTGTGGAGGTAGGTTTTTTGGACTTTAACTATATAGTGCAAAATATGAAAGTTGCTCTTAAGATACTTCAAATTATAGTTGAAAATTCGTGCTCATTCACCGGTTAGATTGCTTCAGAAAACGCGGCATTTATCTTGCAAAGAACCCAGACTAACCAAATTCAACATATGAATGTGGTGTTATACGCATTCAGAAGATATGCCCACAGTCCTAAATATCACCCTCTTCTGTCATGTAACACAGTATTGTGAACTTTTTTAGCCACTTCTGTAATTGTACCAATTTTTGGGGCATGCGACGTTCTTTGGCTTTGAAACGTATCTGCAAACTATGCGATACAAGTGAGTTTGGTAACTTAACGTTTGCTACGTATGCACCAAAACCTCACACATGTTCATTTTCTTAAAAAAATGAAAACGGACTTGCGCCACAAATGACGGTCTAATTCATTTTCAAAATTTTATTATAAAGTCTTTTTTAAGCGAATTTATGTGTCAAACAATTAAAATTCAACTGTCCTCTTAACAGAGAAAGGCTTATTTTAAAATAATAAAAATCTTGTTCAGAAACAAATATTGATGAACGAGTCTCATCTTCCGTCAAATTATTCTCGTGTTGCAATATTCATTCACAATGATTTGGCTCACAGTACGAAGTGTGAAAACTGTAATCGATATGTATGCTAAGTACATTATGAAGTGTCTTTTATCTGATTCACCGGAAATTATTCAAACGTCTCTAAAATACTAAACACGTTAAAATGTCTTGCAATCAATTTCCAAACATGAAGTATTTTAATAATCTTCTCCAACGCTTATGAAAGAGAAAAGCGTTCGTGAAGTTTAGCTGTTGTAATAGCAGTCTCTAATCTAAGATCTAGATTCAATGATAGCGTTATAAAAGTTTTAGAAGTAGTATTTAAAACAAAAGATAAGAGAAAAAGCAAGTCATCTTATATTCTAATTTCGTTCCTCGAAGCGTGATAAAACCAAAGCGGTGGAATCATAAGATGAAAGCAGAAATTTCACGTACGAGATAGCAAGCGGGTGCAGTAAGTAGGGCTGAAAACGAGTGAACCGGGGTGTCGTTTGGACAGATAGCGGACGATGATTTATTACGACAAAGATGAAAGGACTTCGCGTTTACTTCAGTATTTCCAACGCACAATTTAACTTGCACCACTTATTCGAATGCTTACCACGCGTTTTTCCCATACTTTCACGTTATAATGACCATTATGCATATCATTTACATTTTTTCTCGTTCCGGTTTTAAATTAAAGGCACTTTTTTGGAAATATAAAGTATATAAATTTTCTTGTACGTAAAAACCAGACCGAAAGCTTAACAATAGAATGAAAGTGATATGTGGCAAGGTTTGGTGCATTGTATGAAAAGCTTCACCTATAGGCGATGATCTAATGAGATATTACTAAAAATGCTTTTATTATTGAGTTTTATAATGTGAAAAGCGGAATAAAGTGGCGTGGTCATTGTAAAATTGCTACATTGCCCAAGGTTTAGTGTATGCGAAATGTAATGTACGTCTTTTATGTTTTTGGCAAAATAATTTAAAAAAAAAACATAAAATAAGTCTAACATAAGTTATTTAAAGAATGACTGTATAATTAATATAACTAGCTTCTAATTTCATTAAATCAATTTGTAAAAGAATATAAAAATGACAAATGGTCTTCGATGGTGCGCATTTTTATTTAACTTACCACATGTTGTGGACAGTGTTGATATCAATTTCTCAATTTTTGATATATCCTTCGTATTATATTCACTAAACTTTGAAATTCTCGCCAATTGTGCATCAATATGTTCACCAGTGACAAAAATTCTCCAATCAATTAAACCTACGATAAGTTTGATTGGTGGTCAGTTTTTGGCAATAAAGATATGTTTCAGTTTCTAACCAAATTTTAATCATTCTTGGATAATAATAAGACGGTTAATTCTGTGAAAACATTAATTTGATCATGTGGATATGTTATTTTTAATAAATTGAAACAACAGCAATAAATATCTTCTAGTATGAACGTTTGTATACACTTAAGCAACCCTCTTGAGCCTGATATAAGGTCCAAAGGTTTCTCCTTTTGGTATGGCACAACAAATCTGTAGGTTGTCGACAACGAAAATTCAGAAGGTTATCCAAATAATTTTAAAACAAATGTTTTAAAATTATTTGGATAACCTTCTGAATTTTCGTCGCAGAGACCCTCGTAATTCGAATTCAGATTAAAATGCTTTACATCATTTAGTAAAATCACTCTATTGTCTGAAAAACGACATTATCATAAATGTAAACGGCTTTTTGGAATTTGGTGTAACCAATTTTCCGACGCTTATACCGAGTGTGCTACTTCAAGATATTTTTTTTAAATACCTTTCTCTCTGTCTAATGAAAAGTGTTTAATCTTTCTGATAACTTTTGACGTGATGTTTCAACTGGGTTTTTGAGTTTCACTTGATTTTCTAGTAAACACTTTGAGCGTTACATTTTTGGGTAGGCTAAATTATGACACCTTGTTCGCGTGGCCGTTTTAAAAATTTCTGAATTAACAAAATATTGGCCATTTTGCTTTTTTTTTTTGTATCCAAGAAACTTCTAAATTGGTTTTCTTCTATATTTAGCAAGGCAAATATAAGCTACAAATAATTTGGTGTCAACATGAAATACCACAATTAATTAAAGTTTTTAATAATATTTGTTCCCTGCCTAGGTAAAAGTCAATTGAATCTATTTTGAAGCTTTTCATAAAGATTATGTGGCATACGTCAGTAAAGGGAATTGTTCGCAAAGTCATGTACTGCCCGGTTATTAAGTTACAATAATTTCACGTTAGGCAGTTGATTAAGGTTAAGTAGGACGAACAAGGACCAATTCATAACTATCATAGAATATTCCTTAGAATAAAAATTCTGCTTTAGGGCATTTACATATAATAAAATTTAGTACACCAAAGCACAGTATATGCCTTCTTATTGCCGTATCAAAATTGTTACGTGTTAAGTGAGTTAACCCCTAGCACGCATTTTTCAATCGTTGGATAACCAGTTTCTATTTCTTAGGTTTCCCTTATTTCGCTTAAAGGAACGGTAATTCTCATTGTTTCTCGAGTCTTGCCTTGAGTAGGTTATAAATCAATAGTTAAATTGTAGACTTACAATGATGTAATACGTATAAATATATTAAGATGCTCTTTAGCGTTTACTTTACTTTTGCGGGATTTTTATCGTTCCAGAAAAAATGACGTAAAGCCTTTATTAGACCTCGATCTAATTCTACCGAAAATTACGTGAACACTTTTGTACCGGAGCTAAACTAGAGGGTTGTGTTTTTGTCGCAGTGTAGTTTAGAGCGTGTTATTCGATGTAGGAATTTAATTATCGTCCCCAACTCTCCTTACCTCATCTTTTTAGAGCACTACTTTAATTGGAAGATCCATATGACGAAAACCTGAAGAAAACTCGAACCACGATTTTCTGAAAACTGGACCTAAATGTAATAAAAAACCTGTTATAAGCTTGATATAAAAATTTGCATGTATAAATCATCAAATTTGTTAAGCAGGGGTTAATTGGTATTAAATGTGTAACAATTGACACCCAAAAAGGGATTGTAATAATTTGCGCACACATTTTCATAATTAGACCTGCACAGCGATTTATTTTGAAAAAAGGCCGTTTTTATTTTACTATTTTTTTTTATAAACGAATTGGACTTATCTTTAATTTGTCTTTGCCAAATATTGTTTTTATATTAAGGTATATCTATTGTTTATGTAAATTTCCGTAGCATACATATATTTATTCTCGTGATTTTTAACGAGTCTTTGCGAAGCGTTCACCTTAGAGTGGTCTTCACTTATTTACTTAATATTTCGACACTTAATAATTGTTCTTTTTCCGAATTGAACACTAAAAATCTTTTATTTTTAAATACACTTGTAAAAAAACTTTTTTGTCAAATAATTCGCTTACTTACTTATTAACCTAATTTTTAATAACTTTTGTTCGCCGAGTTGCTAATAAAACTCATAAATTGATATTTTTAGAGATTTTTTCCTAAATTAAAATTATACTTTTAAAATGATCCATTTACACTTAAAAACAAAGGCTATTTGCTTTGAGCCTAAAAAATTTTCTTTTAAATTATCTTTAAAATATATGTTGTGTAAAGTAAGATTGGTTGCTGATTCATTTATCTACGAACTTGAAGATCTGCTTGGTACACCACAAGGAAAGTGCCATATAAAAGACCGAAAATCTTTTGCCGATAATACTTCACAACCACTGATACTTTTTATTTACCCTTTTAAACATCTTTTATTATAAAATTTATTATATATCACAATGTCAGTTGTCGTTTCCTTTTGCTTGTTGTTTCTCCTTATCTTATTGTGATTACTAATTCTATATTTAATGTTTAAATTGCTAAAACACTTTAGTTTTGTAAATTTATTTATTCCTTTGATAATTTGCTTTTAAATTTTCTGGTTTTATGACATTGATTTTTTATCTGAACAATATACATTTAATTTTTTGAATTTTTTTTATTTCTTAGATATTCAATGTATCTTCGCTAAGTTTTCTTAATACTTTCTTTGTTTACCACAGCTCTGCATATTCCTCCTCCTATTTATCATTGATATATCTTTGGTATGAATAAGCAATAAAGCGTTAGGACTTGTCGGAGCTGATGTTGAATTGATGTTTTTGAAATAGTGTATACATAGAAGCCGAGAACCATGTCTATGTTGTAAATAGTCAATATTCACGGTTTCAAAGACGAGACATGTCTATTTCGCGTGTTTTAATTGTAGAATTTTCACTCATTGTCCTATTCCGTACGTTTATTACTTTATTTGTGACATAGTAATTTCATTTCTTTTTGTCTAAAATATAGGTGAGACACCGTCGTTTTCTTTATACTTATTTTGATTATGGTGGTACGATTTTACCGTATACTACTTTATCATATCAATTTCTGATGCCTTTGAGTAGAGATTGCCTACTTTTAAGAATAGCGAGACGTGGTTTTATTTTTATTTGTTTTACTAGGAAGGGGGTCCTTCAGACTTCTTGTTCTTTCCACTTGGAAACAGTTTTCTTTCTCTCGTTAATAGGACGTTTGTCCGAAAACGTAAAAATTTATGAATGGACGTCAAGCCATTCCAGTGTTAAAGTCGTATTTGGGAAGTGGCTTCCTTGTTCTACAATTTTCTGTAATTTGACCGAAATATAATGAGTGTTTTTAAGATGTTGTAGAACAAAGTAAAGTAGAATGTGATACAAAGCACAGGAGACCTATCGGAATAACCGTTTTCCGCGTAGGGAAAATATTGAAGTGGTTGCTGACACAAGACGGTTTGGCGTCTGCGTATTTTGGCAATAGAAAAAGTCTTTCCATGAAAGCTGTCAATACAATGTAGTTTTATATTTCAGCAATTTCAAATGTTTGTTCTTATTATCTCTACAACTGTTTCCATAGAAACCTACTCCGCACCACTGTAGTAATACGGTGCACCCTTAAAATTGTTACGGGGTTCCTGCCCCTACATGGCAAATCCAAACTTATAACGTACGGTACATTTTACACGAAGCAATATACCAAAAGACGTACTTACGATGATAAACTTCTAATTGCTGTAGCTTTTGAATATCATCGTCATTTTGTTTTCGATCTTACTTAAGGTCGGTTTGACGTAGCTCTAACTTCTTTTCTATTCTGTGCTAATCTAAAAAGTTCTACATACCCTTCACAACCTAAATTTCTAATCATTTGACTAATATAAATGGTCTAGGTTTTCCTATACTCTTCCATCTTTTTCTTATCTACCTGGCTCTACATAGATATTAGCAACATGACGGTTGTTAAAGAACTCCAACATGTTTACATGATTCCCTTTATAAGGAAATAAAATATTACATGGTTATCCCCTTCAAAAAAAAAAAAGTGTTAAATTATGTGTTATGGTAAGGCTTAAGCAACGAATCGCAGCCAACATGTCAGACCGCTATCTAATTGTGAGTTATGTCATGGTGACGTTTACTAAATTATATGTTATGGAAATGCTTAAGCAACGAATCGCTACCAACATGCCAGAACGCTAACTACTTGTGAGTTTTGTCATGGTGACATTTAGTTAATTGATTTTTTTTTTTTTTGCTTTGTTTCCGAACTTACTTAGGGTCGGTTTGACGTGGCTCTAAATTCTTTTCTATTCTGAGCTAGTCTAAAAAGGTCTACACGACCTTCACAACCTAAATCTCTAATAATTTGACTAATATAACTTTGTCTAGTTCTTCCTACTATATTTTTATTTGGTAGTCTATAATCTAAGTCCCTCATGTCTTAACTGGTGCCCTATCATTTTATCTCTCCCGACCTTTAATTGTTTCCACATACAGGGTTCCTCACCTATCCTTCTATAAACTTCCTCATTTGTTACTCTAACTGTCCAACTAATCTTTAACATTCTCCTATAACACCAAGTTTCAAAAGCTTCTTTTCGTTATCTATCTCTTTAATTGACCAAGTCCCACTACCGTATAATAAAACGCTCCATACGTTCGACTTTAAGAAACTTTTCTATTATCTAAACTAATACTATTAGCTATTAGTAAGTCTTTCTTTTTTAAAAACATTTTTCTAGCTTGAGCTATTCTAGCTACTATATCCCTTCTGCTACGTCTGTCCTTTGTAATTATACTACCTAAATAGCAAAATTCACCTCCTCTAACTTGGTATTACCTATTTTCAATTTTAGTTTAGAACTAGGCTGAAACTCACTTGTTATTATCTTTGTCTTTCTTGAGTTAATTCTCGTACTATAACAAACACGAAATAAGTCTTTATTTTTTGTAACCTTTTTTTCGATAATTACCCTAATCATTAGTATCGGTTCTCTAGTCCCTCTGTCTTTACGAAAACCATATTGGTCTTCGCCTAAATAATTCTCAGTCAAAGCTTCTACTTTATTTTTAATTATTATTATTAGTATTTTGAAAGCGTGGGAAGTTGAACTAACCGTTCTAAACTTCTCACACCTATCAGCTGCTAACTTTTTTGGGATTGGGATGATAATATTTTTTTCGAAATCTATTGGGACCTCACCTGTGTCATACATTGCTTTTACTAGTTCATATAATCTGTCGTAAGTTTTCTGATTTCCATATTTTATTAATTCTGCAGGTATATCGTCTATCCCCGGCGTTTTATTTAGTTTAAGATCCCTAACAACTCTATCAAATTCCTCTCTTAATATTGAGAACCCTATTTCTACATCCTCTTCTTAGTCGTTCTCTAACTCATCGATATCATCTCCCTTATATAAATCTTCCAAATATATTTTCCATCTATCTGCTACCTCAACGTTATTTATTAGAAGCTCATTATTCTCATCTTTAATACCATTATATTTTTTCCTATCTTTCTCGAAAAACTTTTTAACTGCCCTGTAAGCCCTGTCTGTCTTATCTACTCTCAAATCATCTTGTATTCCCTTACAATTGTCCTCCATCCATTTATTTCGAGCTTTATTACACTCATGTACCATCTTATTTCTAACTCTATTATATTTTTGTCTACTTTCACTATCCAATTCTCTGAAAGGTTTAAGCTTTCTTCTATTCTCTATTAAATCTAATATCTCCTTTGTTACCCAGATTTCTCGCTTCTACTTTTTTCTTACCTATAGTCTATCTGTGTTGTTGTATCATGTACAGCCCTTTCTATTTCTTTATATCTATTTTCTACGTTCCCTCATATAGCTATCTCTTTGATATTGTTATCTAATACTTGTTTATATTCCTCTTTTGCCTCACTATTATTAAGTTTATCTAGATCCCATCATTATCGTTTAGCCTTTCTCAATTGTTTGAATTTTAGATTACACTTCATTTTAACTAAGCTATGATCGCTATCTATGTCAGCCCCTGGATAACTACAACAGTTTTTAACTTGGTTTCTAAATCTTTGTTTAACTAAATTATAATGTATTTGGTATCAAGCCCTATCACATGGCGCTTTCCAGGTACATCGTCTTCTAACATGTTGTTCGAATAGGGTGTTAACAGTTACTAATCTATGTTCCTGGCATATATAATATTTCTCCTCTATCATTTCGTCTACCATACCCAAATTTTCCTACCATTTTTCCCTCACTACCTTCTCCCACTAACGCATTAAAATCGCCCATAACTATTAAATTCTCATCTCCCTTTACTTTTCTCACTATTCTATTTATATCCTCGTACACCTTTGCTACTTCCACATCCGCGTACTGAGTTGTTGGCTTGTAAACCTGTACTAAAACAGCGTCTGTGGGTTTTGTACTCAATATAGCCGTACTTATTCTATCACTAAATTGTAAGTGCTCTTTAACTTTACGTCTTAATTTTTACCTAGCACTATTCCTACCCCTGCCTGTCCATTAGTTGAAGAAGTTGTAATTATTCTTTAATTATCTTTCCAAAAGTCATTACTATCTAGTCATCTCACCTCACTAATACCTAAAATGTGCAGCTTTCCTTTTCTCATTTCTACTAATAAATTCGTAAACTTATTTACTCTAAGTAATGACCTTACATTCCAAGTCCCTATCACTAAATCGAACCGTTGTTTTAAATTCTTACGATGACGAGTCCCAAGTACCCCCTCTCGGAGATCCGAATGAGGAGGTATTTTACCTCCGGACAAGAATTTTACTGGTGAGCTCTCGATCATACATATTTCGTGTTTTAGGCCACGCATACCTGGGAAATATTGTAGTAGGTTCCCATACTTTTTCACAACGCAGTTTTTAAAAATTTTAGCAAAAAGCCGTATCTGTCACAGCCAACCCCAACAACCTTGTAAATTATTGAGGATCGCCCGAGACCAAGCGATTCTTCTCCAATATCTTTTAGCCAGCAAAGGCTGTTGCCACTTGTTGTGCCTTTTAATCGCCTTTTACGTTAAGCAGGCTTACTGTAGTGGATTCTTTGTCCGATACTGTAGGGACTGCAGATGTAACAGTAATTACTTTTTTTTTAATTTTTGAATATAGAGAGTCAAAACAGTATTTTTTTCAATTACAGCACAATATAAAAACAAAAAGATGATAATTCTTTGAGGTAATACCCTGAAGTTTCGTTAACGAGAATTAATCTATTTCCAAAAATTGCAAGTATTTATTGCTAGGAAAGCAATTACGCTGAATGTAGATTATAAGCAGAAAAATTCTTAACCAGAAATTCAATATAATCATAAACGCATATACACTTTAAATAAATCTAACACCTAATTTAATTCTTTTCGTCAGTAATCACCTTTAAGGATTGATGTGCTTAATTAAATTTGTAGATAGTAGAGTTTGGTTTCCAGAAGCTTAAGGAACGTTCTTGAATAAATGATAAAGTGAACACGTAAGTTATACATTGCGCTACAAGGACATTTATGTCTGATTTAAGCGCAAACACGTTTAAAGTTGCATGTCGTGTTAACAAGATGATTAGTTCATATGAACATTCTTCTTATAACATTTTATGCAGAAATATTTCGATGCTCGCACTAGTCGATGTTTTGTTTTCAGCTCATGCTTATATCTTATGTGTTTGATTGTGGTTTGATTTTGATTATGACTTTGACATTAGTTACAAAAACTCTCTTTAAAAACAATTTATAAATATGCCGTAAATACATGCAAAGGAAAATATATGTTTTTTATTACATTAGATTTTAACTACAGGCTAAAGTTCGTACATCTCTTTCAAGACATCCGTTAGAAAGACTGTTCACGTACACATCAGAGGAATATGATTTGTCTAGTAACAAGTCCATCACATTCTTCTACTAATTCCGAACAGAATGCGAGTTTCAAATTACAAACTGCGACAAAATTTGACTCTTAGGAATATATTCTGGTTTCCTTATTGATTTATTTCTAGACATTCGTCGTATACACAATTTTCTATTATATAGTAACATAACAATTCCAAGGACGATACCAATTATATAATAAATTATATAATTACGATAGTTATCTCAGACTGTAATTCCAGTCGAAAGAGTCCTAGAGAAATTTTCTATTTGCTTCGTCGAGTATGTTCAAATTAATGTTTTCCAACTCAAGAGGGTCGAATGTCTCATTATCTACAGCCAACTTCGCTTTTTATTCTTACTGATTTTTCTACCAGTAAGATGGGATCGTTCATATTCTGCTCATTTAGCTTAGATATCACGTTGTCTTTATTTTGAACTAGTTCTTCGTTTAAGGTTTCATAAATCAATTTGGTATTTTGTTTATGCGAGTCTAAATACGAGGATATGATTTGAGCTTCTAAACTATATCTAAAGGGTCGTCGTTTGATATGTGATAATTGATTACATCAACCGGTTTTAATGTAGTCACTGAGTAAACTGAGTTATTGTGTTTCCTGATGAGGTAAAATGTATATCTACTTTATGCAATTTTAATAGTTCTTGTAAAATATTATTTTAAATTCGGTACCTAGATCATATGCAATTGTGGAAGATGACAAGGATGGCAAAAGAATAGAAAGAATTAATGGTATTAATATGGTATGCCTAAGCAAATTTTGGGAAGATATCAATTATTATAAGAATTTTTGTTTTTCTCACTGAAAATGTACCAAATGAACTATTTCAAGGTCTGGTTGCTGTAGGGATTATATTATATGGGATTTCTAAGCGATCTCGCTCATAGTTAGTTGCTTGGCATATATTGCACCGATTTATAAGGTTTGTAATGAAAGTTTTCATATTTGAGCAGATATATTTGGAGTTTATTCTCTCGTGGGTTTCAGTTATAAAACTGTGGTTCGATTTTGAGACATGGCATCTTCGATCTGACTATCTTTTACGTCTTCTAACATATTGTTACACTATTTTCAAATTTATAGGCTTGTCGTCGGTTAGGGTTTTATGTCGCTTCTGCGAATTTATAAATGCGCCTCCACCTGGGTTAAACTATTCAAGCGGATGGAATCTACGAATATGCCAACGCCACCCCCCCCCTTATTGCGGTCGCGCAATATTATTGTTATTCGTATTGCCCCCTATGAGCAATCATTCTAAACGAATATGTAATTGTTTGTATTGTTTAAAAATGCCTTGCTTTGCGCGGCTATTGTACTATTCTAACCAAGCTAATTAATAAAATAAATGTATATACGTTAACCGAGCACGCGTTGTTTTTATCCTACATACATGTCCAATCGAAGTGTTTCTTTTGCTAAAATAACTAGTGTTAATAAACTAAAACCTAAATCAATATCAGAAAGAGTACGACTTCCATTCTATTTGTAAAGTAATAAACCCTTTCGTGTTCACCGTCTAAAATTTGTTCATATACCTCGCAGAATTTTGTACACCTGTTCTCATCCTTAAAATAAATACATAATACGATACGTTGCTTGGGGGGACAATGAATTTTTTGATAAAACCGATTAAATCGACGTCGAGATTCTTTTTTGGTAGTTGAACATGAATTCTTTGTCGGTCACGATAATATAAATTTTTTTGCAAATAAGGAAAAATATTTACAGCTGTCAATTCCATCTAATTGGTGACATAATTAATCGGTTTTTTTGAGGTCGGAACTTCCAAGATCTAGTTTCCGTCACTGTTTGAGTATTGCGTCATTTCCTCGGAATCATTCAAGTGCTGCTGTTCGTCAAGATTACAAGTTTAGACTGGTTATCTGAGAATTCATCGTTAGCAGACTCAGCAGGAAATTGATCACTACCAACAATCGGATTTTGAGTTATTTCTTTAGTATGAATTTTGACGCGTCGCAGGGCGTCTGCGTTGGTGTTTAATTTACCTTTTTTATAAATAATATTATAGCTATATAGACCTGGGGTTTTTTAATGAGAATAGCCATTGTAATGAAATACGGTCCGTGATTATGTTGAATTTATGTCCGTACATTGGTCTAAAATATCTTACTACGTAAACAATTGCCAAAAAGTACCTTTTCGATAGCGCTGTAATTGCACTCGCTTTTGTTAAGCGTTTGTGACTTTTATGAAACTGGAAGAGTTTTACCTATTGGATCTTATGATCGATCGTTATATTAAACGAGTGTTCGAATTCCGGAAATAGGAGTAGCGGTTTCTTGATTAAATACATTTTTTACACAATTCAAAACATTCCATAAAATTAGGTTTTAATTTTTGCATTCTTTTTTAATCATTTTGTCAAGGTTTAGTTAAATCGGCAAAGTTTGTTTTTATATATTTGGGATAATACCCTAATAACCGTAAAATTCCTTTTGTCGTTTACTAGTCGAAGGTAAGGGAACGTTTTAAATAGCTTCAATTTTTTCTGAAATGGGCTTTATGCCGTCAGAGGTGGCTACGTGTCCTAGAAACGCGATTTCTTTTCTCAGTACTTTTAAAAATAGATTCCCTTAATTTTTTAAACGCCGTTTTTAAATTGGTGAGGTGCTCCTGTAGGAAAACACTCTAAATAATGGTATCGTTCATATAGGCTCCACGAATATCTGTTAGACTTTGTAGAACATGGTCCATTACACGTTTTAGAGTAGAAGGGGAATTTTTGTAACCCCATAGGCATTCTAAGAAAATGAAAATGTCCATTCTCTGTGTTGAATGCCGTTTTTTCAACATCTTTTGGATCCATTTCGACTTGATGAAACCCATCTAATCAGAAACCGTAAAGTATTGACATCGACTTAATTTGTCCATTACATCATTGACATTCGGTAGGGTGTACTTATCGTTGATTGTTTTTTCATTAAGGTGACGCTATTTTTAATCGCCCGAAGCGTTCAATTTTATTGAAACTACGCTAATGGGGTTAGACCACGGAGTATAGGGCTCTCTAATTTTATATTTTAACATTTTGTTAACATGGTGCTTTGCATGTTTTGTGAACAAAAGGGTATCACTAAGTTCTTAAATAGACCGGCCTTTTCGCTATCTATTTAAATCTCACATAAAAATATAGGTTGCTATTTAAAAAATGGATGACATCATCACAAAGTGATCGTGACGTCATCATACCTATGGGTATCCAAAATAAAAGCAAAACTATATTCAAACTGACATGTTTCGGCGTTTCTTGATTTAACGTTACCTAGCGTAAATAATTTGAGGTTTCCAATTTAAAAATTCCCAGGATATGTTACAAATGTTATGATCGAAGGCATACAAGGTACCCAATTTTATAATTTTAAGGAATATTTGATTGGGATCAAGCTTATATTATATCTGTACTTTGAAGCACTAGCTTTTCTGGACTATTCTTTTGTAGCATTAATCCTGAAGTTTGTGCATTAAAATATATATAAGGTATAGTCCATTCGTTTTAACTTTAAGATGACGTCAAATGTAGTATTGAAGTGTTGACAACTGTATACAAATGAATACCTAGAATTACGCTTGAAGGATATTGCCATTTAACACAATTAAGGTTGGCAGTTCTGTACGGAGTTGCCACCAATTCCTCTTGCTAATGGGAATATTCATATACCTTTCATTAAATATACTAAAATTTAAACTAACATTGGCAATGTTGCAGTTTACCCATTTGTGATTTCATCCTAAGGTTAAAACGAATGGACTATATTATACTAATTGATTTACATTTAGTAAGAATTTTGTGTTTGGTTATACGTTACCTTCGTTATGAATTTACATTTTCAAGAGTAGAAAATAGATTAAGTAAAGCAACGCGACGTAAGTAAATAAATAAGAAAGTGGTTCAATTATTTGCTAGTGGTACAAATCACAATGTATAGTTACGATGTTCCAACCTTCTATGTCCCATATGCAACAAGTATTGTTTCTCACGACTTTCGATTACATCAAGATGAGTAATTAATAAAAGATTCTCAACTTTATAGAGCTTAGTAGGACTTATAAGAAATTAAAACTGATGGGGTACGTGTTGTCAATGTTAAATTGATTCGGCAACTTTATGTGTTTATACTGCGATTCAGACCCGACCTCCAGAATGTAAATTAAGTGATAAATTGACTTGTAGTATAAATAATTCTGAAGAGATTTAACTCAGGAATTTAGTCACGTTGCTAATATTCATAAATCACTATTATAAGTGTGATTGCTTTTATCAACAAGAATATTTTAGTGTAATTTTATAATTTTATGTTAAATCATTCCCTTATCACGATTCGAAATAGAATTTAAATATTTTGAAGATACAGAGCGAACGTGTTTAAAAAAGGCATATAAATTTTATAAAGGGTGTGGGAGTTTTATACTGTTTTTATTAGTGGCATAAGGCTTTTAAAAAGCGTATAGGTGTTTATGAGGTATTCCTTATTGTACGGTAAATTTCTGAGTAAGTTGGTATTAGCAAAGTACTATTTTAGACATCAATATAGTGGAAACTAATTTGCAATTATTATTGTTTACTGATAGGGTTGTCAAAATAATATTTTCGACATTGAATTAACATGGTAAGTTTTTCTTACAATAGGAATATTGGTTGTTTTATGAGGATCTAATGTGCTTCTGGGTTCCACTTTTTTATCTCCTATTCCTTGGCCATAGCTAAACGCAATGGCGCTTACCTGTTTAAACTCAACAATGTTACCCGTTCCTCGCACATGTCTTCACTGAGTTCGAATCTCTTTGTAGCCGAATACGCGATGAATGAAACCCTTAAGGATTATAATTTTTAGCAACTCATTAATCGGTTACAATATCTGTGATCTTCATGTTTTTACATCTCAGTGCCTATCTGTCAATTTGATTTTCCTAATGATTCTATAAACTGACAAATCAGCGCAAATTGAAAGTGATGCTTGTAACGAGTTTGCGTTTATTCAGATATAAACCAGATAAAAACGGTATATAAAATAATATTAAAGGGAAAGCATACATAAATGCGGATGTGCCCCGTATATTTAGATTTTGCAAATAATTAATGTTAATTAAGCATGAGAGTTCTTTGCTTTTTATTTCCCATAAAGGAAATGTTAGCAATAACCATAAACCATAAAACCTTAGCTATTTCTTTTATAATACATCGTTAAACGTAACTCAGGTCAATGACTTATTTAAAAAGCGCAAAAGAAAAACCGATGTTAGTGTTACTCATTACAAATCAGAATGCAAAACAGCAAGTATACGTAATTATCATAGATAGTATTGCGTAAACAGACCAATTCCAATAGTAAATTTCTGCAACAAAGTGCATTTTATTGACTAAAAACTTTTAAAATAAGGAATGGCTAAATAGCACTAGGATTGTCTATATTCATGTTTTCATATAATTACTTCGTACTAAGAACAACTATTTTTATACTTTTCATTAGAAATGATTAAATTTAAAGTTTCGGGGAAACAAAGGTAGCTACAGTTAAAATGTAACCAGATAAGTTAAAAGTAATTCTGTCATAATATACCTAAATCATCTAGATACTGCTGATGACTTATGTGGAATTTACAAATGTAATACTACAGAAGGTGTCACCATCCATGAAAATAACATACAATGAAGAATATTTTCAATGTAGTAACTTACAAACTGCTGACGATATAAGATAAAAATGAACACATGATGCTAATATGATCAAATCACAGGAAAACACGCATTATACACGTGATCAAATGTAAGCTAGAAATAAATTACCATAATATAATGACACCCCTCGAAAGTATAGGAAGTGAGGAGGCGAATAAGAGTTAAAAAGTTGACAAAAGACGAGAAGAAAATTACTCGTGAACTAGTAAACAAAAAGTATGCTCGGGAATATTCGTTTCCAAGGGGTTGTCAAAGGAACAGATATGGCTAGAAGCTTAGCTCACGCAATTCCCGCGTGGTTTTATCCGGGGACTTCATTGAAGACCGTCCAGAGTTCCAGCAAATGAAAACAGGTTGGACAGTACTGTTTTCAACAACATATTTGGAATTCGATTACTTTTCACATCGAGGATTCAAACCTGGTTCAAGGAGATTTTCTAGAATATCATAAAGGAAAACTTAAAACTGTAAGTTACTGTATTCAGTATTTTTCATCACGAAGACATTAATGAACTGATATTGCTAAAATGGACGGCGATAAAGGTACAAAGCATCCACCTTAATTGCAGATGATAGTGTTTACCTTATTATATATAAAACACTGGACACTGAAATTTAACTTAAAAAGTTGAGTGCTTGAGTAAATGAACGTAGTTTGTTAGTTTAATTTTATGGCAAATCGAAATCGAGTTTATTTATGTAATTAATATTTTGTATATTATGACAAAACAAAATTTATGGCACGACTGTAGTTAGCAAGTTCACTTTTAATTTGTTCCGGATTCCCGACCTGGGAAATTCAAGATCTAACAATCTGACTATTTTGTCACCTGTAACATACTATTAAACTAAGTTTCATGTGACTAATACATCTTGTAACACGTGAATCATTTAACAGAAATTTGAGATGAAATTTATCCCAGTCGAACTATAAAAAGAATAGACAAAAAGAGAGAAAAAAAATTTGTCAAGCCTCTATAAACATAAGAATTTGATCTAGAATTACCAACCAACATGTGTATAAGATTAATCTGAAAGATCCACAGTTAACGTAAACACTGTAGACAATAAAACACAAAGTTGAAAAGAAACAAGGGAATCGGTAGAGATGTTTCGAAGAAGTAAAATGCAACAGTATATAATGATTTTTTGCAAATTTAGTAACTGTAACATTAAGGACACCAAGGAAGTCGTGATCTGAGTGAAAACAATTATACGAACCCTGCTCCAAGAAACTATATACGCCCACTTACTGAAAAGTTCATTTTCACTATTTCATTTTATCTTATTATAAAATTTATAAAAAAAACGTTATTCTTTACTTTTAATATGCAAAGTGCATTAGCGCGAGAAGTAATGATCTAGAATTTTAGCTATTCTCGATGCAGTTTTCCATTTTTGCGGAACTTAATAATTTCATTCTTTAAATTTTTCGAAATTGATTTAGCACACCTCACCTTAGCAAAACGTTATTACAACTAATGCAGTATAATATGACAATAGTTAATTGTTTAATGAATTAAAAGCATGGCTTGTACCCTTTGCTTTGAAACGTAACAGTAGATTTACAGATACATTAAGGATGCAGTAAATGATTTCTTTGATTTGGAATTTCTCTTATAATTTTCAAATCTACCTAAGCCGAAGTATTGGTGGAATTCCAAAAATTAATAGTAGGGTAAAATCAAGGATCCTGCCCCCTCATTTCCCCCAGAATCCCTCATTTCCCCACACATCTGGACCAAATTTACATGTAAATTCGCACTATAAAGTCTTATTTTTTAAGAATCTCCTCCTGACTCCTCCTTGCTCTCCTCCTTGCTCGGACACCCCCACAACCATTTTGATTACATCACACCCGCATTCTTTCCACCCGCGAGATAAATCTTTCTCCACATTTCCACACACGAGATAAACCTATCTTGTTTGGTATCAATTAATATTAGAATTTTCTTAGCTACCCGATTCTTTAGGAATTTTTTAGATTGCGCCATCCCCCAGAGAGCTACCCCCATTTTAAGATTTCTTACCTGTAGCGACTTTTGAGCGTTCTTATAAATTTTTTTAGTCATGCGATACATCTTGTTAGTCTAAAATTTTATGCAGAATTCGAATCTGCAAACAGATTTGAAATCGGACCACGCCCTGCAAAGTTACACATATACCCTCTGCGAGATAAATCTTTCTCCACATTTCCATCCACGAGATAAACCTATCTTGTTTGGTATCAATCAATATTAGAATTTTCTCAGCTACCCGAATCTCTAAGAATTTTTCAGATATCATCACCCCCAAGGGAGCTACCCCCATTTTAAGATTTCTTACCTGTAGCGACTTTTGAGCGTTCTTATAAATTTTTTTAGTCATGCGATACATCTTGTTAGTCTAAAATTTTACGTACAATCCGAATCTGCAAACAGATTTGAAATCGGACCACGCCCTGCAAAGTTACACATATACCCTCTGCGAGATAAATCTTTCTCCACATTTCCATCCACGAGATAAACCTATCTTGTTTGGTATCAATCAATATTAGAATTTTCTCAGCTACCCGAATCTCTAAGAATTTTTCAGATATCATCACCCCCAAGGGAGCTACCCCCATTTTAAGATTTCTTACCTGTAGCGACTTTTGAGTGTTCTTATAAACTTTTTTTTAGTCATGCGATACATCTTGTTAGTCTAGAATTTTATGTAGAATCCGAATCTGTAAACAGATTTAAAACAGGACCACCCCTTACCATTTTACACACACCCTCTAAATTATAAATTTCCTGCGGCTCATACCTAAAAGAAAATCTAAAAACTATTCTTAAAACTTTTTATTACAGACAATTTTACTAATACAGTTTAAATTTTGTAAACCACATTTCTAAATACATATTCACAATTTTTCATTCTTAACCTAGAACTTCTCATATCGACTTGTACTTATTAATATTTATTTCTAAATAGAGCACCTTTTCCAAAGACCAACCGGACTCGCATGTTTCAAATTCCTCTGATTTTGTTCGCATGGTTTCGCTTAAGACCTCGTACATATTTTCCAGATTACTAGAAGACGTTATAACCACATTTTTTGTGTTAAAGGATTTCACATCGGTAGCCTCTTCCCCCATTTTGATGTAAACGCCGTAGAGTTCGCAATAGACTTTTACTGCTGTATGTTGTATTCTTTTTCATTTATTAATCGAATAAATCGCTCTTTCTGCTTCCAAAGAAACTCGGCACTCCATCGTCGACACAGGCATTCTTTATGCGATAGCTAGCCATACGGTTGTTAAACGCAGTGCTAACCATTTCTACACCATCGTCGCTAGTAGCGGTAACTGATGCATTTTTATGTCTGTTGCTCCTTAAATGTGCGGCATACGTAGTTTTTTCCATTTCGAAATCGCATACTTTACACATAATTCGTGGTTGTTTCGTACAAGGCCCTTTAACAGCTGGTGGCGTTGAACGTTTACGGCTTAATGACATGCCGTGCTGTTTTCCTTGTGTCGCAGTAAGTTGTCCATTCTCGTAAAAGCGAAACCGCAAGTCCCACAGTTTAAGTACTTTGCTGCGGACGGCTTAACCTTGAACGATGTTGCACCACGACATTTGTTCTGGTGCCGTATGAGAGCATTTTTCCAGGTATAGGAAGCACCGCAAGAGTTGCACTTAAAAACGTTTGCAGATACCATTTTAGTACAAAACAAAATCCGCACTATAAGACTTGACTTGTAAGCGAACTAACTTATAACTAAAGAGTTTATTCTTGTGTACCTGCTTTATGTACCCTATAGAATGCAAACCGAAGGTTTCCGAAGACACCGAACGAAGTCTCGGATTCATCGGGGGAACTAAATGACGTCATCTTGAGCCAATCTTCGCTGCTCGTCCAATACATTTAGCGCCAATGCATGCACCTGGTTCGCTTCGTCGATGGTGCGAATGCCGTTAGTAGAAACACCGGAAAACGTCTTCCATGTTATACGGATCGTGTGCATATTAAAAATCCAAAGAGCGGTAGCACACGCACACAAATTGTGTGCAAGTCGTGCTGTATAAGATGCAGTGCTACTATAACCAAAAACACTTTAAACCATTACTAAGAAAATACCAACTTGCTGTCTACAGGATACTTACAACAATTTAATTTTAAATAACTTCTACGTCATACTTTAGGAAATGATAGGCTTGAATATTTTCCAAATGAATCACCAAGCGAAAGTATATGTAGCGGTATTCAAATTACCCATTAATTTCCCATTTTTACGACCATAGTTAATTATAGATTAAAATTTAATTTGTGTACGTTTGAGCTTCTCGTAAACTAACATATTTTATAGCAACAATGCGCTGTATAATACATGCATACCCCTTCTCTGCGCTACTGCTATTCTTGTAATTGCTAGAAAAGTCACTCTCCTTTTACTGTTAAGACTGGGCAAAGCACCATTTTTTATACTTTCTATAGCACATCGCACACTTTTTCGTCTGATAATTATGCTTCTGTAGGCTTTTACACTTTCGCATAGCTCTCGACCGCATGTAATGATTTCTAGAACCGGTAAGTACTCGATATCGTCCAAATAGAGAATTAGATGCTCGATGTCTGTCAACTTCCAATTCCCTCGTAAAAGGTAGAAAAACTCGGTCAATCATCCATTAAACTTCGACCCGCTACCGTTTTGATAATTTCCAAACATTTTTCGAACGATAATGGGCTGAGAATTTTTAAACCTCCGAGGGATCTTTAAGTCGTGGTCAATTACACATCCGAGCTACGCGTAAACTAACATATTTTGCAGCAACTGTATAATACATGCATACCCCTTCTCTGCGCTACTGCTATTCTTGTAGTTGCATGTCCATTCCTTTTGGAGGTATATGCTCGTTATAAGTTGTAAGACCCTCGGTTTTACTTAACTACAATTCGTGAGACCCCTTTAATCTTTTTAATCGTATCTTTCTCGCCTACAATACAGTAGGACTTAACATTACTACCAACAAATTCTAATACTGGACCCCCATTAAATACGTCTTTAATTTTCCCTACAACTTTTTTGTTGACAAGTGTTATATTGTATTTAATATACGCGGGGTAGTCACTCTTTTAAGATAAATATATTTTGCTAGGTATCAACTAATATTAAATTTTTCTAGGAACCCCAAATCTGTAAATAAATTATAAATAGAACCAACCCATACAAAGTTATACCTTTTAAAGACTAATTTTTGCCCATCTTTATTTAACGCCATCTTTAAAACCCTTTTTTCGCTAACCGAGACATATGCTTTAACTAACCATTCCCCTAGAAATCTAAAACCGATGTGCCCCGCGAATACCGCGTGGAGATAACACGTATACTCTGTCAACCAGGATAGAAGCAGAGGAAGGATTTGGAAGGTGGGCGAGGAACTTAAAAATTATGGAATTTAAAAACTAATATATACAATAGATTTACAAAATCTATACAACTATCTTATATCTTTATGCCCCCATGCGTAGATTGTTGTACTATTAGGAATGATGTAACTTTTGTCATCTTCTGCCGATAAACTAATTTTATTAATAAGCTGCGTATGCAAACCGTATTTTTTACTCCGGATACATACGCAGACAAGTACTCCACACCAAATAAAGAATTGGATGCTTGGTAACTGTTAACTTCCGCATCCCTCGTGTACGCCTAAGCACGCCTGTGCCCATGCGCACCCCTGCGCGTGCACACCCCTGCCCATGCGCGCCCACTGCGCGTGCACACCCCTGCCCATGCGCGCCCCTGCGCGTGCGCACCCCTGCCCATGCGCGCTGCCCATGCGCACGTCTCTGTGCGACTGCTATTTCGTGGTAACGTCACAGCCTTTTATAAATAAAGAACAATGTTATATACTATTATAAAATGTTTATTCTGACATTATACATAACAAATTTAAAAAACAACTAATTTACAAACTGCGGAAATGTGCACAGGAAGTACTCTAAGATGTACAGCAACACCTATCTACTCAGATGGTAAAGATGATAAAGAAGTTTGTAAAAGAAGTTTTAGGATGCAAAACAAAAGTTTAATATTGAGGAAATGAACTCTGCAAAAATAATGAACATGCTCGTCATAAACTATCAGAGCAAATAATAGATGAAGCAAGTTCTATGGATTACACTCCAAATTCTGAAGATGAGGATTCAACACAGGAAAGCAATAGTCGGGACACTAAAATACCGACGTATATTCACTTTAATGTGCATGGGCTGATTGAAAGACTGCAGTTGCTAGTTACTGTTGATTATCACAACCATCGAGATATGCATAACCTAAATGAAATTATCTCTATAATATCTAAACTTCGACAAAAGGGATTATAAAATAGAACGACAACAAAGTTAGATGGGGTAAATATTTATACATAAAATATTTATTGAAATTGTAAAATTGGAATAGTCTGCATTTGCATTTGATAAGTAAACATCGTAATAAGATGAGCGGGAAAGAATTATATCCTTAGATGCTATAAAAATTTTAGAAGAAGTTGTCAAGGAGATGAAAACAAGTTTATCAAACAATTCAACTAGCCAACATTTGAATGGTATGTCTAATGAATCTCTGGTAAATACTAAAATAGTGCAAGATAAACCTACACATGATAATGTTGATGCGAAAGATCAGAACATAGACTCCAAGTCAGACGTTTCTGACAGAAAAGAAAGAGACAACTTAAATCGTATACTAAAGAGGATTTAAATAAAGCCCTTGACGAAATAAACAAAGGATGGATTACTGGTTCAGAAGCATCCGAAATCTACAATGTTCCAAAAGCTACACTCTATACGAAACTCAGATCAAAAGAAAATCGTGTGCAAAATTTGGATATGTATACTACATTTACCAATTAAAAGGAGGAAAAAGTGACTTTTGTGTGTATTAGTTTTAATGAATAAAATATATTTCTATGTGAAGTGTACCTGTTAAGTATTTGAATTGAAATATAAATATTGTTTCAAACGTTTTGGTTTTATTTAAATATAATGGTATTGTTAGGATGCAATAAAAATACAGGGTGTGCGCGCGCAGGGATGCGCATGGCCAGGGTGCGTAGGGGTACATTACGAGATAGAGGTCTTGGTATAAAATTTCCAGTTTTATGTTAAAATTTTTCTAAATCAGAACTACTAAAAATTTCACCAAACCCCAAAATATTCGAAATCTAAAGTAGTTACAAAATGCCGAATGTATTCGCTCTGTTGCTCCAGACACCTCAACTTCATTCACTAATAATATGCATAACCATACCCTAATAGCTTCGCATACTACATTAAATGCAGTTATGATGACAGGGCATATGTTGGACACCCTCATATCGCTTACATCCTCTTGATTAGGAATAGTTTTGTTATCCGATCTAGCTCGGATTAAATCCGCAATTTCACCCTATTCTGATGGAGATAAATTCGAGGAACTTTACCATTAATACGCCCCACAACCAGACCTAAATCCGATTATGCAAATAAAGAAATAGTTTAATATTATTACAATATCACAAAAGTTATACGCAACAACAAATTTTAAAAAAACTTGGGGGCACCAAATATTTCAACATTTTCAACGTTATTTCACAAATTCCAGCTACTTTTCAAGATAATTGTATTATTAACCGTTTGAGCACATTACACCCTAAAAATAGTCTTTTTATGCTAACTTGCAAACAAATCAAGATAGCAGAACCTATACAAAACACTCATCATCTATATATTGGGGAGGGGTTAGCAATTGCGTTAGCATACCGAAATAGTGCATGATATATACCAGAATACAATTAATTGTTTCTGTATTATCATCTAATAAAGGTACATCATCGAATATTATAAAAAAAAAAAAAAAAAAAAATCTGAATTTTAATTATGTTAAACAAGATGTATGTGCTCTAACATATTTATTCTTATTCACACCCCATGTAAATTCTCGCTTATAACTAAAAAGATTCTATTATACCCACCCGGTATACCAACATTTCCTAATACACCTGAAGTTAATTTAGCACAGCGAGGACTATCAATTATATCATCTATAGAATCCTCAGTTGACAACACATCTCCATTATATATTAATAATCGAGCGGGTCCTAAGGAAACACTAAAATAAAAATAAATATATAAAAATATTAAATAATCTATCGATGCATACATACCTATAATTAAAACTACCTCCTACACCAAGCATTCGTATTATAAAATATACATCAAATTCGTTCTGATCATTGTTAACTGTTTTTAAAATTGATGCTATAAAATATTTATTGAAACACCGCATCAGAACGGTCCATAACCGATAACCAGTACTGCGGAACCTTACAATTATATCAGTCATATTTATATGACGAACAGCCAATCGAGTATGGTTAGACTGGAAATGATTATATATATATCTTCCAAACTACCCTATTCATTTATCATAATTAGTAAACACCATATATAATATCACACCTATACAATACCTCTAACTGGCACGCCTCATCCAATAGAGGACATTTATAACGTTTTAACGTACAAACGGCTTCATGCTCCTTTTTATCTTGAAGCTCACCAACAAACTGACATCCAAATTCTGTATTTTCACAATTAAATATTAAATATCTTCCTAACTCCTCGACTGCTAAGTTTCGAGCATTTCCTAAAAAATACATATATTATAAAAATCATTTTCCACTCTTTTCACCTTACCCAACGGTACTCTACATACAGCGCATGAAACTATTTTTTTTATACACTTATTACAATGTATATGCCCATTCATACACTGCATAATGGGTGGCAATGCAATGTCATAACAGATAGGGCATTTAAATAGCGCAATAAGTCGATTATTTAGCTCGGTATTCATAACTACTCCACAATCTATATTTTATACTGGTATAAGGTGAACCTTCGCAGCAGACAGCAGAAAATAGACTGAGAATGAAAAATCATAAACCTACTCGTATGAATTATTACTAACCCGAAATATTCCTAGATAATTACAGCGTAAATTAGTTATTATATATTATGAACTAAACTAAGCTTTCCCGCATTAGGTAAATGGGTGATATTAAGTAATGCGCTTTCACTCCTCATTTAAGCAGTTATCAATAGTATTATACATGGCTCTATGTTTGAATATAATCCGTTTACGGAAATTGTTAATAGATTTATAATTGGATTGTTATGTTCAGGGTTTTGCAAAAAATAGGAATCTCTCATAGGGATAGAAAAATTTAAAAACCAAGTGTGGACCTAGGTTAGATAAAAGGAAAAATTAATAGGTTAGGTCAGCACCGCAGCGCTGACCTAACCTATTAATTTTTCCTTTTGTGATATTGTAATAATATTAAACTATTTCTTTATTTGCATAATCGGATTTAGGTCTGGTTGTGGGGCGTATTAATGGTAAAGTTCCTCGAATTTATCTCCATCAGAATAGGGTGAAATTGCGGATTTAATCCGAGCTAGATCGGATAACAAAACTATTCCTAATCAAGAGGATGTAAGCGATATGAGGGTGTCCAACATATGCCCTGTCATCATAACTGCATTTAATGTAGTATGCGAAGCTATTAGGGGTATGGTTATGCATATTATTAGTGAATGAAGTTGAGGTGTCTGGAGCAACAGAGCGAATACATTCGGCATTTTGTAACTACTTTAGATTTCGAATATTTTGGGGTTTGGTGAAATTTTTAGTAGTTCTGATTTAGAAAAATTTTAACATAAAACTGGAAATTTTATACCAAGACCTCTATCTCGTAATGTACCCTACGCACCCCTGGCCATGCGCATCCCTGCGCGCGCACCCCTGTATTTTTATTGCATCCTAACAATACCATTATATTTAAATAAAACCAAAACGTTTGAAACAATATTTATATTTCAATTCAAATACTTAACAGGTACACTTCACATAGAAATATATTTTTATTCATTAAAACTAATACACACAAAAGTCACTTTTTCCTCCTTTTAATTGGTAAATGTGTAGTATACATATCCAAATTTTGCACACGATTTTCTTTTGATCTGAGTTTCGTATAGAGTGTAGCTTTTGGAACATTGTAGATTTCGGATGCTTCTGAACCAGTAATCCATCCTTTGTTTATTTCGTCAAGGGCTTTATTTAAATCCTCTTTAGTATACGATTTAAGTTGTCTCTTTCTTTTTCTGTCAGAAACGTCTGACTTGGAGTCTATGTTCTGATCTTTCGCATCAACATTATCATGTGTAGGTTTATCTTGCACTATTTTAGTATTTACCAGAGATTCATTAGACATACCATTCAAATGTTGGCTAGTTGAATTGTTTGATAAACTTGTTTTCATCTCCTTGACAACTTCTTCTAAAATTTTTATAGCATCTAAGGATATAATTCTTTCCCCGCTCATCTTATTACGATGTTTACTTATCAAAATGCAAATGCAGACTATTCCAATTTTACAATTTCAATAAATATTTTATGTATAAATATTTACCCCATCTAACTTTGTTGTCGTTCTATTTTATAATCCCTTTTGTCGAAGTTTAGATATTATAGAGATAATTTCATTTAGGTTATGCATATCTCGATGGTTGTGATAATCAACAGTAACTAGCAACTGCAGTCTTTCAATCAGCCCATGCACATTAAAGTGAATATACGTCGGTATTTTAGTGTCCCGACTATTGCTTTCCTGTGTTGAATCCTCATCTTCAGAATTTGAGTGTAATCCATAGAACTTGCTTCATCTATTATTTGCTCTGATAGTTTATGACGAGCATGTTCATTATTTTTGCAGAGTTCATTTCCTCAATATTAAACTTTTGTTTTGCATCCTAAAACTTCTTTTACAAACTTCTTTATCATCTTTACCATCTGAGTAGATAGGTGTTGCTGTACATCTTAGAGTACTTCCTGTGCACATTTCCGCAGTTTGTAAATTAGTTGTTTTTTAAATTTGTTATGTATAATGTCAGAATAAACATTTTATAATAGTATATAACATTGTTCTTTATTTATAAAAGGCTGTGACGTTACCACGAAATAGCAGTCGCACAGAGAGGGGTGCGCATGGGCAGCGCGCATGGGCAGGGGTGCGCACGCGCAGGGGCGCGCATGGGCAGGGGTGTGCACGCGCAGTGGGCGCGCATGGGCAGGGGTGTGCACGCGCAGGGGTGCGCATGGGCACAGGCGTGCTTAGGCGTACACGAGGGATGCGGAAGTTAACAGTTACCAAGCATCCAATTCTTTATTTGGTGTGGAGTACTTGTCTGCGTATGTATCCGGAGTAAAAAATACGGTTTGCATACGCAGCTTATTAATAAAATTAGTTTATCGGCAGAAGATGACAAAAGTTACATCATTCCTAATAGTACAACAATCTACGCATGGGGGCATAAAGATATAAGATAGTTGTATAGATTTTGTAAATCTATTGTATATATTAGTTTTTAAATTCCATAATTTTTAAGTTCCTCGCCCACCTTCCAAATCCTTCCTCTGCTTCTATCCTGGTTGACAGAGTATACGTGTTATCTCCACGCGGTATTCGCGGGGCACATCGGTTTTAGATTTCTAGGGGAATGGTTAGTTAAAGCATATGTCTCGGTTAGCGAAAAAAGGGTTTTAAAGATGGCGTTAAATAAAGATGGGCAAAATTAGTCTTTAAAAGGTATAACTTTGTATGGGTTGGTTCTATTTATAATTTATTTACAGATTTGGGGTTCCTAGAAAAATTTAATATTAGTTGATACCTAGCAAAATATATTTATCTTAAAGAGTGACTACCCGCGTATATTAAATACAATATAACACTTGTCAACAAAAAAGTTGTAGGGAAAATTAAAGACGTATTTAATGGGGGTCCAGTATTAGAATTTGTTGGTAGTAATGTTAAGTCCTACTGTATTGTAGGCGAGAAAGATACGATTAAAAAGATTAAAGGGGTCTCACGAATTGTAGTTAAGTAAAACCGAGGGTCTTACAACTTATAACGAGCATATACCTCAAAGGAATGGACATGCAACTACAAGAATAGCAGTAGCGCAGAGAAGGTATGCATGTATTATACAGTTGCTGCAAAATATGTTAGTTTACGCGTAGCTCGGATGTGTAATTGACCACGACTTAAAGATCCCTCGGAGGTTTAAAAATTCTCAGCCCATTATCGTTCGAAAAATGTTTGGAAATTATCAAAACGGTAGCGGGTCGAAGTTTAATGGATGATTGACCGAGTTTTTCTACCTTTTACGAGGGAATTGGAAGTTGACAGACATCGAGCATCTAATTCTCTATTTGGACGATATCGAGTACTTACCGGTTCTAGAAATCATTACATGCGGTCGAGAGCTATGCGAAAGTGTAAAAGCCTACAGAAGCATAATTATCAGACGAAAAAGTGTGCGATGTGCTATAGAAAGTATAAAAAATGGTGCTTTGCCCAGTCTTAACAGTAAAAAGGAGAGTGACTTTTTCTAGCAATTACAAGAATAGCAGTAGCGCAGAGAAGGGTATGCATGTATTATACAGCGCATTGTTGCTATAAAATATGTTAGTTTACGAGAAGCTCGAACGTACACAAATTAAATTTTAATCTATAATTAACTATGGTCGTAAAAATGGGAAATTAATGGGTAATTTGAATACCGCTAAGCATATACTTTCGCTTGGTGATTCATTTGGAAAATATTCAAGCCTATCATTTCCTAAAGTATGACGTAGAAGTTATTTAAAATTAAATTGTTGTAAGTATCCTGTAGACAGCAAGTTGGTATTTTCTTAGTAATGGTTTAAAGTGTTTTTGGTTATAGTAGCACTGCATCTTATACAGCACGACTTGCACACAATTTGTGTGCGTGTGCTACCGCTCTTTTGGATTTTTAATATGCACACGATCCGTATAACATGGAAGACGTTTTCCGGTGTTTCTACTAACGGCATTCGCACCATCGACGAAGCGAACCAGGTGCATGCATTGGCGCTAAATGTATTGGACGAGCAGCGAAGATTGGCTCAAGATGACGTCATTTAGTTCCCCCGATGAATCCGAGACTTCGTTCGGGTGTCTTCGGAAACCTTCGGTTTGCATTCTATAGGGTACATAAAGCAGGTACGCAAGAATAAACTCTTTAGTTATAAGTTAGTTCGCTTACAAGTCAAGTCTTATAGTGCGGATTTTGTTTTGTACTAAAATGGTATCTGCAAACGTTTTTAAGTGCAACTCTTGCGGTGCTTCCTATACCTGGAAAAATGCTCTCATACGGCACCAGAACAAATGTCGTGGTGCAACATCGTTCAAGGTTAAGCCGTCCGCAGCAAAGTACTTAAACTGTGGGACTTGCGGTTTCGCTTTTACGAGAATGGACAACTTACTGCGACACAAGGAAAAACAGCACGGCATGTCATTAAGCCGTAAACGTTCAACGCCACCAGCTGTTAAAGGGCCTTGTACGAAACAACCACGAATTATGTGTAAAGTATGCGATTTCGAAATGGAAAAAACTACGTATGCCGCACATTTAAGGAGCAACAGACATAAAAATGCATCAGTTACCGCTACTAGCGACGATGGTGTAGAAATGGTTAGCACTGCGTTTAACAACCGTATGGCTAGCCTGTGTCGACGATGGAGTGCCCGAGTTTCTTTGGAAGCAGAAAGAGCGATTTATTCGATTAATAAATGAAAAAAGAATACAACATACAGCAGTAAAAGTCTATTGCGAACTCTACGGCGTTTACATCAAAATGGGGGAAGAGGCTACCGATGTGAAATCCTTTAACACAAAAAATGTGGTTATAACGTCTTCTAGTAATCTGGAAAATATGTACGAGGTCTTAAGCGAAACCATGCGAACAAAATCAGAGGAATTTGAAACATGCGAGTCCGGTTGGTCTTTGGAAAAGGTGCTCTATTTAGAAATAAATATTAATAAGTACAAGTCGATATGAGAAGTTCTAGGTTAAGAATGAAAAATTGTGAATATGTATTTAGAAATGTGGTTTACAAAATTTAAACTGTATTAGTAAAATTGTCTGTAATAAAAGTTTTAAGAATAGTTTTAGATTTTCTTTTAGGTATGAGCCGCAGGAAATTTATAATTTAGAGGTGTGTGTAAAATGGTAAGGGTGGTCCTGTTTTAAATCTGTTTACAGATTCGGATTCTACATAAAATTCTAGACTAACAAGATGTATCGCATGACTAAAAAAAGTTTATAAGAACACTCAAAAGTCGCTACAGGTAAGAAATCTTAAAATGGGGGTAGCTCCCTTGGGGGTGATGATATCTGAAAATTCTTAGAGATTCGGGTAGCTGAGAAAATTCTAATATTGATTGATACCAAACAAGATAGGTTTATCTCGTGGATGGAAATGTGGAGAAAGATTTATCTCGCAGAGGGTATATGTGTAACTTTGCAGGGCGTGGTCCGATTTCAAATCTGTTTGCAGATTCGGATTGTACGTAAAATTTTAGACTAACAAGATGTATCGCATGACTAAAAAAATTTATAAGAACGCTCAAAAGTCGCTACAGGTAAGAAATCTTAAAATGGGGGTAGCTCCCTTGGGGGTGATGATATCTGAAAAATTCCTAAAGATTCGGGTAGCTGAGAAAATTCTAATATTGATTGATACCAAACAAGATAGGTTTATCTCGTGGATGGAAATGTGGAGAAAGATTTATCTCGCAGAGGGTATATGTGTAACTTTGCAGGGCGTGGTCCGATTTCAAATCTGTTTGCAGATTCGAATTCTGCATAAAATTTTAGACTAACAAGATGTATCGCATGACTAAAAAAATTTATAAGAACGCTCAAAAGTCGCTACAGGTAAGAAATCTTAAAATGGGGGTAGCTCTCTGGGGGATGGCGCAATCTAAAAAATTCCTAAAGAATCGGGTAGCTAAGAAAATTCTAATATTAATTGATACCAAACAAGATAGGTTTATCTCGTGTGTGGAAATGTGGAGAAAGATTTATCTCGCGGGTGGAAAGAATGCGGGTGTGATGTAATCAAAATGGTTGTGGGGGTGTCCGAGCAAGGAGGAGAGCAAGGAGGAGTCAGGAGGAGATTCTTAAAAAATAAGACTTTATAGTGCGAATTTACATGTAAATTTGGTCCAGATGTGTGGGGAAATGAGGGATTCTGGGGGAAATGAGGGGGCAGGATCCTTGATTTTACCCTACTATTAATTTACTGTCGTTTATTGTGTGAAAATTATTCATTGTTACTTGGGTAGTTTCTAAGGAATTTCGATAATTTGTTGAGTAATGTTTATTTTGGGAGAAAAACATACTCGTTATTCAAAATACTATTTAACATAGTTCAATCCTGTATATCAAGGTATTTTACGTCATTATTTGCACATCACCACCGCATTTCTTAGAGGCTAGTTAGTTGGTCTCATTTGCAAATTTAGTATATATAGCAAAAGTAATAATCGCGGAGCAATTATTTTGCCATCTAAATATTTTGCTGATTGTTTGGTACCAGTAGCATCACGGTGCCGCGTGCTTAATTAGGATTACGTTTCTCTCAGCTGTTAGACGCTGATATATAAAAATTATGTTCGGCACATAATTCAAAGTAGCAGATCGGAAATATCTTGTATGATGGTAGAATTAGACAGAGGTAAGATATGTAGGATCCAATTACTTGGTTCCTTTCTGAATTGGTGATGTCATGACCCGTTTTGACTGAAAAATGAAATTTACTGGTCACTGGTCACTTCCTGAAGTGTAAATATATTTTAAAGATCTCGTGGAGATAAACTACATTCCAAAGTTAGGTTATTAAATGTAAATTATCTTCTCCGCAAGCTCAAATAGTGATGCTTTATTATCGGTACCTGTTGGTACACCTCGTTCAGTTGGGAAGAATAATCATGGGTGTTGGAAATGTTTACTTAATGATCATTCTTTTCGTTATAGTAGTGATCTAAAGAGAATTTGTGTTATGTGTCGTTTAATGGGAATTAGTTCAGTTTCAGGCAAGTTATATACAAAGAGCGAACAAAAAAGAAAATGCTACGTGGCCGGCATGCTGATTCAATTCCAAGAGCTACATTAATGGCATGTAAAGAAAAAAAAATTGTAAAGAAGAATGATCTGAATGGCTTAGTAAGATAATAAGTAATTGTTTTCGAGCTTCAATTCAGCCAGAAACCGATGCTTTGTTTGACACGAAACTTGCTATTAATTGTCCATATTCTATAGTTAAATTATTTGATAGGGAAATCGCTGGAAACCCTGTTATTGGAATACCGTTAATTGAGAAGTTGGAGTTAAAATTCTTTATTCTCAGAAAAAGGGAATGTCTACAGCAGATGGATATTTAAAATCAGTTTCAGGTTCTGTTGACTTATTAATCTGACAGTAAATGAATATCCCATTCTAAGTGCTTTAATTGTTCTATCATTATCACATGCTTTTATTTTTGGGAGTGATTTTGTAAGTTTGTTTTAGTCGATTACAGATTTTGAAAATAATTCATGTATTTGGTGATTGTGATAAACATATTTCACATGTGGCTTCTTTAGTACCCATTAGTGGTTATAATAGTATGCTTACTTTAGATCATTTGTCAGAGCTCTAACAATTGCAGACTCAGGTTGTAATAAAGCCTTTTAGTGAAATTAGTTGAGAAGATAGATTGGGAAGAACAGATAAGATTATTATGGATATCAATACTGGAGATCCGAAACCCCTTCCAAAGAAGTCATATACTATGTCACCTTATATCAATAAAATTTTGAACGAATATTTAGATGAAATGATCTGTTTAACGATCGTACTGCCGCTTAATTGGGATTTTTTCGATATTAGTTTCGTCCATCAATAATTTAATTAAAAAGAAGAAAAAAGGTCAAGGATTCGATTGGACATCTGAAGCCAACCCTTCATTTGCAAATATTAAGCAGGTTTTGTTTTTTTCCTCGTTGCTTTTGTAGCCGGATTACCAGACTCTGTTTATTGTTGAGTGTTATGCCAGTAACACTGAACTTGGTGCTGTTTTGATTCAAAACATTGGTGGTGAAGAACATGTTACTTCTTATGCGAGTAAAATACTTGTGCAGAAAGAAATTATTCAGTATCGGTAGGAGGGTATCTCACTGACTTTTGTAATTGAAAGATTTCGTTCATGCGTTGAGGCACACATTTGACTGTAGTGAACGATTATTTTTCGTTATTATGATTAAGTAAAATTCAAAATCCTACAGGAAAGTTAGCCAGGTGGGCAGTTCGTTTGCGTCAATATTCGTTTGATTTAGTGCGCCGTAAAGGCAAATTTAATGTGGTTCCTGATTTTTTACGTCAATTATCCCTTGAAGATAATCCTGCAGTAAGTTTAAACGAAGTTAAGTTTGATGAATTAAACCCTTGGTAGATATTCTTAGGTGGGAAAATTCTGCCCTCTCCTGGAGACTACCCTCAATGGAACGTTAAGAATAATTTTGTTTTTAAGTTTCTACCCTGCAACCTACCTATATCATCAAATTTTGTTGAATAGAAATATGTAGTGCAAAAGGTTTAACGTGCAGACATTATTCATTCGTGTCATATTCCTGTAGCTGGATATTTTGCTGGTCACAAAACCATGGCTAAGATCCTAGAACACTATTACTGGCCTAAAATGAATTTGGACATCCTTAAATTTTGTAGAAATTGTATGACATGGACGCACCAAAAAATTTCAAACGTAAGAAGAAGGAAGTGAAATTTCCATTTCAAATTATTGCGTTGGATCTTATGGGTCCTTTTTCTCGCCCAAAATTTGGAAGTAAAACGTTCTCTAAATGTACTATATTGCATCTTTTATGTAGTTCTATAGCACGCCATATAGAACGGTTTATGGGTAAAGGTTGTTTTCGTATTTGGGGTCCAATGGCTTCTTATTTGTGAAATCGATCCTCAGTGTCAGTACCAATCTTTAGGGGTCTTTGTGGTAACTATGGAATACAAATAATTTTGCTTACTGCTGTTCATTCTACTCAGTGCAACTTCGTGGCAAGAATTAATAAAACCATTGGTACGACGATTCGTTCGTATATTCATGCTTACTTTGCTAGGACGATCTAGAATTACCAATGGTTGAGTATTTTGTTAATTTGTCAAAACACCGATCTGCAGATTATTTTCCAAATTTTTTAGTTGTTGGCCACAGTGTCCCTATAAGTGGTAAGGTCAATGGTATTGAATTGCTACCAAAGTCGATGTACAAATTATTCCAAGTAGTCGACCGTTGTACGTTTCAGATCGACAGTGTTTTGCACTCAGCGTTATACTTTTCGATTCGTCAATACAATTTAAAGAAAAGAATGCTTTGTAATTTTAATATTTACCTACCGCGTGAGGGTATCCTATTAACAATAAATAATAAATAACAGGACCTCTAACACTATCGTACCCTCACGTTTCGGGATGTTGCCTCGCAAGCTGCAGCAGTCGGTGAAAGGGGGGGTTCATTAAACAATAATCAAACGGATCAATTTACTTGAACTGGGCATTCACCCGGAGTTATATTTTATGGAAGTCGACAAATACTGTTTTTAAACAAATAACTGACTTATGCTGCATAACACAGCCTTGAGTTCATGGTAATAACACATATACTAATTACTTACTCAGAGAAATAATTAACTTAAAACATAACGGCACGCACTGGACTTCAGAGAAATAAAATACTTCACTCAATCGGGCAAATAACAACCCTTTAAACCTCTAACGCGTCTGGAAATAAACAACCCCGATTCCCACCGGCTGGCATCCTTATATACATTTAAGTTAATTGAGAAATAACCCCTTTCTTGGCGCTCTTACTCGGCTTAGGATGCGCCGGTCGTAAATCTTTAAGATTAATTAAAACTGCCAATGCCTAAGATAACCGCACAAGTAGCTCTCAGAATTGATTTTAGTTGAGTGCTCAGCTAATTGAAAAATTGCTTCAGACCACCCTGACATAAATAGGATCCTAAAGCATGATTGACATCTAATTATAGATATCAACTAATCTGACATGTTTAGTGCCCTTAAAGTAAGTGCCTTTAGAAAAATTGATTAACTCTTGGATTAGATCTTTCTGGGAACTTCGCTGGGAAGCTACTTGGGTGATCCTGCAGCCGCTACAATTCTAATAATTAGCATGCTAAAATTAAACTAGAAACTAACTATTTTTAGGAATACTAGAACTATTAGAGCGTATTAAAACAGTATGTTACAGCTTTTTTTGACTTTGGCGATAAATTATGGAGGGTAAATAGAGCTTCGTCAACTGCAATGAGAAGTTCACTGCTAAACTTGCAGCTAAATTAATTTTGTGTGTAGCTAGAGAGAAAATCCCAAATATAATTTTTGAATTAACCTGTGTTGATAGTTCTAAGGCAATCAACTACGCATATCAAAGATTTGAAGCTATATTCAGTATTTGATGACCATACTAATGATCTTGATTGAAAAACCTAGGTTATGACTTCTTTTGAACTTTGTGAACAGTCTTGAAATTAGTCTGCGCGTAATTAATTAGACAAGTTTTGTGCCAGGTTAGCTATTTAGTGCTTTAAATATCTAATATTTTGTAAACAATTGTTGTATAAGTTTATGAGACTTTTACTTATTCTGGTGTAGTATGTTTTTGTACATACATATTTTAATCTGGCGTGCGTTTGTAGAAACGTCAGCTAGTGAAGTATTTGGATAGTTTCTAAATTGGGTGAGCGATTTTCGCTTATCATAGTTAGTTAGGTATTGAAGCTGTAGGTGGATTATTGGTCTGTTTGGTTCAAACCGCATAGTCGTCTTTATGGTTGTTAACAGACATGATACGTCTGTGGGCATTTTGCGTTACTTTGTGCTGCTTGTAGGCATAATGATTTTGAAGAGTTGAAATTATAGTAAAACTAGTGCTTCAATGTTGTGCATTTATTGGCGACAGGTTTTGTCAGGAATTAAACTTTCAACTCGGGTTGTGGTGATACACTCTTTGGATGACGATAATATAAGATTGTTTCGTGTGTAGTTCATGACAGTCGCATTTTTTTCTTTTTACCAGAAATTCTTTGAGATTTAGAAAGTTTTTTTACCAGTTTTGAACAGGCTTTAGAACTTCGTGTATATAAGTTGGTATAGTTAAAAAAATATTATATTTAGGATATTTGTTATATTCATTGGTTTATGGTAGTTGATGAATTATTTTTATAATGTCGTCACGTATATACTTTGAGTGTTAAACTTTCCTGATTATTTCTACCCGATTCGGTATTAGTATTAAAAGTGTGTTCTTGATTTTGTCCTCTTTATTAGCATATGCTACGTGCAGTTTCCTCATCGCTTAAAGATATGCATTTGTATTTTTCCCGATGATGCAGTGTGTCATCCGCAAACCTTCTAAGTTTAGTGATGTTCATTTTGGTGTAGATTAAAAGTGAGTTGTGTTTTCCTTAGTATTATAGTAGATTAAGTTATTAGATAGGTGTCTTCATACCTGCGTATATTAATTGCACTATATAAAGTTTCTTCAGCACAATTATTTGAACTTATTTTCCCTTGATATTTAAAACGAGAACAAACCTTATAAGTCGCTCAGCTGTTTTAGAGCTAGAAATCTTCCAGAGCTGTTTGAAAGTGTTTCCCAGCGAATTAGACTCGTTTGGCTAAGCACAAATATTATCTTAAAACAGGGAGGTCCTAAATTGTATTAATTTGGTCGCTAGCTAGTCGGGATTAAACTTGAAGTTTTTGTTACAAGCTCACCTACTCCTATAGTTTTCACATTTCTTTGTAGCTAAATTGCCTGTGACTAACCTTTTCTTTTACAAATTTCGCTATGATGTAGAAGACTATTATGGTTCCCTTTCTAGAACAATTAACCTTTTCGATTTACAATTATTTTTAAAGGTTATCTCTTTTGGAACGAATGGTAACCTCGTTATAACTTTTGAGTCAAAATCATCGTCATTCGCTTCACGCCCAATAGCGATAAATAGAAACTAGTAAAACTATAACCAAGAAGACTCTACGTTGTTGTGCGCAGACTCGGGTGGAGCTTCAATTGTACGATGAAGCAAAGAGACCGTGTCGTGGGTTCACATTAAGCTCTTCAGGAATTAACCGCGCCACAAATCAAGTGAAGCATCTAAAAATTACACTCGACAGGGAATGATGTGGAAACCCTGCGGCAAAATTATCCGCAACAATAAAATTACCCAATCTGACTATGTACACTATACCTCGCTGAAAAATACCTGTAGGACAATAACATAATCAGTATAAACCATTGAAGTCATCATTTGTGACTCCAAGCGCATAACAAAAACTGTAATAAGATATTAAGTAAATACAAAGATTACTATTACTTCAATATTCCGAAAAACTCTAATTTTTAATATTAAATTTCACACGCAAAATAAACCATTTAAGTTTCCATTCTTGTAGAATAAAAACTTAAAATCGGAGTTTAATAATTTAATAATTTCAATAACCATGATCAAATGGGTAGATTATCTAATAAATTTACATTAAAATTAAGTTATCCTTCAATTGAGCAATATTTACTTATACAGGGTGTTTTGGAACATCGTTTAAAGATTTTAAGGGCATATAGTACGATCGAAAATAAGGTTGAAAGACATAATAAACATATTTCCACAAATTCACTGTTTACGAGATATTAAATAAGTAAACGATAACATATCCCAGTAAACAGGTGCCTATTAGCTTTTGTTTTATGACAGTTTAATTTTTCGTTTTGTGCAATATGTAGCAATTACAATAGTATTCTAATGCTAAAATGAGCGATATGGTGTTCATGTACGGTCGTGCTAATGGGAATTTTTTACAAGCACGTCGCTTCTATGCTGAAACGTTTCCTGACCGCCAACTGCCTTCGCGTGTGTGTTTCAGACGGTGTTTCAACGCCTAAGAGAACTGGTTCGTTTGCGAAGCGGTCTTATGATACTGGACGGCAGAGAATAGCATGTACTCCACAGATAGAAGATCGAATGTTGAATATTATTGATGAAAATCCCGAAACTAGTGTTAGAAAAATTTCGACTCAAGTGGGTGTAAGCAGCTATCTTGTTTGGAAAACTCTTCATGATCAACTTTTATACCCCTACCATATCCAACAAGTAGAAGCCCTTACTGCTTCGGATTATCAAGCGAGAATGACTTTCTGTGAGTGGTTTTTGCGAACAGCTGCTGATTGGCAAGATTTTGCTGATAACATCCTTTTCACTGATAAAGCTGGTTTTACTAAAAATTAAATATTTAATTTCCACAACAATCACGTTTGGTGTGACGAGAATCCCCATGCTATCGTTGAAGCCAGAAACCAGCAACGTTTCTCTCTAAACATCTGGAGAGGCATGATAGGGGAACGGTTATTAGAACCGATTGTTTTGCAACAACGCTTAGCAGGTCTTGCATATTTCGAGTTCTTGGAAAATACTTTCCCTGAACTTTAGGAAGATTTACCTTTAAATCTGAGACTGAACCTCTGGTTTATGTAAGATGGAGCTTCACCGCACTTTACACTTGTTGTTAAGGAACATCTTAGCAAAGAATTTCCTGGGAGATGGATAAGGCGAGCAGGTCCCATCGCTTGGCTTCCAAGATCTCCCGATCTAAACCCGTTGGACTTTAGTATCTGGGGTTGTTTGAAAAGTTTAGTGTACGCAACACCGGTAAACGATTTTTGAGAGTTGCGCAAACGAATAGAACACTGTTGCTAGATAATTCCAGAAAAACCCTTGGTTTTTGAAAGAGCGCACGCTTCCTTTGAAAGAAGATGTAGATCCTGCGTCGAAATGGAAGGACGTCATTTTGAACTTCTTTAGTTATAATCTATTTTATGTTAAAATGCAATAACATCTTAGTAAAGCAAACTTATTTTGCAATTGCGATAAAATCGCTGTTATCTCGTAAACAGTTAATTTGTGGACATATGTTTATTATGACGTTCAACCTTATTTTCGATGGTACTACATGCCCTTAAAATCTTTAAACGATGTTTCAAAACATCATGTATGTCTTGAATATAAAATGTAACAAATCTAATTAAAATTTCAATTTCAAACATCACAGATTATAGACATCAGTCAGAAAGTATAATAACCTCGCCTGTTGTGCTGATGAAGGTGACATAGTAGAAGAACAACATATTTACAATGTTTTTATTATCAAATATTATTATAATGACTTTACAAACAAGTTTCATATTCAAATAACTTATAGGAATTCATAAAATTTCAATTGCAATTTATTCAAATCCAGAAGTAAATTTACGGCATTAAAAATTGTCAGTGTACTTCTAACTTATTAAGAACGTAAGGCAAACTAACCGAATTTAATTGCAACAGCTAATTTTTGGCAAGTAAACAAGATTTACTGCTTTCGAGAAGAACCAATTATATATTCTCTTAAAATTTAGAACATACAATATATTGAAAGAGGGGATTGTTTTTGTTTGTCTTAACCAAACATCTACGGGTCTTGTGTAGCGCTTTTAAAATAAAAATTCCATCCAAGCGTCCAAATAATTGCAGTTTATAACGGTTCTTCTTTCTCTAACACATTAAAAACAATACCTTCATTCCAAATTATATCATAATGACCTCTCTCGATATTTACGCAGTAAATATCAAACAAGCTAATGGAATACGAAAAAGGAGTCTAACGTTAACATCCTCGAAAATCTGTTGTTTCACATAACACTAATCTGCTTTATGATTGCGTTTGGCTAACTATATGTCGTTAGGCTTGTTAATCGAACAAAAATGGACGCTTCCCTCTTTCTAGTACAAAATAGTAGACTAATTTGTAGACTATTAACACGCGCGTGGCTTATATCTTTGACAACGAAAATAATTAATGTAGATGCTATGCTAGATATTTCAATCTCAGACCGAATGTAATAATGAATCTACCCAATATTATTACCTAAACCAACTAAAATGCTTGGGATTATTAACAAAGACGTAACCTAGTAAGAATATGTCAAAACTAAATTAAATTATCACAATTAGAAGAAAATAGAAATAATGAATTTTAGATACACCTAAATTTATCTGTTTTTTAAACCCGAGCACTAAACAAAATTTGTGTTTTGTAGCACAAACTATTTTTCGTTTAGATCAAAGCCTAAGAACTTGTTTTACGTAAAAGTAGGATGACACTTTGAATCATGCCAGATGCATCTCCTATGCTATCTATATTTAAATTACACTCTGAAAGACAAAAATTTGCTTACCTTTTGCTTGTACTCCGAAGTTTCTAATACTTCCAGAGCAAATGATCTTTCTTCATAAAGTTAGGTAGCTCCCATAAGATTCGAAGTTCTTAAGTGTTTCTTTTCAATTCCTATCAAAATTCAATTGATTATGTAATATGTAATATAGACCAAAGTGAGATCTCGTTGTTTTACTGGCGTTTCTAGAGCTGATAAAGCGTTACATTTTTGTTTAATCTTAACAATGAATTGCTATAGAGTCGTATATCAGGAAACAGCGGAAACGCAATATCTGCAGTTTCCCACAGAACGATGTGAGACCAGAGGCTTCATGTTAAATGTAAGAAGCTCTGTTCGCCAGTTAGACTTCAAACTTCATAATTTTAAGATTGTAAAATGTTCAAGCTACTCATTATTAATTATTAATTATTGATTAATTTAAATATTAACTTGTAATATTTTCAATTGCATTTCTTTGTGTTTAAAGAATATAAGTGTTCAAGTCCTTTGTAAATAAAACCAGTCATTTTGTAATTAACGAATTAAAAGAAAATTGATGGTTGTGTTTTTAAAAATAAAATTTTTAAGAAGAAGCTCGCAAGGACTCAAAATCTGTCTGGCGCAGCAGAGCGGATTCCAGAAGGGCACTGATATTTCCAAAACTAAAAAACTGATAAGTAAATTTTAATTTTTTCCTGGAGTAGAACCCAAAGATTGGACGAAGTACAAACTTGACCGAATTCAATACAGAAAGAAGACTAGGGAACAAGCAATCAAATTAGTGTGAGTACCTATAGTTTATTTTCCTTTGGCATTTTTTCAATTGCATATTGAATTTAGTAAATAAGAATTGAAAAAGAAAAGAATTCTTTTATATACATTTCTATGTACAATTTATTATTGTAACAATTATTCAGTGAATGTCTGAACTTGATGAGATCATAAGGGTACTTAATAAGTAAACATTTTCCAAGATTGAAGTAGGCAATTCTTTAAATAATTTTAGTGCAAACTTGACTAAGAAAACAGAGATTAATAATTTAAACAAAATCAACTTGGATAACTTAAGGTTATATTTAGATTCAATTCCTACATATTATGGTAATCAAGCAATGCTAGGTATTTCTATTACAGCTTGCGAAACATTTCCGCTAACATTTTTTTACAAGGGGAAATAGAAAAAATGTAGTTACCAAGATTAATTTTAAGTAAGTTAACGGGCAGAGCATTAACTTTAATAGCGAGTAGGCTTGATTTAAATGACAAGGAAGATTATAAGAAAATATAGATTGCTTATTTTAGTGATCAAAGAAATATTAAATGTTGAGTTAGGGTTTATTAAACTTGCGAATGGAACGTAATCAATCGCGTTATCAATTTGGTATGTAAATGTAAGGTCAAGACGTGAGTAGTTAAATTCTGACGAAACTTAAGTTAGAAGAACCAGATCCTAATGTACGTTCAATTAAAACCAAAATCTATGACAAGATGGCTTTGTATACATATATAAGCGCGTTACCCGAACGATTACCAGATAAAATTAGATTTAGGAACCCACAAGCTGTAGAAGAGGCTACGAATTTAATAGTAGAGAAAGAAAATGTTATGTATTATAGAAACAAAATTTACAATCCAAATATTAGCAGAAACTATGAACCAATTAAGACTATACAAGCAGCGAGGTCAATACCGACACAACCAAAAATTACATCTTTTAACACACCGATGAATTATTTTAGAATTAATAATCCATACTTTAATAATCCAAATTTTAGCAATCAATTTCGACAATTACCCAAACCTACATTTAATTCAGCTTTTACAAAACCATGGATAAACAACACAACCAAGTTCAATCAAAACGCAAATCGAACATGGCAAACATTCTGCGTAAATCCTAGCAGAAACTCACAAATGACGCATAATAATAACAACCCCAATAATTACTACAAACCAACCTTAATAAATACGTCATCTGGCAACACCAGACAGAACAGTAAGATATATCAAATTAAACCCAACAATACATAGAAACTAAACTTTGCTTCCAAAGAGCTATTTCACCAAGAAGTAGAAGATTTTAATAATCAAGTTATACCCGAAGACACATAATTATGTAAATCCAAGTAGGGACGATGAGGCAAATTACTCAGAGAGTTACGAATGTGGCAACTCTTACGAAAATTACGAACAGGACGAAGAAGAAAACGCATATGCAAATCTCCAGTTGGACAGAACCATACCCGATCAGACGTAATAAATTTAAATAATATTAATCAGCGCATTTTCCTGTATATAGAAATAGCACACGCTAAAATTAAATTATGAATCGATACAGGATCTACAAAATTTTTAATTAGCCCAAAATTTGTACAGTAACATTATCTAAAATTTGTAGAAAAAGAGCCTTATAAAATAAGTACAGAGCATAAAACGACCCTACACCAATTTATTGTTAATATACCCTTAGCAAAAACTTTTAATGTAAAAATGAAACACACGTTTTGTATATTTGAATTTAACGATAAATACGACGGATTGATAGGCATGCATCTTTTAAGAAAATTAGGAGCAAAAATTGATATAAAAAATCGACTTTAAGAACAAAGCACATGCCATTTCAACAGGAAGTTGAAACACCCACCGCGTCAGTCCATATGAAAGATAATTACGCTACTACGACAATTTTGAACGCAAAAGCCTGCCCCATAGAAGTATCTTTAACGATACCAATATAAGTGGAAGAATTAAACTAGTAAGATGAAAATCGACGAGTACTCTGAAAGTAATTCCAATCTCACATATTATGATAATTTAATTAACATTTGTTTCAATGATAATATTAATACCGAAGAAGAAAGGGCAATGAGAGATTTATGTTTTGAATACAGAGCTATATTCCATTGTGAAGGAATACCTTTAACTTTCACCAACAGTCAAACATAGTATTCAACTAACAGATGAGAAACCGATTTTCCCCAAAGCGTATAGACTACCTCGAGCGAGTCAAGAAGAAGCAGATAAACAGGTAGCAGACTTATTAAACCAAGATATTATTCAACACTCAAATTCACCATGGAGCAGTCCTGAACTAATCGTACCAAAAAATTAGACGCCTCAGGCAAACGCAAATACCGAATGGTTATCGATTACAGAAAACTCAATGAAAAGACCGTAGACGATAAGTATCCAATACCAAATATCACACAGGTATTGCACAAGCTAAAAAAATGCTAATACTTTTCGACGTTAGACCTCGCCTCAGGTTACCACCAGGTGGAAATGGATGAGAAAGACATGACCAAAACAGCTTTCGGTACATCCAGAGGACACTATGAATACAAACGCATGCTGTTTGGCTTAAAGAACGCACCCGCAACTTTTCAAAGGACTATGTACAATATTTTAAGAGGGATACATACCAAGAAATGTTTGGTGTAATTTGACGATATAATTGTATATTCAACGTCACTCAACGAGCACATTGAGAAAATAAGAGAAGTTTTTGAGCGTTAATGAAAAGCTCATTTTAAAGTACAACTGGTTAAAAGCGAATTTTTGCTAAAATTAGTAGTATTCTTGGGACACATAATAACGCCACAAGGTGTTATGCCAAATCCAGATAAGACAAATGTGGAATAAAACTGCTCCTGAACAAAAACGAACAAAAAATTAAGGAATTCTTAGGACTCAGTGGATATTATAGAAAATTCATTAAAAGTTATGCACAAATAACTAAACCACTGACGAATTGTTTAAAGAAAGGTCATAAAATCGAACATACACCGAAATTTATTAAAGCAGTACAGAAAATCTGGTGTATTCTTACGAATCACCCTTTGTTGGAGTACCCTGACTTTTCAAAGCCCTTTATATTAATAACAGACGCAGGTGCGGTATTGAGTCAAAGCAGAGTGGATAACGTTAAGCCAATTAGTTATGCATCACGAACATTAAATGAGACAGAACAAAAATATAGCACTATTGAAAAAGAACTGTTAGCCATATTTGGGCAACAAACTATTTTCGGCCATATCTTTACGGAAGAAAATTTTATATATACACAAACTATAGTTCATTAGTACGGTTATGTAAACTAAAGGAACCTAACTCAAAACTACAGAGATGGAGGATTAGATTAGAGGAGTTTGACTACGAGATCACGTATAAGAAAGGAATGTACAACAAAATGCGAACGCATTGAGCCGATTACAAATCAACGGCATATAAACAGAGCAGTTGCAGGTAACGTAGACGAAATCGATATGATAGAAGACCCATGCGACCCAGAAGAAATCGAAACTGTACGTACAACTCAAAACGACGAGCCGAAAACAGCAATTAAAATCTAAACGAAGCCATAGATACAAAGCTAAACTAATTTATAATTACAGAGGACTTAATCAACCCTGATCTAGTAAAATGCACAAAATCAGACAATAGGAAAATATATCACATTCAAATAACGAAAGATGACAACGAGGATCAAATAGTTAAAATTATAAAAGATTACACCTCGGGTAGAAAACGTTTTTACTTTTATTTCACAACGGAACTTATGTTCCAAAGATTTTTAGAATTATATAGTACTCACTTATTTAACAACTCAAGACCAGATCTTATCAAATGCACACCGAAACTAATTAGTTTAGGCAACCCAGATGAAATAAACGACGTAATTCGCAATCAACACGAAAGTAAAACCAATCATTATGGAATAAACAAAACCCTAAAACAACTAATACGGAAATATTATTTTAAGGACCTGAAAGAATTAACTACAGATTTTATTAATGCGAACTATGTGATAGATCACCAGCACCTTAATGTTTACTAAAACACCCAACAAACCGTTTCAAAAGTTACATGCAGACACTTTGGTAGTAGAAGCTGAGAACCTTTTATCAATTGTTGTCGCATTCACAAAAGGAGAACATGCGATACTCATTGCTTCTAAAAATAGTATTGATGTGACTCAAAGATTTTTACAGTACTCTACATTTTACGTTACACCTGAATCAATAACTTTAGATAATGGAAGTGAATTCAGAAACGAGATTATACAGAATACCCTGGAACTTCATAAAATAAAAATTCATTTTATTATAGAAAATCATCCAGAATCAATCGGATTATTTGAACGATTACATTTGACTCTATTAGAACAGATCAGACTTTTAAGACGAACATACAAGAAAGAATCTATTACGAATTAATGTCATATGTCTTAATTGCTTATAACAATACAATTCGTTCTTCAACTAACTTACACTACTCGAATTAACATTAAGACACTCAAGACTCTCAGACTCCTATGATATACACTACAATAAAGAAATATACCAACAGTATGCCAAAGATCATAAAGAAAAATTAAAAATTACTTACTGTAATGTAAAACTAAACTCGACAGCGACAAGGAACGTATTACAAAAATCCGCAATAAAAACGCCAATATAAACAAATTCGCATAGAACGGCCCCTAGAAATTTAAGTCCGTTTAAAATTGAAAAGATTTCAGATAAAAATGTAGCGGTAGTAGACAATGGAAAAACCATAAGGTATATTCATCTAAAGAACTTAAGACACCCTGTATTTTTAGATGGACAACCATCGCCCTTGCCATCAACCTCCACCCAGGTGGAGCCGACGACAAAGACATAGTAGTAGAAAACATAAATACAACCCTGGTATATTTCCAGTAAAATTGGGAAGTATGCAGAACACGGTAGACTATTGGACTTTCGCACTGAAATTTTATTTAACTGAATTAAAACGAGAATTTTGTATAATTAGAAACAAGTATGATAGACTGAAACACAATGAACACAGCCAAATTTGGAAACGATTATGCGATAGAAATGCTCAACTACAAAAGTATAATGATTGATTGACAACCCGAATGACATTAAAACTGTTGTTTGAAATCAAATTTCTTTAACTCAATCAACTATAGTAAAATTTAATGACACCCTCCGAAATTTAGTAAAGAACCAGGACAGTATATCAAATAAAATATTAACTGAAAGTAGTTTGCAAACCACAAATGCTGTAACATTTGCTAAATTAAATACCTTATTTTTATTATTATCGAACCCCTTGATTTATTGAACGGACTATTAGGAATCAAATCATGTATAACCCATAGCAAATTACCTTTTGAAGTAACAATAGCTATAGTAAAAGGTTACGTAAAGAATCGTGAAATTACATTTTTAATAGAAACTCCAATTGTAGAAATTAATCCTTGCAATTATTATCATTTATTTGCTTTCTTCATGAAAGTTAATAGTCGATCTCAAGTTATTATTCCTAAAAATTAAGTTCCTTTGCTTAAAAGAACTTAGGTATGGATTCCCAAATGAGATGTGCAAAAATGTGACACCCAACCAATACTTATGTCAATCAATAACGACAACAGCTATTCAAACAGATAGCCCTTGCGAAGTGCAAATTGCGATTTTCTAACCGTTATGAGAATTATCTGCCAAAACAGTACAAATTGCTGACACTAAAATTCTAAAAGGTACAAATAACAAGTGGATTGCTGTATTTCCGCAAGAAATGATAGCAACCGCCAACTGCAATAAAGACGAAAACAGTTTAGCCCTAATTGGAAGCAAAGTGATCACCGTAAAGGAAGATTGTTATTTAAAATTAAAAAATGAAAATGTTCTAGTGTGTCAAATCCCAGCAGTAACGAAGAAATTGCAAACCCAGTCGAACTGCAAATTAAGATTCCTCAAACCAAAGACAACGAAGTTATCCATAAGCTCAAGCAACTGGAATATCTGGATCTCGACAATCTTAACCACGTAGTGAAATTAATTGACAATTTCAGGGAACATTTGCACCATCTAAAAGTACCAAAGATACACTATAATAATATTAGTGTCTGGACAATTTTATTGATAACTTTATTATTGTTACTAGCTGTATGCTTATTACACCAAATTTACATTAGATATAAGATTAAAGCAACACAAGTGAAAGACAAAAAACCCACTAATGATCTCTTGGGAACAATAAGTTTTTAAAAATGAAGTATCAATCCTTAATTTCATCTAAGTCAGGAAAGTTACATATCCCCTATATTAATAGGTATTAAAATTAAATGTAATGATTATGTTTTAGATGTAGCATGATACATTGTATAAAGGAATGTAATATAATAAGTGTCAACAGAGTTCATATTAGAAATAGAATTAGAAACGACTGCTTTGTCACCCAAAAGTAAGTTGATAACACAGATTAAGGAACAATGAAGTGCGATCAAGCAGACTTGTTTATAATTACTTAGAAATATAGACATTGTATGATTTATCAAGAAACAGCGGAAATGCAATGTCTGTAGTTTCCCACAGAACGATGTGAGACCAGAGGCTTCATGTTAAATGTAAGAAGCTCTGCTCGTGAGTTAGTCATCGAACTTCATAACTTTAAGACTGGTAGTGTTCAAGCCACTCATTCTTAATTATTGAGTAATTTAAATATTAACTTGTTATATTTTCAATTGCATTTACTTTGCGTTTAAATAATATAAGCGTTCAAGTCCATTGTAAATGAAACAAGTAATTTTTGTAATTAACGAATTAAAATAAATTTGATAGTTATGCTTTTTGGAAATAAACTTTTTAAAAAGAAGCTTCTAATGACTCAAAATCTATCTAGCGTTTTGAAGAAACTCGTTCGGTGGCAGATCGCACGACATATCAATATGCTCGTTCAGTTCCTACAGGGGAAAACATAACTGCTGTTGAAGAAAACGTGCATGCATATCCAATCACTTCCACTATGCATCATTTGGAGGAATTAAATATTTCGCGCACAACTTTATGCTGCATTTTTGCACGATGATCTTTAATTGCATCAGTATAAAATCTAAATTATTCAGCAATTCAAACCATTGAACACGGCAGAACATTCGTTAATTAACTAATTGAAGAACCTAAGCATTTTTCATCGAAAATCATATTTATTGGCGAAACCCATTTTCAAATCAACGGATATGTTTACAAGTAAAATTGTCTCATTTGGGGCTTAGGAAATCCATATGTCATTCACAGCTTGGTGCCGTTTATAGAGTGGTGAAATCATTGGGCCGTTCTTCTTCGATATTGATCGTGAAGACGTAAATTCCGAATGATATCGTGACATGTTAACGAACCTTTTATGACCGAAATTGAATGAATTGAGTGTGAATGAGCTGAGCATTGGTTTCAGCAAGATATCGCTACGCACCACACAACACACCAAAACATTGATTTGTTGCACACTAAATTCGGTGCTCGAATAATCTGGCAAAACGCTGATATGAATTGGGCACCAGAATCAAGTGACTTAAGATCATTAGACATTTTCTTTGGAGCTATGTGAAAAGAAAGGCGTATGCCAATCATCCAAGAACAGTTCTACCTCTAAAAACAACATTCTAAAAGAAATTGAGGCTGTTTATCCACTTTTCTTGGGATGTCTTCAAAAATTTCGATATTCGGATGCAGGCCGCCAATCCGAGTCGTGGTGGTATATGAATATTGTTTTTCGTACATAATTATATTAGCTTCAGTTTTGATTTTCAAACAATATTTCCTATGTTTGCCCACGATGTGTGTTTTCGTTCATTAGCAAAAAGAAAACACAACAGATGTTCAACCGTATACTGCAATTTTAAACTCTTAGGGGTATTTAAGTTATGCTTCTATTTGAGGGCAATGATTAATTAGCACGACCTAGCTTTAGTGTATTGCATTTGTTATTCATAAGTCATTTGAAGCTTAAGTTAGAGAGGAAAGCTTGGACACAGGAACGTTGAATGCAATCTTCAATCTTATGATTTATATCAATAGTTTATGAAATAAGTTTTACCATATCCCTTCACAACTAATAAGAATTTATCACTTACCAAAGCTACGTTCTCGCTAGTATTAATCTGAAACAAAAACAAGTTTAGCAACATCTCTTTCAACACTATAGATAAATAAATAAAATAAAAATATCAAAGAATAATAATTTGCTTGTTAGGTTTATTGATATGAAAATCTTATATGTTCATCGGAGAAAAGATTAATGGTTTCATATGTAGCGCCGCAGGATGCAAGATTCTTTAGGGTAAAATACGAGGTTGGATCAGACCGCATTACGACCCGGAGACCCGGTCCCAAACTTATCTAATAATTCGAACCGGTCCGATGACCTGAACTATCCTATTGACCTAAACCAACTCATCGATCCGAACTGACACAATAATCCACAATATCAGAGTGATTCATAGAGAACCGCATGCCTAAACTTTTACGGAAAGCAAATTGAAAAGAAGTCTTTAAAACTTCAAAGTAATCCAAATACCAAAATATTGAAATAACGGACACATTTTGGGGTAATAGATGAATCTTTGTTGCTATCTATCATTAATTCTTCTTTATATATATATATATATATATATATATATATATATATATATATATTTATATATTTATATATTTATATATTTATATATTTATATATTTATATATTTATATATTTATATATTTATATATTTATATATTTATATATTTATATATTATATATATATATATATATATATATATATATATATAATAATCCTATTTGCTGACAAATGCCATATCACTAACAACCAATTCTGAACTACAGATCGAGTGTTGTATGTATATAGGTTGCGGGCTTTGAAAAGAGCGCCGAAAGCGTGGTCGACGTTGTGAGCTTGGAGGTTTTTTAAATAGCGCCGCAAGTAGTGCTTTGAATTACAGTCTATAGGTCAGCACAGCAGGCTCTTGCAGTTCTCCCAGGCTATAGATCAGCTTCAGTTAACTGTCTCTCTAAATGCAAGTTCACCTTCTTTTATATTTGATGATCCTCCTTAGCTAATTTGGTCTTTAAACATTTCCTTTTAATTAAACATTGAGTGAAGCAATCTAAATCATGTCCACAACGCAAATATGCCTGCTTGGAGAAACTTTCGCTCATTTGGTCTTAGTTTTGGGTAATATTCCGCCTCCTTCGTTAAACAACCTCCTGCGACTGCCAAATTAATCGTGACGGAGGAGCTTTAGTAGGTGCGGGTCTGACGTCGTTGAAATGAATCTTCATGATGTCTCCATGTTCTAATTCGACCAAGTATATTTTAGAGTTCGCTTTTCTGGCAATTGGATGTAGACCTAACTATTTGGCGTCGAATCTAGACCGAAATAGCGGATGGGCGCCCATTATTACCAACTTGTTGTGCGAAAATGTGGCAGGGTTTTTATCGAAAGTCTACCTTGTTCAATATTGGCGTTCATATTTGTGTATTCGCTGCTGTCACGTTTCACCTTCGTTGTTAACCGCTGGATGGTGAAGATTCCTAGATAATGCTTATTTATTTTCCAGCAGTGCATGACTGTGCACGATCTCGATCGCTGAGTTCCTCCTGATTCGTACATGATATATATTTCCGGATCTCTTCCGGTCGCATGATTGGACATCAATTTGGGTGGCAAAAACTCATAGAACTTTTTTTAATTCCTGGTTCTTGTGCTCAACTAGGTTCGCTTTGAGATAGAATATGGACGTGGTTCAGTGGTGATACCTCATTGGTCAAAAGCACGGTCCTATCGGTTGGAAGTAGTTGTCCGTTGTCTGTGAGTATGGCCATTGTATAACTACCTGAGTATTACTTCATTCAGAAGTAAATTGGGGATTCTGCATGAATGGCTGTTTGGAATGTGGAATGCCTCGATCCATCTACTGAATAGAGCGCTGATTACCAGTATCTATAAAATGCTTCTGTATAAGAAGATGAATTATCCCATCATATCTACTAAAATGATCCTCTATGGTCTGAGAGGGGTTGATGGTGGCGGAGTTGAACCTTCTACTAGTTTGGTTCCTTCTTAGTAGGGACACTGACTTATATATTGTTTGAGGATATCACCAACTTTTGGTCAAACGTATCGTTCGCTTAGGGTATACTACATTTTCTCGGTATCTAGATGATCGGCTTTGAAATGAAAGACATAGGTCACATCGTTGTGCTTTTGAAAAAACAAGGAGGCGGTTTTAAGTTGCGTTGCCTCGCCAACCGTATATCTGAGTTTTTCCCAATGCTCGGTCCGAATTTACTAATTTCGCCAGGAAGTTGTTTTCTTTACCTGCCAATTTAGAATTTAGCCGGACCCTTGCTATTCCAGGCAAGGTAGGACATTTAGCGTTCGTAACAACCCTTATACACAGTACTTACATTATACCTCTCATCAGAACGAGAGTGTATTTTTGTACAGAATGTTGGTCTAGCACTTTTCGATCGGTTTGTGTCCGGAATCGAACCCGGGACCTAAGAATTAGTAGTTATACGCAAACCTATCTAACTCAAAGCCGCCGACCGTCCTCCACACTTATATTTGATTTTCCAATGCACCACCCGATAGTATTACATTGGCCAGGAAGAATGTTTTTACCTGGAAATTTTGAATTTTGTCGAACACTTGCTCTTCAGAGCCAGGTAGGAATCTTTAACGTGCGTGTCAACACGGGACCTAAATTTTACCTCGCATCCGAACAAGTGCGTGTGTTTGTGAAAAATGCTCACCTAATATTTTTCAAACGATCCGTTATCGGGAATCAACCCGGGACCTTGAGATCACTAGTCATACCCAAACCTGCATGATCCACGGAGCTGCCTAACATTTAATTTTCCAAGGCTCCACCCGAAGGTTCTACGGGGGTCAGAGAGCAAGCTTCTTTACTTAAAAATTTTGAATTTTGCCAAACTTTTGCTGTTCCAAGCAAGGTATCGATCTTTAACGTGTGTGACAACACTCACATACTGGACCTACATTGTACTTTTCATTTGAACGAGAGGACTGTCTTCCACCGCAAATTCTTTAAGTATACCTATCTCGTGCGCGTAAGGGGCCTTTCTGCTCGAGGCTGAGCCAATTCTTTATCATACACCTGCAGACGTCGTGCGTTCTGCACGTGTTCGGGCAAGTCAGCAGTGGCTTTATAGTTCGCTTGTGGTAAGCTTCAGATGGTTTCTGATGACAGCAGGCACCCTTCGTTGCTTTACTCGACTTAATAGCGCGATAGATGATTGTGCATTTGTTTTCCGTCCTGGGGTAATTTTGGATGATGAAGGAGAACTCTTGGAGTAGTAATTCCCATTGGGTAAAGTCGGATCTGGTATCCTTGATCATGTCTCACCATGACATGAAGCAACTATCCGTACGGAATGTTAATCGCCTATATTACAGATGAGGTCGATACCTTTTGACGGCACAGATAACGGTCAAACGCTTTTGCTTGTTGATATAGTAACTTTTTCTGCTGTGCAGAGTTTGGCACTGAAGTAACTTGATTTTTTTGGGCCTTTTTCTTCCTGGTACAGACGGCGGCAATGCCCGTCAGTCTGTAGTAAGAGTGGTTTAATCGAAGTCGCGTCAGTGTACAACCAATGACTGATGGCTTGTCGCATTGCTTGAAAGCCATGTTATGCTTTTGTGTTTCACTAAAATAGTCAGTTAACTTGAACTAGATTGGCGAGAGGTACCTGGAACTCGGCGCGTTAGAGAATGCAGTCTCGAAGTCAGTTTGTCAGTATTCCAGGCTCTTGCAGTTCACGTTGGACAGATATAGGGTCCGGTCTCTAAATACATATCTACCTTCTTTTATGCTTGATAACCTTCCGTAGCTAATTTAGCCTTTAACCGGTAGTCTTCCTAGGTTGAGCAATCTAAATCAGTATAGCGACCAAGATTGCCAAATTACCACTCCATGAAGTGTTTAGTTTAGAGACATTTATAATCTTTTGTATGCAACACATGAGGACAATATCGAACAGCTGAAAAATGGAACTGAAAAGGATTGTCGAAGGACCAGAGCTGTTTCGGGTATTTCAGCGAGTAATGAAATATATGGGTCTGCGACTAGAGTCGTGCTCGGCTGTCAATGTCACACAGGACACTTAATTTGATATATAGCGCATAACATTATTATACTCCATTCCAGTTAAGAAGGTAGTAGATGGCGCTTGTGCTTGAGTCAGATTTACACAGATCAAAAATTTATTAGTTGCTGTATTTGAAAAGTTGCCGGCGTCGGTTGTATATTTACTATTTTGTGACGATAGTTTTTCAAAAATAACAATGCAAATGGCTGACTTTATTAGTTAATTTTTAAGTATTATTGCATTCAGTAATTGCAATTTGGTGTTCTTCTTAAGGAATAAGACCACATTGCTTTTTGAAAATGATTTTATTGACGTTTCGATCCTTCTCCTAGGATAGTTGTCTAAATAATAACAAGGAGTATTTGTAATTTGGTATTAAATTTCAGAAGATAAAATTGGACTTGGAACTACATTAAGTTTAAGACGGACGAAACTTAGGGCAATTCATAAAGCATTAGTTACACTCATACTTAATCAATGTTCCATCTCAACTTTTAGTATTTTTCCGACTACCAAAATTGAGATAGAGCATTACTTAAGTATGAGTGTGGCTTATGTGTTTTATGAATTTGCCCTTAGTCTTTACTTAACAATTATGGTAGAAACAAACATTCACCTGGAGTTATAGAATGCTTTAATAAAATTCTGTCAGTTTCATTTTTTCGAAAGGTTGTAAGTTTGTTAAAATGATTGAAATTAAAGCAATGCATCGATGTTTAGACAGATTTTTATTTATATTTTTGCAAGATTGAGGTTTTGAATAAATACATCCAAGAAACACGGTTTTAAAACATATCAAGCATTATTGAACTTTATTTTCTACCTGTTTGGTTAAAGTTTAAATAAAATATTAATATAGAACAATATATAAGCTATTTTAATTAAACACATCACAAAATATCAAAACAATGATATCACAAATTTATATTTAATCTACGTCCATATCATCCCCAGAGGTATCTTCGTCGTCTGTTGTACTTTCATATCCAACATTTATTACAATTTGTTCGACAAGTTCTTCGACAATGCCATCCAATTTCCACATTCTTTCTTCTTCTTTAATTATATGGCTAATACAATTAACCCAATGTCCTTTATCTATGGCTGCAATTCCTTCATCCAGAAGCACCTTCACGTCGTTAATTTTAAAAGTAGAATTGTTGGTAGCTACATGCTGCTTTACTCGAGCCCAAATCAGCTCATTTGGATTTAGATTGCAGTGGTATGGGGGTAACCTTAATACAGTTCTGCCAGAGCGTTTTACAATTTTGTCAACAACATAAGGTGTCGGGTGAGCTAGAGAGTGCTGCTTTACTAAGGCTAATAATCAACTTTTAATAGCTCTTTGGTAACTTCAATGTGTTTTGCGTTTAACCAATTATAAATTTGTTCTTTCCACCAACTTTGATTTGGAACCTTATCGGCTTTGACGCTGTGATAAGGAGCATTATTAAGCACGATTACACTATCATTATCAAGAAGAGGTAATACACCTTTCAACCAAGTTGTAAACGCTTTACCGTTCATGTCTTCGTGATAATCTCCTAAAACGATAATTATGAATTCAGGGTCCTAAGTTGTTTATAGTGTTAATACGCTACCTGTTTTTTTAGATTAAAAGTTTAAATATGCACCATTGACAAATCCCATATCACTACCCATGTGCGCAACAATTAATCTCTTGCCCTTGCCAGAGGGATCTCGTATACCAGTCGATAAACCTTCGATTAATGCCTGCCTTGCTGTTTTACAGTGGTGTCTTGCCATACCTTGTTCTTTACATGTCCAGCATTCACCCACGTTTCATCAGTATAATAAATTCTTTTGCCTTCAGCTCTATACTTTTTAATTGCAGTTAAATATTTTCTTCGCCACAACACAATTTCAGGTTTTTCAATTAAAATTGTTTTTCGGCTACGCTTTCCATATTTAAAACCCAATTTCATCATTACCCGATAAAGTGATGTGCGACTGAAGTTTGGTAAAGAGTCATCATTGTTTATTGCATGTAATACTTTCTCTAAATTTGGTAATTTATTTCTAAAGTAAAATGCATGAACATGCCGTCGAATCGCACATCTTTCAAATTCTTCAAGTTCGTCGTAGATTGTTGTACGCACTCTTGTAGTCTTTGGCGAGGAAGCAGTACCAGTAGTTTCCATTTCTTGTACAATATTCCACATTGATCGAACACCCAAACCCACTTCTAACGCAGTTTGCTTCACAGATTGCGTTTTGGATGCATTTGTGGAATTTTTCAAATATATATTATAGGCAATAAGCTTTTGCCCGCTCATAACATGTTTGCCCTTCGGATTTTTAATAGGTTGGTGATCCATAATTAAATTAAAGTCTGAAAAGAATTCATTGTTAGTATTATATGCTTATCTTTAATGAGACATGCTTACCTTATTATGAAGACACTGGTGTTTTATAGCTCTGACAAGAACTGTTTTGATACTAAATATAAAATTAACACAAATTAATAAGGCCGAGCAAAATTTCAAAGGCAAACTAATAACAAAATACAATAAATAACAAAAACGAAAATATGAAAGGGCAATAGCAAATGTCAAAATGCCAATTGACAATCTGTCTTATAATAAAAATGTTCAAACAACCAACACAAAGATACGGGATATTTATACTTGTGTACACTTGGCTCATCCATCCACCAATGAGAATCGCTAAAATTCAGTCCTATCTTTTTCTTCAGTACCTTCTTAACTGGAATGGAGTATAGTACGATTCAGTTGATTTTTATAGATGTAAATTTGTAAAAGTTTAAACGATTGTAACCCTTTGGCTTATCAGCTGATTTTAAAATATAGGTATCTTTGAATTCTTAATTCAAATGTATTCAAAATTTGTATCTTCAAACAAATACCTTAAATGGCTTTAGAAATATCATTCTTTTTTCAAATAGAAACAAAACATGATAGTTTGCGACCAAATTAAAACGAATTCGAAAGAAACTACTGGACATTTCCAATTATATTGATGTGTTGAATACGATCCTGTATGGCGCGCAACACTTTTCTGTAACACCTGTATATAAAATGAATCGTACCACAGTTTTTATTTATTATTCTTGAGATATGCTAGTTAAACCTGTCAACACGTCTAATTGTTTTACCACCAATTTCCACAACTGTTCGCACTAAATCCCATAGAGGTTCTATACTGCAAATACGTGCCAAGCTTACGGCAAATAATTCACAAGTATTGCACTGTAACGGAGTTTTTTTTTTTGCTCGCTTAATGGAATCGAGATTTATATGCGTATAAGGGTGAACAAAGACTAAGGCTATAGCACCAGCTTTGATAATAATTCAATTCTGATAAAACCTAAATTTATTAAACTGTTAAAACAGCACCACGTTATTTATTGTATTGTTTGTGCATTATTTGTTCGACAAAACTTGTTTAATATAAAAACAGAAGAAAATTAACTAATATTGACGGATATAGTAATTTCTTTTTCGTCTTTCTACGCTGAAGCTTAGCGGGTTTTTGCATATTTACTGCCAGAACAGGCAGCCGCTTCTTTAAAATTAATGGAAAATCTGCGAATTTCAAATTGAATTTTAAGGGGTGATTTGCTGTATCGTCAACCCAACTTTCAAGATTTGCGAATACATAGAGCTGATTCTGGGCGCTTGATTTATTTCAATCATTCCATAAATTTCCATATCTTCTTGTAAAAAAGTTCGATATAACAACTTTACATTAAAAATGTGCATTTTCGAAGGAAATTTAGTTGCTTTAAGATCCTTACATGTAAAGGCATCTGTTCTCATTTCTGGGTTGAAGATTAATATTAACAAAATATTATGTTGCTGAGATTCAATTATCTGATAACGCTTTTATTAGGTTAGGTGTTCAGTGTAGCAATATTAGTTGACGTGGCAAAATTTCTGTCTCGGGAAATTCTTGATTTGTTATTAATATAAAGAATGCTGTTATAGCAAAGTTATATAAGAAAAAATTTGTAATCGAATATAAAACACTACTACGCGCAACGGTGCTACAAAATCTTAAAAGTCTGTAAATTTTACTCATTTATTCAGTTTGCTAATTGGTATGGTGCAATTCTCGATCAGTATCAGAAGCTCTCAATATTATTACGAATAATCAAAGCATGCAGTAACTTCCTTATTTATATTTGTTTACCTTAACGCTCCCAACTCTGGCATTTTTATAAAGCTCTCACTGCTATTAAAATAATCCGTATCAGCCTGCAATATGTGGATTACAGAATTTGCAACTCAATTCGGCTGAAATAAATCGTTACGATATGCATTATTACATGCACAGGAAATCGATCGGCATTCCTTATCTATTTTCTCGTTGTTCTTCCATAATGCGTTATGGCATAGTCGCAAATTTAGCACTCAGTTTCGCTGCTTTTGAACAAGAAATTAAAATATTCGACTAATTAGTAACTGGTGTGAGTGTATATCATTAAATTCTCTTTCCTGCATAGAAAATCTTGCATTATCCGTAAAAATGTCACAAGCCAATTGAGATTAGCACATGCAGAATACCCAAGTAGAAAATAATTACTGAAGTATTTGTTGGGATTCTATGCTCTTAAATATATATTGCTGTGACAATTCCGCACGTTGTGGTGCTACTAAAAGAGTGCTGTAACAATGCCGCACGTTGTGGTGCCACTGAAAAAGCGATGTGGTAATGCCCCGTGTTGGGAGCCACTAAACGAGTGATATGAAATTGGTCTCGCGTTGGGAGCGTCGCTGAAAGAGTGCTGTGGAAAGATACTTCTGGTTTGTAAACTTGAAATTGTTCACTTACCTTCGTTTCTAATTTTTCCTGGCTAGTTCAACGGAATTTACGGAGTTTTCATAATGAAATAAAACGTAGCACTATCACAAAGCATTTATACAATATGAAATATCTTCTTTCACACAAAGCATTTACAACATCGTTTCTTTCAAACAAAATAATTTTTAAGAAGTCTTTGTTACAATCAAAGTTATTATCTCTTACCTTATTTTATATTTACGGAATTAAATTTATTCTTTTGAGGATCTATCACCTGGTTATAAATTATTTCCACGCTAGTAAGATTTGTTTTGGCCAAAAAAAATCCTTGACATTAATCTATTAAAGATCAGAGTATATCAAACTCTGAACACAAACTCCTGGTAAAAAAAATCCCTCACACAAAAAAAAATTATTAGGATTATCTTAAACTAGATCTAAATACTCTAATATCAGTTACAAATAAATCTAACAGTAATACTTGCAGAATCCACAAAACGCTTCCGTAATTAAAAAATCTTCTTATTTTAAATTGATCTCTAAATCGGCTTACAAGTTTTTCCAAATTAAAATTCCAGATTTCCAACAGAAATCATCAAAGTACATTTTTAGATTAAATCTTCTTTTCTATTATTTAATACATCTTTAAAAACAGCTTTATATTGAAGAATTTTACTCTTTCTTCGCAATTAATAATTCCATTTTTGTATGTAATTTGGGTTTAAAAACATCACTTCAATATTCGTTGCAACCTCGCAACTATCAAACTACAATATGTTTACTACATATTTCTATTACTATCTTCGCATAGCAACAGCTCATGCTTTTTAATTAAAATAACATTTCGTGCTCGAATGAATGAACCCCTCCTTGATAAGTGCTTCTTTATTTACCAATTTATCTATTTCTAGAATTTACCATAATAATCTCGAACAAGATGATGCAATGTGTCCAGGAATTCCCAATTAGCGTATACAATTTCGACATTTTATTACTTTCTTATCTGATTCTAGTTATCCATGACGCTCGATTTTGTCCTGGTTTATCATATGCTATTATTGTTGCGTATCGCTTTTCTCCAATAGTAAATGCGAAGATCATAAATTATTTCTTATCAGTTGTTCCAGGGATTTTACGTTTTATTTCCAATGTTCAAGCTGGTTCTTGGAAAAAAATGTCTATTTAATGAGTTTATACGAATTTGACGTATTTCTAAATTCCGATTACTCATATTCGTATATTCTAGAAAGTTCTTTTATTTAGAGTCAATTGCTACAATCCGCGGGTTAATTAATTTACTTTGATTACTTTTTAATGCAAAAGGGTTTGCGTTTTATATGAAATATTTGCTCTCAGTACACAAAATTATTTGTTAATTTTGGAATTTTTAAATGCACGTTGATTTTAGTTTCTCCAACTAAATGCGTAAAGCTGTACTCTTCTATGCTATCTACAGCAAATCAAATGCATTTTTATCAAAACTGTATTGATAATTAATTTGTATTAAAACGATTAGTTTTTACGTTCGATTTAAATGCGCTTTACGGTAATCTTACAATTAATTATTTCTACAACCTACGTTAGTTGCTATTTATTTACAATACACTTATATAATACAGGGTGATTATTTATACACGCGCAATTTGCGTTTTTTGCATTGTACATCAATGAATAGAGATACGCTTGCATTATACAGAACGTAACCATTAATTTATAAACATATTCGTTTTTCCGGATTATATTATATTTTAGTGGGATTTATTTTTAGAATTAAGGTTTCAATGACCTTTCGTAATCTCTTATCACGTCAATATATATATATATATATATATATATATATATATATATATATATATATAGATTCTCTTTAGCGAACGTAAATATATGGATAAGTTGATATTTTTATTTTTGGGATATTTTTCGTTCAGATTTTTTTATTAAATATTCATTTGCTGGTTTCTGACGTTTCGGTTTATTTAAAATCTTTTTCAAAGAGCTAAAAGTATCAACATAATATCAGTATTCAAATTATAAAATTTTTGGCATACACAGCTTGAATAGAAAATATCTGACATTGACATTGACATAAAAATAAATGTGTAAATAAGGTAACTTGTAGAAACTGTAAAGTAGTAGGTTTGTTAATTATGGATGTAATGTTTTGATTGTGTGGGGTATATAGTATGGTGTGGTGTGTTGATTTAAATATATTTTGAAATGTAGTGGTAAATTAGTTTTATGGATGGTTGTCTATTTTGGTGATGTTATATAGTTGTGAGTACACTGTACTGAGGTTATCGATGTCTCGTTTGTTGTTGATGCAATTATTGTCTTGTATTATGTGGTAAGATTCTAAAAATAATCGTCTTTTGTGGTTATTGTCTTCTGTTAATATGGCGATTTCATTGAAATTGGCTGTATGTTTGGTAGAATGTAGACGATAAGCAAGAGCACAATAAGTTTTTTCAATTTTTGCATCGCTACGATGTTGGGTAATTCTATTTTTTAACCATTGTGAAGTCTCTCTTATGTATGTTATTTGCAACTGCATGAGATTTTGTAAACTAGGTTGCTGCGTAGAAGTGGATTAGTGGGGACTTTTAGTTTTGTGAATAAATTTCGAATTGATTTTTCATATGTGTAAGCTATATAGATGTTAGATTTTTTTAATATTTTAGAAATTAGTGGTGTTAAATTTTTGATGTATGGTAATTGTTGGTATTCTGTGTTGGCAATTTTGTTTTGTTGAATAGGGGTTTTTATCGTGTTTGTATATAAAAGTTTGCTTAATGGTGATTTTGGATAGCCATTGTTATGAAGTATATTTAAAAAAATCTTGTTTATTTTGTATAAGAATTTTGGTTCACATATATTTTCTATTCTATGTTTTAGTGCTAAAACAGTGTTTATTTTGTGGGTATATGAGTGATTGGAATGGTAGTTTATGTATCTTTCTGAGTTTGTGGGTTTTTTGAATATATCGAAATTGATTTTGTTATCTGAAGTTTGTATAACGAGGGTGTCTAAAAATGGGATGCTATTGTTGTTTTCTGTTTCATAAGTTTCATAAGGTTCGGATTGAATATGTTGAATTGTTGCAATGTTTCATTTATGAAATTATTAGGAATTGAGCATAATATGTCGTCGACAAATTTAACTAGGATTGTCATTTTGAATGGTAATTTGGGTAAAATATTTCACGACATCGGCACTCTTGCACCAAGCTATGATCCTGGTTCACCTATGCACACATCGATATAAAGTTTTTAATTATTTACAACCATTCGCACAATTACGCTATGAAAATTTTTTCTGTTTATATAAACATTCTGTTGATGTCGAGGTCTATTGATCCTTATGCGGCATCCATCAATGGCTCCAATAACATATAAAACATTTCTTTTTTTGAAAGCGTTGGCAATTCCTTCCTTTGTAATATCTGCATTTAGCCATACAATATATTGAGACCTTAGTCACATTAAAACGCTACTACTTGTTTGAGGCTTCTCGAAGCCGAGCTGCGGGATATATTAAAACGATCAGATATTTGTCTGAATGTTTCTGGATTTCGAAGATACCAAAACGTATACAACATAGCCTTTTCTGGAGTTATTTTCAGTTTTTCAGCCTCATACATTGGTATAGAACCACTTAAAGATAGACGGCTTATAAATATGTATTAAAACTTTATCCAAAAAACATCAAACTTGCCTCTCAATTCGTAGCATATTCTTCTCTGTAAACAGAAGTGTTATTGAAATGTTTTGGAACCTTATGAAAAAACTGTCGTTTCGACAGAATTCTCCACCCTTGCAATCACCTGTAATTCATTTTCAGAGTCGGAAGGGCTACTTATTAATGGTAAGGTTGTGCTAAATTCATGTATAATAACTTTTTTAAATTTTCCATCCTATCAGCATTGTATAAGTGTTTATTCAATAATAACAGTAACAGCAATATTACTATTTGTAATAAAAACTTCAAACACCAAGTACTTTTAAATTATTAACGCTATTAAATAAACAAATGACCTGTTACCTATCTATGCTCGAATTACTTTCTCCATGCCAGGCAAAATTATTCGTTAATATTAACGCTAGGTTTAGCCACATTTAAAATTATGTAAATGTTATAGAGCTCATATTTATATGTTCCATTTGGCATGCACATATTAAAAGTTGTATGGTACAAGCTTGTGTACACGGGCTTGCAAATAGAATACAGCTATAGAGTAATATATCGCACATAGGCGATAACACTGTCATAAACACAAAAAAATCCAATTGGAAATTTTCTATAAATTCCTACGTAAAAACTCATATACTTTTAGCTGCAACACTTAAATCAAGTTTGTTAACCATAGAAAACTACTAGAGGGTTATTATGTCTCTTTTGATCATCAAGTTTTTTTGCAAGATTAAGCATAGACACTGTCATGTGTTAATGCTGATTCTCTTGACGCTAATTTAAAACTACATTTTTGTTATACTAGTTGCTACAATAGAGTCATAACGAAACCTATGACACTCTTGCTGTAAAAATGTGAAATGTATATGAAAACCATCTAGTTTTGAATACTGAGGTAAGTTACTAATTTTCCATTCTAAAAATATTAAGGTGTAAGTATAGATAAATAATATTTAGGTTTGAGTTGCATAAGTATTTATTTCTCACTGATATTCTATTATAATTTTATTTGTTCTTTTCAGATGAACAAACCACCCAAGAATTCGTTAAAAATGGTATGGAAAAATCATGAATCGGTTGAAGAATCGCCATTAAGTATTTTAGAGACTGCATTATCAAATGGATTTATACTGTTAGACAATGACATTATTTAAGTAGCGTAGAATTTAGTTTGATTACTACCGCAAAGTTAGGAGAAGGTAACGATCCCATCAACTTAGGAAAGAAATCCATTTTGGAACCCTAATAAGAATAAAAATGCATCAGATTCCAATTACAGCACTTTCTCAGAACAGTCTAACAGAATTTAATGGAAACGATAATAATAAAGCAAAAAAATGCAGGTAGATAAAGTGTAATGAAGGTGACTAGGTTAGAAATTCTAAAAAAACAAAACATAATACTGGCCTGGACTACATAAACAACCGTAAAGAAAATTTGTGAAAGAAAAATGTTGATACCTTGTAACGAATAACGTATGCACTGTGCTCTAAAAAAATAAGTGAACAAAGTAGATATCAGATTCTTACAAAACACTACAACTTATCAAGTTTTCAGAGGTAAAGACATATTTCAAGTTGTGTTAGCGCGATACCACACACACAGAGAAAAAGCTTTTCAATAAGGGGGAACACTATATATTCTATTTTGAACTTGATAATAAAAAAATAAGAACTTTCAAGGTATTTTTATACATTGTTATACTTTACGTCTCTACTCAAAGGTATACTTTAAAAGTCCCGGCGGGTATACTGTATAAGAGCCACTACGACAGTTGGTAACAATAATAAATACATGCATAATGTTGCGAAATAAGGTATTAGGTCATATAAATGCACAAATTATTATCACATACAAAGAGAAAGATAAATGTACTCACGTAAACTGTAGAACTCTTCCCACCATTGCAGCTACTCTCGCGTCAGTTGAGTATTGTGGGCGTGGGTCATTCTTTGCCCCTTCGTCGAATCCAAATTCAAATTTGTCTTCTCTCTTCCTGTTTTATAGCGGAACCACAGAAATTAAGGGAGGAACGATAGTAGATACAAGACAAAAAGAAACCTACATAACCTGAACGAGAAGACAAAAAGGCACACAAAACAACCACTCGGTTCGACGTTTAGTTCATTAGTCCCAACGTGACGGAAATCACCACCTTTGTTCCATTCCGCGTCTGCGCATTCTCTTGCGCAAACGCAACTATCTAAAGGGACGGAAATGCAAGTGCAAGTCTTTTAAATTATTGGCGCCAATTCACTTGCAAATTAGAAACTTACAGAAATGTTTAAATGCCGATTTTCGGCATGTAACAACATGCAGTAGAAATAAGTGATAGAACTGTTTGTACTGCAATAGCTAAAACAAAAGATGGTTTTTTGGAAGACGAGAAAAGAGGAAAACATGGCAACCTTAAAAAGTAGATGAATCAGTAAATCAGGACCATATAGACCATAATTCAATTGTAGTTTCATTACTTACGTGCTTAAACAACAAGGGTGTTCATTAATGGAAACAAGACTCTTGCCGGTATTCAGCGGGATTATCTGAAAAATATAGCAAAAATGTTGGGAAAGGTTTACAAACAGTATTCCAGAAGATTGAATTCTAAATTTAATATATTTCTTTTATTCCTAAAAAGATCTATGCGGCTTATGCGAACAATTCAAAAACTCTAATGAGAAACAAAAAGGAGAATTACTGAAACCTTATGAAAGGAATATAACATTTGGGTGCTACAAAAATGAGAATTAGACGTAAAAAGGGGGAAAGAATAATTTAATATAGACAAGTTATTATTGAAGCACCCTGTATAATTTTGATTTCATTGTAATAGCGTTCAAAGGCATATCTTTTGAATAAAATGGGTAGTTCTATTCAAATCATAATCTTTAAAACCATAAGTAAATATTTTGTATCTACTAAATACGAATTAGAAGGGATCGTAGAATCATAAATTATTTTAAACCGTAACAAATATAAACAAATTTTTACTGTCAAACTTCATAGTGGAAAAATAGCATTTTTAAGGCATGCTTTAAAACCAATTACAGAGCAGTAAATTTATTAATATACGCTTTTCAAATATTTTAAAAATTTTAGTTGAACAAACTAAATTTACTGTTACATAGTTGCAAATATAAAGAAACCACAGACGCTTTAATTATATTTTATAATACAATGCATGCAAGACACAATAAAATCAAGCTTTTACAATGTTGTTAAACACAAAAAAACGATAAGTTAATGTAACCCACAGAGATTGAATTGCCAAACATACATCATTGTACAGTACAGTGTATTCAATTATGTAACAGTTACGTGTTGTTAACTAAAAGAAACCATGACAGCCATGTCTCCTTCGCGTGTTAGATACATAAATGACGTACCCCTCCGATGCAGAAAAAGTGGAGATAATGACATTGTTAGACAGCCACTCAAACTAAATAATTCAATTACTTACACGTCGTCAATACAAACAGATGTGGGGTTAAACAGAAAAAAAAGTTTAGTTTGTCGTAAACACCCCGTTGAGTATGGAATAATAAATGAGGGTCCATATGCTTCAGCACAGATTTTCGAAGTAACTTAAAAACACTAAATTTGGAACACTGCCCTGAAAGTTGAAACGATCTCTTGGCTACAATGGATTTCATGTTGACTTGAAGATGAAACTGTATGTTAATTTTTTATATAATTAAGAGGTGTAATTTGGACGGTCTTTATGATAGATGGCATTTGTAAAGTATTGTCAAACGTATAGTGCTACATTATTAAGAATATTGATATTTTGCTATAAAGGTTAGATGCATTAAAAATGAACTAACAACGAATTTTACCAATTTTGTTTATTGTATGTATTTTGATAAAAAAAAAACATAAAAATTGCTTTAACACCGATATTAATCAAGAAGAAGAAAGGGCAATTAAAAACTTATGCTTTGAATACCGCGACATATTCCATTGTGAAGGAATACCATTAACATTCACCAACACAGTAAAACATAATATCGAGCTAACAGACAATAAGCCAATCTTTACAAAAGCATATAGACTACCTCATGCAAGCCAAGAAGAAGCTGACAGACAAGTAGCAGACTTATTAGACCAAGACATAATCCAGCACTCCAATTCACCATGGAGCAGCCCCGTGTTAATAGTACCTAAGAAATTAGACGCAACCGGATAGAGAAAGTACAGAATGGTAATAGATTATAGAAAGTTAAATGAAAAAACGGTAGATGACAAATATCTACTACCAAATATAACCGAAATTTTAGACAAATTAGGCAAATGCGAATATTTTTCAACATTAGACCTAGCATCAGGATACCATCAGGTAGAGATGGAAGAAAAAGACATATCAAAAACAGCCTTCAGCACACCTAGAGGACATTAAGAGTACAAACGAATGCCATTCGGATTAAAGAACGCACCCGCTACTTTCCAGAGAGTCATGGACAATATACTACGAGGAATACACAATGAAAAATGCCTTGTATACCTTGACGACATCATAGTTTATTCCACATCATTGGTAGAACACATAGAAAGATTGAAAGAAGTATTTGAAAGACTAAGACAAGCACATTTCAAAGTACAATTAGACAAAAGTGAATTTTTACAAAAAGAAGTATCATTTTTAGGACATGTAATAACACCCCAAGGAGTAATGCCAAATCCAGACAAAACAAATGCAGTTCTAAATTACCCATTACCAAAGACAACCAAAGAAATTAAAGGATTTCTAGGACTTAGTGGTTACTACCGCAAATTCATTAAAGGTTATGCTCAGATAACCAAACCCTGACAAATTGTTTAAAAAGGAAACAAAATTGAACACACCCGGAATTTATTAAAGCCGTAGACAAAATTAAAACATATTAACGAATCACCCTGTATTAGAATACCCAGACTTTACAAAACCATTTATACTGACGACAGACGCATCGAATGTAGCATTAGGCGCAGTATTGAGCCAAGGAAAAGTAGGTAGCGATAAACCCATCAGCTACGCATCCAGAACCCTAAACGAAACCGAACAGAAATATAGCACCATAGAAAAAGAATTATTAGCCATAATTTGGGCAACAAAATATTTTAGACCTTACTTATACGGAAGAAAGTTTTACATATACACCGATCATAGACCACTAGTATGGTTATGCAAACTGAAAGAACCGAATTCAAAATTACAACGATGGAGAATCAGACTCGAAGAGTACGATTACGAAATTATATACAAAAAAGGAATTTATAACAACAACGCAGACGCTTTAAGTAGAATCCAACTCAATACATTAGAAACGGAATCCATTATAGGAAACGTAGACGAAGCAGAAATAAGGGAAGATCCAGACGAGATCGACACGATACATTCGACACAAAACGAAGAACCTAAAAACGAGATTAAAATTTTAAACGAAGCAATCGATATGAAAACCAATCAATTTATAATAACCGAAGTTTTAAATAACCCAAATCCCGTAAAATATACAAAAGTAGATAACAAAAAGATATACCAAATTCAAATAACTAAAGATGACAACTTATAATTAACAGTAAATAACCTTTTGATGTAACAGAGACAAACATTCTAATATTTGAAAAGATAGCTATAGTAAAAGGCTACATTAAGAATAACGAAATAATATTTTTAATAGAAATCCCGATAGTAGAAAGTAACAATTATAATTATTATCATTTATTTGCTTTTCCAACGAAAGTTACTAGCACATACCAAGTAATCATACCCAAAACCAAATTCCTATCCCTAAATGAACTGAGATATGGTTATACAAACGAAAAATGTACTGAAGTAACACCAAACCAATACTTATGTCAATCGATGACGACAACAACCATTCAAGAAGACAGCCCTTGTGAAGTGCAACTATTAAAATTCTCAAATCATTACGAAAACTGTGAAGCCAAACAAGTGCAAATAACTAACATGAAAATTCAAAAGGTTACAGAAAACAAATGGATAGCCATTTTCCCAACAGAAGTAATAGCAACCATCCACTGCAACCAAGATGAAAATAACCAAGCATTAATCGGAAGCAAACTAATTACCCTCAAAGAAGACTGTTATGTGAAATTGAAAGAAGAAGTAATCAGAGTTTATCAAGATCCCATAGCAACAAAGAAACTTGCAAACCTATCGGAACTACAGTTCAAGATAGAACAAGAAGACGAAGAAATAGTCAAGAAACCTATGAAGCTAGAGCATCTAGACTTAGACGACCTAAACCAAGCCATGAAATTAGTGGAAAGTTACAAAGAACATTTAAGTGAACTCAAAACGCCAAAGTTACATTACAAAAATATAAGTGTTTGGACAATTGTATTAATCATTTTAATAATTTTTGTAATTATATATGTATTTTACAAAATGTACCTTAGATATAAGAATGAAGGAAACAGTTCTAGATTTAAGGAAACAAAGAAAAATAAAGAAACGATAAGTATACCCTTAGAAACAATAAATTTTAAATGAAATTGAATAATGAATTTTATGTATTTAAAAATTAAGTAAAACCTTAATTTTTCATTTACGGTGGGAGGAGTTATGTATCCCCCAATTATATATATATGTATTGAATATATTGAATCTAATAGGAATTATTAGAAATTATTAAGTAAAGTATAAGTTCATTGCAACATTGTAATACAAGGATAACCCAGAGAGGTTATCGACAGTTCATGAGAACGGAATGCAACTTTGCATCCGTGAGGGCAGTGATACTGCAGGTGGCAGGTCACAGGCGGTTAACATACCGCAATTACTTAGAATTAAGATTGATACATTGTAACAAAGTGTAAAGCAGACATGAGATCTGCAAGTTCCCACAGCCGTGTGAGGGGCAGGTTATTATAAAAGGCCCGGGAGCTCAATGCCCGGCAGTCAGTCTTCGAACTCCATACTTCGTTGTTCAAGCTACTCACCAGTACAATTAATTATTTTTTTAGTAAAGTTATTATGTACAAGTTATTCCAAATTTCACCATAATTTCTGTTTCAAATTAAATAAAATTTTGTTAAGTGTTTGAAGTTGTTTTTTAAAAACACAGCTCCAAAGTCCCGAACCTTAACTCGCGTCGTCCAGAGAAAATCTTATTAGATTAGACGTAGTTGGCGCCGTTTAAACTTGACGGATTTATAACCTAACAAGGTAAGTGCTAGCAATAACGTGGCTTGAAATCGCACCTACTCAATTTTGTTCCATTTTCTGCTCATTATTGCTATGAAGACCCACTCCCGCACTACTGCAGTTTACCGGTGCATTCAGATTTTTTACGGAATTCCCGCACCTTTTAGACAATTCCAAATGTAAAACCTATTGCTTCAAAGACACGCGACAGGCTTTTAAAAGAAAATGAATTATCCAAAAGCGATAAAGGAAAAGACAAGGAATTGCCGAAGAAAGATAAACTGATTGCAGCTTGTTTTGATTTGCAGGTATTGTCAAATTGTTTCGGTGATTTAGCACATTTTATTACAAGTACAAGTTGGCCACTGAAACTTAACTGCGTACGTTTTAGTGCTATCGACTGATCATCGTTTTGTGCGGAACAAAAATAATGGGAAACGCGGTTGCAAAACGATTGCAAAATATATTTATGATTTTTTAACATCAATTCAAGGTGGAAAACCAGTGATCCTATACGCTGACGGTTGAGCTAAACAAAATAAAAATATATTTTTTTGTTACCATGCTTTCGTATGCAGTACGAACATTAGATATTCCTTCAAAAACTCATTAATTTTTATTTGAAAGATGGATCAGTTTCTGTGCCAGCACAATGGATACCAGTTATTGCAAGTACCAATAGAACTGGGACACCATTCAAAATAAAAAAATTGGACTACAATCAATTTTTTACTTCAAGGCTGTGCAAGAAGTATTTTGCAGTAATTTTAATAACAAAAGCGACGAAAAAAAGTGCTCTGGCATGATATTAAAAGTAATAAAATGGGATAGATCTACATTTTTCTATAAAAATAGTTATAGAGATAGAAATTTTCAACAAGTTTGTATTCGTAAACACACTGAGAGGTCAGGAGCAGCAGCATGAAAAAGTACCATAAATTTTACAAATCATTAGGTTGCAAAATACAAATAAACCGCATGCAGAAAATTACAGAAAAGGTGTTAAAGGTTAAAAAACATAAAAAGAAAACTTTAAGTAAGAAGAAAGTTCCAAATATTAAGACTGGAAATAAGAAAAAAAGTACATTATTTTATATAGATAAACAATCAATAATTGGAATTAGAATAAACGGTTCACTACCTTATGAGATAGGAATGTGAGCACTTTTTTATATTGGTTTAATATAAAAAATAATATTTGCAACTTGATTTGATCTTACTTGTGTTGGTGGTATACCATTGTATCAATGATAACTAAATAGTTGATATTAGGTTTCAGAAACTAAGGTGTAATTATGCGAGAAGGCAGTCACATCAACAAAAACCTAAAAGAAATTGAAGTTCAACTTGTATCAACACTGTCTTATCTACAAATATCTAAGGTTTAATTAAGAATTTTTCGATTTTATATTTGAGGAATGTAGCTTGAAGCGTTCTAATTTTCCGGAACCCAAACATTTTATAAAATTATGAACTAGCTACAATAATTTTTTTGTAAAAGAAACGCAAACTGCTGTTTCGTGTTATTTATTTAACCTCAGGTTTTATTACAGGTACAGAGTCTGTACGAATTTAAAGTTAAACCTTCATGGTTTAGAAACGGAATTTAGTCGTCGAAGGTTCTACACTTTTGTTTGACAATATTTGCTTGTAGTTATTTAAAAGTGTGGTGGCGCCTTGGTTTATCCGTTAAATATTAACCGCCCAACCCCCATAGTCTCAATAGTCTTTGACTTTTGTGGATTGGCGTAGTGTTAGTTACCCCCCTTTTCACTAACAACCGACAAAACAACACCTTCAGAAAAAAAATGTTATAAGCTATTAAATACATTTTAGGTTAGAAAACCAGAATTAAATTTACCTCAGTTCGCTTAAGACTAGTTTAAAACCCAATTTTAATATAATCTTTGAAAAGCTATATCTCAAAAAATTGCGTCTAAATCTTATGACAGTGTTGCTATCTATGTGCGATAGTTGTTAAATATAACTAGAATTTCGTTTTTTTTTTTAAAGTTAAATTATTCAAGTTCCAAAAAGTAATAATGATGATAATGAATAATTTTTTCTGTCATTGGGAAAGTAATTCAAGTATATAGAGAACGAAAATTAATTTAATTGTTGGTTATTTTGCAAAAAGAAAAGCCAATGACCGGCTTCGCTGTTGTTGCAGCTAATCAGGCTGGCGCAATTCTGTTTGCAAAACAACCAACCAAATTTTTGAATTGTACACAAATCGTAGTGTATGAATAAGTACAAAATGTTTCTAGTCCGCCCTCTATATTAAAATGTAAACAACAATTATCGGTGACTTTTCTAAAACTCCGATATGATAGTAAAGATGGCATTGCCGGACAAAATTTTAATAGCTAGTCAAAGACAAGATGAAAAATGAACAAATTACCGATTAACTACATTACGATTTAGCTGGAAACGTATTAGTTTACTGACCAAGCTCCTCATTTAACATTGGGTGTAATACTTTCTTAGAAAATCCGCTAGAGTTACGTAGGTAATAGGTCATTTGTTCATTTTCCAAAAAGTAATATATCATCTCACATTGTAATAAATTAAAATTGGTAAGTTTTGACACAAAAGTCTAATTCTGAATCAAATGTTAGTAGTGAGGTTAAACAAGAGATACTGGCTAGATGGGGTTAAGGAGATGATATAAATATGCTATTTACAGGGAAGGACCAATTGCTTTTTGTAGCAATAACAATGGCGGTGGAGCGGTTATATAATAATTAAAAACAACTACACCAAACTACTTAATAAAGGGTATAAATACCTTTTATCCTGTGCCGCTGTGGGCAATAACGTTCACACACAAAAGCTTTCGACGAACCACCAGTAACACGCACGATTTGGTGTCGATGTCGCTTTCAAAAGCTCTCACACGACCGTCCTTTGCAAGGGTTCGGATGCGACTGTATTCTTCAACGCACTTCCACTGTCGGTATATAAAAATGTTTCACTCAAAAACTGTAGGATGCACGCACAAAGTATTTATTGTCACCAATTCCAATAAATGTTCGATGATGACGTAACATACCGCCCACCAAATTCATAGAATTTTGAAAGGAGGGAAGTAGGTTGGGTGAAGGAAATCACATGGGATTTGACCTTGCTAGGAAAACAGGTAACGAAAGATAGGGTGGTACACTACAGCGAGCGATATTACCAACTATGCAAAAAAATAAAAATATATATGTAAATAAGCAAATATGTAAAAATAATATACTACTATACATGTAAGAAATGTGTATATACATCTAAACATAAAAATAAAATTAAGATACCGGTAGCGGCGCTAGTTTGACCAAAGGTCGTTTTAGTGTGCCATGTGCCGTTTTGATTTCAGCGACACGTATAATACCGTCCGCACCGGGAAAAGTATTAATAATATGACCAAATTTCCATTGAAGTGGAGAAAGCTGGTCGTCCTTGATGAGGACAATAGTGTCCTTTTCAACTTGTCGGACACCTACCTTAGAGTGCCATTTAACCTTTTGATTTAGAGTATGTTGGTGGAGTTTTTGCAGGAGTTTCCACCTGCTTTTTAATGGTAAAACGTTGGTTGAATGGTCCTCATCTGGTGGTGCAGAAAGAGGCTCCATAGTTAGGAAATGACCTGGTGTTAGGCAACGCAAGTCATTTGGATCCGAACTCAAAGCGCAGAGTGGCCTTGAATTTAGAACAGATTCAATTTGCGTAAGAACTGTGTAAAGTTCCTCAAAGGTAAGTTTTGTTCGCCGATTACGCGAGCTAGGTGTGTCTTTACCGACTTAACACCGCTTTCCCACAAGCCACCGAAGTGAGGGGCGCTACGTGGATTAAACGACCACTTTATCTTTTCTGAGGTTACTGCACTATGCAGATAACTCATAAGCTGACGATAGGCACCTACAAAATTAGTTCCGCAATCACTAAAGATTTGAGAACAGCGTCCTCGACGTGCTATAAATCGTCGCAAAGCGGCAAGAAACGCGTCTGCCGACAAATCCGACACAAGTTCAATATGTGCTGCCTTAGTGGCAAAACAAACAAAAATACAAATATAGGCCTTAAGAGTTTTAGAGGCTCGCAGGCGGTTAGCCTTTATTAAAAGAGGGCCAGCAAAATCAACACCAACAATACTGAACGGTTTGATTTGGGTAATACGTGCTGCCGGTAGGTCTCCCATAGGAGGAGTTACCAGGACCGGTTTGGTACGAAAACATCTATGACAGGATGATAAATAATTTCTGATTGAATTTTTAATAGAAAGGATCCAGAAATTCTGTTGGATAAGATACGCTGTGGTATTAACACCGGGATGGCAATACCTTTCATGAGTTGACCGAATGATAAGTTCGGTTAATCGGTGCCGCTGGGGCAATAACGCAGGAAACTTTTCGAAATAGGAAAGCGAAGAATGTGTCAAGCGCCCACCTACTCTTAAGATATTTTGTGGATCAACAAATGGAGAAAGTTTTCGCAAGCTTTTAGGTAATTTACGGTTTGCCTTGATCGAAGCTACTTCCTTTGAAAATGTAACATTTTGTACATGCCGAACGATAATCATGAGAGCATTGTGTAATTCAATGTCTGTTAAGCGACCCGTATGACGTTGAGCCATGGGTTTAGAAAATCTATAGATGTAAGCCACGATGCCTTGGATTTTATATAACGATGAAAAGCGACTTAGTAAAATGTCAATGACGTTTGGATCTGTTTGAGCGACAAATGTTAGGATCTTCTTTTCCGTAGTTACCTCAGCAATTGAGGTTGACAATGTTGGTTGAGGCGGCCACGAGTCACTAGGGTAGTGAAACCATTCAGGCCCCGCCCACCATAGCGAACATGAAATAACCGCGCTTGGCATCAATCCCCGAGATGCAGGATCAGCCGGATTATGCGAAGATTTAATATAAAACCATCGGCTAGGTGCAATGATTTCTTGAATATGGCTAACACGGTTTGCCACAAAAGTTTTCCACCGAAAAGGTGGAGAACGTATCCAAGTGAGAGCGACCGTAGAATCACTCCACGCTGAAACATCGGAGATGTCAATCAAGCCTTGATAAGACCGAATGGTAAAAGAAAGTAAATCGGTTAATAAAACGGCGGCACATAATTCCAAACGTGGAATTGAAATGCGCTTAATTGGAGCTACTTTTGTTTTAGCGGTTACAAATTGTACAGTTATTTCTCCAGTAGTCTGATTTATAAACTGGGAAATACACTACCGCTGCATACCCTACCTCGCTAGCATCGCAAAACCCATGCAAATGACAAGTAAAAGGATCCGAAGGGGGGTAAACAACGTGGTAACTTTAATGACGATAATAACGGCAACTCTTCTTGATACTGCTGCCATTGAGACGAAATGTCTGCTGGTGGGATGTCATCCCAATTCAAACCTAACATCCACAGATGCTGGATTAGGCGTTTTGCAAAAAGTGTTAGTGGTGCTAAAAATCCTAATGGATCATATATTCTGGCAACTTGCGAAAGTATGTTGCGCTTTGTACATATTGGGTTTAATGGTTTAACCCGAAATGAGAAAATATCTTCTGTAGGTGACCATTGAAGACCTAATATTTTTATTGATTCGTCAGAATCGAAATCGAGAGAAGTATATTGGCAAAAATCTGACGGAATGCCTTCCAAAATAGAAACTGAATTAGAACTCCATTTTCTAAGTTCAAAATCAGCCAAATGTAAAAGTCGGATAAGTTGATCTTTAATTTCGCGGGCCGATTGTATAGAATCTCCACCCGCGACGAAATCGTCAATATATAGATTTGACCGTATAGCCTCAGCGGCTAACGGAAACCTTTTGCCTTCGTCAATGGCTAATTGCTGAAGAGTTTTTAATGCTAGCTAAGGCGATGACTTAATACCATAGGTCACTGTATTAAGCTGATAAGTCTGAATGGGTTCTTCTGCGGCGAACCGCCAAACAATTAACTGAAACTTTCGATGTTCTTCGGTAACCAAAATTTGTCAATACATTTGGCGAACATCACAAGTAAAAACGAAACGATGAGAGCGAAATTTAAGTAAGATTGACAAAATGTCGTTTTGGAGACTAGGTCCAGCCAATTGAGTGTCATTAAGTGACACGTTGTATTTAGCCTTTGCAGAGGCGTCAAAAACCACACGAATTTTAAAAGTATGACCTTCCTCTTTAAACACAGGGTGATGGGGTAAAAAATAATTATCGTTCCCAACGGGCGGAGAATCGAGTAATGCCATATGACCCGCATCAAGGTAGTCCTGCATGAAATTGTTGTATTGGGCCCGTAGCTCCGGTTGAGCATGCAATTTGCGCTCCAACGAAAATAGTCTTTTTTTAGCCATCTCAAAGCAATTGTCAAAAACGGGCAAAGTATCGTTGAACGGTAACGCAACAATAAAACGACCGCTAGTGTCACGAGAAAACGTGTTTTCAAAAATCAGATCTGCCTTTTCTTCATCCGGAGAAGTATAAGGCTTGGATGGCAACTCTTCTATCTCCCAAAACCGCCTTAGGGTCTGGTCGATAGGATCTTCTACAGAAGTAAAAAATGCTTGGATAGTATCAGACTGCAAGCTTTTTGTGGGACCAATGATAGTCCAACCAAAAATTGTATTTATGGCGGCAGGCTGAAGAAATTTGCCATGTATAACACCGCCATTGATGATGAACGGATAAACATCTGCTCCAAGGAGCATGTCAATGGTTCCTGGGGAGTTCCAGGTCGGGTCTGCAAGGTGCAGGCCGCATAAGTGTTCCCAATTATTAGGAACTTCAACGCTAGGTAATTTGCCAGATATTGACGATAGCACAAAAGTTGTGACTTCTAGAGATTTTTCAGAGTCTAACATAGAGCGAATGGTGCAGCTGACGACACCCCTATTGACTGCTGAAGTTGTCTGCCAAGTCCATAAATCGGAATTTGAGAACGTATGCGTGGAAGCCAAAGTTTGCTCACGCAATCGTCTCGAATAAAGCTAGCTTGAGAGCCAGGGTCTAAGAGTACCCTGATCGGTTTGTATCTACCAGATCGGTCTTGAACTTCCACAACAGCAGTGGAGAGTAAGACAGTAACCCCAAGATTTGAATTCGTCTGTGAAGACAAAACATTTGCCGGAATAGGAGAGGCTGACTGCGTCCTATTGGCATTTTTATGCATAGGTGTAGCGATCGGTTCAGCTGAACGGCTAGAAGCAGGTTGCGGTTCAAAATGTAGCAAGGTATGATGCGGCTTGGCGCAAGTTCGACAGGAATTATAAGATTTGCATTGCATGGACGCATGGTCTGTTCGTAAGCAATTTAAACAAAGGCGTAAGCGTTTGACAATGTCGAAACGTTCTGTCGGAGTTTTCTTTAGAAACGATTGACATCTGTAAATTAAGTGATTGCCCTTGCAAGAAGGACAATGGTGCGAAAATGAATTCTTTGAGTCACTGGAGCTACTTGGTGTGTCCAGTGAGACTACGTTAGAAGAAACTCTTGGTTTAAATTTAAACGCTGAGGATTTCTTAGGCACTGATGTGTGAGATGTATGGACAGTCGTCGAATAAGAAACAGGTGCGGTTGAAGAAAAGGTTTCCAACGCTGCACATTGTTGAGTTAAAAAAATATCTCAAATCCTCGAAATTAGGTATTTGCTTCGGATCCGATTGGAGTTCGAAGCGTTTTCTAGTGAACGGATCGAGTTTTTCTAAAAGCAAATCGACTAGAATAAAGTTCCAATGTTCAGTGGGAAACTTTAAGTTAGTTAGAACAGCAAGGTTCTCTGAAAAACAATCAATAAGTGCCCTAAGTTTCTTAGGGTCTTCTGATTTTAAAGGTGGAAAGTCTTTCATTGCTTTCCAATGCAAAGTTGCCAATAAACGCGGATTGCTAAATCGCTCACGCAAGGCGTTATAGGAAATAATAAAGTTATTCCCCGAAATGGGTACCGATTTAATGATTTTTAAAGACTCCCCGGTACAGCAACTAATAAGATAATTTAATTTTTCGATATTGGACAGCGACGCGTTATTATAGACCAGACTGTCAAATAAATCGATGAAAGATTAAACTCAGTTACCTCATTATTAAAAAGTGGGAGCTTTAACGGTACTAATTTTGATCCCGAGCTGCTTGGAGCATTTTCCGTAATTTGTGGTGCTTTCATTTCTTGCATCGTTTCGAGATGCAGCAGTATGCAAAAATAAGCGGAATCTACTTCCTTCCGTAAGGCGTTGTAATTTAATAATTCGGCCTCGTCACAGGAGGCTAAGACAGCAACTAAAATTGTATTGAAATCTCTGTAAAGGTCATTTACTCCCTTGTTTGAATAAGGAACAACGTTTTTAAAGTTGGGTCACTTTGTATAGCGTTATTAAGCTCAAACATTTCTATAATACGTGTTTTCAGTAATTCTAGTTCTACTACATGTGCCTTCTTCGGAGCCATAGTGACTGTTATTTTGAAAGATCTACAATAAAATGTTGTAAAACGGTACCGCTCAAGATGTACACTGAGAAATTTTAAAATATTATGAGTTATTCAAGGCACGAAAAGGTAAGATAGCGTATAAACCAATAAATCACGTTTTATGACTATTAGCCTGCAATGTGGTCTTAAAACGAGACGTCGAAAACAAGGGTTTGTCAAACAAAGCGTGAAGATAAGATTTACAGCTTACGGTTACGGTCGGCCTTTACATCAAAAGATCACAGGAACGTTTAAAACATGTGGCTTAACATATTTGCCGAAAGATGCAACTTTACAACCTTATTCCTCTGCAGATGTATTAAATATTTTACGTTGTAAACCGACTGAAAGGGTTGTATGTGAAAACTAAAGCGCGCAATGGCTTTTAAATACAAAGCAAATTCCTTTCCTTTCTTATTTAAGAAGTATAAAGCGACTATAATTTTCAGGTTGCTGTGTGCTTTATACCGCTAAAATAAATTTAAAACTGAAAACTAACAAATTTGATACTAAAGTATTTGTATTTAATTTAACGAAAGTATGTAGCTAATATTGTACATATTTTACCCGCTAAATATGGAGCTTGAACACAAATTTAAACTAAAATAATTACTTAAAAGCTCGCTGGTGTGCAAAATGATATTTAATTTAGGACATGCGTATACCATAGGACTGGTGAATTCGGATCGACTTATAGGACCAATGGCTAGATGGGATTAAGGAGATGATATAAATATGCTATTTACAGAGAAGGACCAATTGCTTTTTGTAGCAATAACAATGGCGGTGGAGCGGTTATATAATAATTAAAAACAACTACACCAAACTACTTAATAAAGGGTATAAATACCTTTTATCCTGTGCCGCTGTGGGCAATAACGTTCACACACAAAAGCTTTCGACGGACCACCAGTAACACGCACGATTTGGTGTCGATGTCGCTTTCAAAAGCTCTCACACGACCGTCCTTTGCAAGGGTTCGGATGCGACTGTATTCTTCAACGCACTTCCACTGTCGGTATATAAAAATGTTTCACTCAAAAACTGTAGGATGCACGCACAAAGTACTTATTGTCACCAATTCCAATAAATGTTCGATGATGACGTAACAGATACTACCAGTAATTTCCAATTTGTAGTTACGCAGACGACAGTGTGTAAACGAGAAAAATTAATAGACTACATTCTAATGATTATTTAAATTTTGGATTCACCTGAACAGCTGACAAAGACTTTTCAATTCCACAGTGCATTGCTTACGGTAATAAGTGGTTCAATACAGCAGTTTAAAAGGCAGTTTGGAATTCACCGCCCTAGCGTTTCTTCAAAAAATAAAGAATCCTTTCGAAAATCAATAAATATGCAATTTGTTTCGTATAAAGTGGCAGAATTATTCGTAAGGAAATTAAAACTGCACACAAGCAAAAAATAACATGTATAGCATGCATGTTGTAAAGTAGTATAAATTTGATACGTGAGATGATGGAAGGAAATTAAAAAATATTTCTTTCAAATGATACAATTAAAAGAAAAAGTTTGAACATGTTGATTGAAATTCAGCAGAATGTTACAAATAAAATTCAAAACATTATTTCACTTACAAGTAGACGAGTCTAGAGACATTAGTGGCAAAGACACTTATTAATATTCGTTCTCATTATAAGTAATAAGAAAATGATGAACCAATTCTCTTGTTCAAGAGAGCTCCCTGACCTCACAACTGACAAGATATTTTTAATTCAGTTGTACTATATTTTGAAAAGTTTAATCATTCTTGGAAGTTATGCATTGTGACATGCCAACTGGCATGCAACGCGTTAGATTTAATTTGTAAATAAATTCTCGCGTATGTTTTTAGATAAATAGGTCAATTTCCGTCGTCCCTGACAGTCGTGTCTGCGCAAAAGGAATGAGGAGTGCGCGCGTGGTGTTAGAAGACGCGATTAAGCAACGAGCCCTCGACAAAGCAACAACTATCTTCAGTAGTGGTGTGTCTTTTCTTTTAGGCATAGGTATGTAGTAGGTTCCTTTTTATCTTACCTTGTGTCGTCCTTTTACCTGGTGTTCCTTCCGACCCCCTATGAGCAAAATAAAATGGACGGATGCAATTTAATTCAACAAGGCGTGAACTGGACCCATCCTGCTGAATCATCGTAAATCCTGAGACGAATTCATAAGATCCCGCCATGTAAGTAATCTGTTTTGATTTAAATTGTGCTTGCAAATTGACTTAAAAAGCGGTTGCATCAATTTTAAAACGTGTGTGGTATAAGTTACAATTGGCGGGAATTATATCGGGAGTATAACAATTGTGCAGTATAACAATTACCCGAGTGTAACAGCATGCCTAGGAACTTGTGCAGATGGTTTTAGTTTAGTTCGCTTTCTTTTCACAATCTCTTGTTTTATTTATGTTTTATATGTGTTCTTGAAGTTCTATGAACATTTAAAATTCTGGGTATTTAAGTATAATACTGTTCGTTAAGCCCAATATCCGCGAAAGAGTAAAATATTTCCCTTACTTTATAAAAGCGTAGCGCAACACGATTGAAAGTTATTTATTATTTTAATCATTTATATTGAAAGTGCCAGTAGGCAGCAACTACTGTCAGAAGTTTTCGAGTTGTTGTATCTGTGTCGTGTATAATAGAATAGTTAGGTATTTGGTTTCAAAACTCAATGCAGGTTCGTAGTAACGTTTCAACAAATTAATAACCACTAATTAACTAAGGTTCCCTTAAAAGTTTTATTATTTTTGTTGATATATTTCCTATTCAGTTAACTTTCATGAAGCAAAGCAAGAGACTATAGACCTTTTAATACTATTCACCGTCATAGATTATGACTGAACGACACACTTCTACGTTTTTTACCAAGATGCAGCAAGAGCCTATCAATTATATAACGCACAGCTCAAAAACGAATCATTTGGTACAAAAGAAATTCTGTGTTTAGTATTCCCTTTTGCTAGACAAACAACAATCCTGATATAGGACGTACACAAATAACAGCAAATTTGACAATTTATTAAAACATTAACTCTCGTAAATCCCTTGGCCCAGGGTCTAGCTATTTATTTCCTGTAATACTTTTTAAGCTGGTTCTTAGTTTCTAAGTGACGCACACTTTCAGAAAATAAAAATTTAAAGTTCTAAAAACAGTAGCTGACTAGATTTCCTTGGCTAACCTATGCTGAGCGGCATGGTCACGAAGCACTTTGTAACTACAGCGTGCTTTTTCAAGCGCATTTGTGGGTAAAAAGGCTAAACATAAAATTCAGATACCTTATGTAGAAGATCTTTGTGTGCTTATAAAGATGCAATAGAAAAATGTATAGACCATACAAGTATTTGAGTGCTGTATCAAAAGCATTGTTTTTGCTGATAATTTTTGTAAAACCTTTTCTAAGTCACGAAATGGCGCCGCAAAATTGCTAGAAAATCATACCTAATATACAGGGTGTTCCTAAATATCATGTACATACGAAGGGGTATGATTCTTTGGCAAATTTTATGACTAAAAATTTATATAAACATAGGACCGTAAACGCTTCGTGCTCGATCTACATGGTGTTGAAGCATCGAATTTTTCTGGTTTTCTCTTTATAGCTGTTACAGTTTTTGAGATATTAAGATCAAATTTGGAATACAGGTTACGCTGTAGAGCTTACATTATTGGGCATGTCGAATAGTTGTGAAAATCTACAGGGTGGTAGCTTTTCGGGGTTCATGCCCACTTTTCACCGTCTGAACTGTTTGAGATATGCCGCTGGTACATGTTAAAACACGCAATGAATTCTCTGTTTTATTTTTAAACTTTTTGTCTTTTGTAGTTTATTCGTATCTGTGACCGTTATTTACGAAAACAATATAAAACTATTTTCTGCGACGTAACAAGTATTTACAATACAAAAAATTTGCAATCCAAAAACCTAAATACTAACAATAACAAAGAAATTATGTTAAAGCAAAAATTGAAAGCGACATCTTCCAGCCCTTACACGTGCATCCACACTTCTTCTCATTGATACCCGTACTCGTTCGAACATCCACGGAGTGTTTATCACGGTTTCAAATGCAGCTAGAATTCGATTTCGTAAATCATCAACGTCATTCACTGGTGTTGTATACCCTAGAAATTTGAAATGCTCCCATAGGAAAATATCTAGGCTATTTAAGTCAGGGGATATGGCAGGTCATGACTGAAGTTTACCTCGTCCTATGCACTTGTTCTCGTACATTTCATTTAAATATTCTCTCGTTAAAACAGAAAATTGTGCCGGAGCGCCATCGTGCATAAACCACATTTCGTTTCTCCGCAAAAGAGACAAATTTTTTAATAATAAAAGTAAATCGTGTTGCAAAAAATACCTGTATGAGTGACCAGTAAGACGACCAGGCAAAAAGAAAGGACCAATCAAATGATCCCCAATTATACCATCGCATACATTTGATGAGAGCTGCACTTGAAAATGCGTATCTACAATTCCATGTGGATTGTTTTCAGCCTATTTTGTGTTTTAAAATCTACCAGCGGCGCATCTCAAAATACTTTAGAGGAAGAATAGGGAACATGACCCCCGAAAAACTACCACCCTGTAGATTCTGACAACCATTTGAAATGACCAATGATGTAAGCCTAACAGAGTAATCTATATTCCAAATTTCGTTTAAAATAATGCAATGCAAATGCCCCTTAACTAATACAGTAATATAGAATAAGTAACAACATGTGCAAAAACCGTATTTTCTTTGCACACAAACTCGTTTTTTTCTTGTATTTAAATCCCTGAATATATATAATTATGCCTCAGCAGAAATAACGAATTGGATTCGTTGTCTAAAAAAATTGCAATAAAGGCACATTGTAAAAAACCCAAATTACATTAATTTTGTTTAAAATAAAGCAATGCAAATGGCCCTTAACTAGTAATATATAGAATAAGTTTTAGATTACTGCTGGCATAATTTATTTTTCAGTAAAACTTAACAAAATTGGCTTTATATGCATATATAGGTATGTAGTAATTGTGTTTACACGATTCATGCTGCATCATGAAATTCTTTAATTCTCTCAAGGTACTGCTATATATAGCTTCAAATAAATTAAATTGCATAATGTTTATTGTTTTATGATAAAACTGCAGATTGTTTTTTTTAATACTGGTTTTTTAAAAAACCATGCGTGCGTGTAAATTATTAAACAACATTGACAGTTCAATCTGAGACATTTTTTCAAATTTGCTTTATTTTTCTGAAAAAAATTTATATGTAACCATAAAAATAGCGCTGTAATGCTAGTGTATTTTCTGTACACACAGCAGAAATCAAAGGTCGTATAAAACATTTTATTACTATACTGCAAGCAAGCAAAATTTTCCGTGAACGCAGCTGAATAAAAAATGATGTATACTAATTTTTTACAGTTCTTTTGCTTACGTCAGATGATATTTTTGTATAAATAGTAAATAAAGCTCTACATATATTAAGTAGTGTAGTGATTTGTATAGAATCATGAATTCTGAAACAGTAGCCGAGATTAGTAGCGCTATTTTAAAATTAACTGTGAAATGCGTGAATCTAATCAGATCAGTCGATGAATAACGAAACACATGATAATTATAAAAGCAAATATAAGTATATTGAAGCTTGCTATTAGAAATAAGGTATACGAAGACAATCGTCAGGAAAATCCTAGTAGGCTGGAGTCTAATTTGGCACATCTTAAAAGTTACCTTGTACGATTGAGGCACTTGAAACGCTTTTTGGAATATCAAGGTAAAGGTATTGATGCAACGCTTTCTAGAGGTCATATTCGAAAAAATTTGATTTGGCATGATGTACAATCATGTTTTGAAAGTCGAATAATTACGGGACTTATTACCAATTTAAGTTATAGAGATCCTTTAGTGTTCTTAAACAAAGCGTTCGCTAGTTTTAAATGCAAGCTTGTTGCTTGCTTAAAAAAGTCAATGTTGAAAGTTAATGTAATATTGTCCGCTAACTTTGTTAAGCCTACAACTGGTGAAATAGATTTGAAGACGTTTCCTACTGCAAATCGTCACATCGATATAAACACCAATCTCAAGCGGTGGTATAGGGAGAACGTATTGAACAAGATTTCGAAGCGATTGGAAGAATTTAGTGAAAAGGATTCAGGTTGGGCAATCCAAGAAGTTTTACACTTGACGGTAAATATAAACAATCATGATCCGCTTAAAGGAGGGTGTTCAACGTTTGTTCCGGTTTCGGACTTTATAGCAAAAAAACGAGCTGTGGTAAATGTAATAAATAACGACCAACATTGCATTCTTTGGACCTTGGTTTCCGCTTTTTATCCTGCTAAACCAAATAGTCAGAGAATATCTAGCTATCCACATTTTGATACAGTATTACGCTACAATTCAATTCAGTTTCCAATCGCATTAAAAGACATAAAAAAATTGAGAAGCTTAACAATCTCGCAATTAACCTATATTGTATAGAAAATACTAAAATACTGCCATTTTGTTTAAGTGAAAATTTTAAAAAAATAGAACCTATTAATCTGTTAGTTTTAAATAATGATTTGCGAATCATCCATAGGAAACCACCCAGCGTTTTGTAAATGTTTACTTTGATTGCTATTATATGAAACATATCCCTTCATTATAGACGTTAATCCAGGATTCTGAACACGATCTACAATGACACCACCAATCTCATATCTAATTTCATCAAAAAGCAGCAAAACCCCATTATTTACAAACTTTGCTGTCTGAGACAGCGTTCCATCTGTTTTAATTAATTTGCTTTCTATGTACAGCATGCTCTTTGATGGTAAGGTGTATACATCTTGTTGTTGTATAGGGATTCGAATTTCATCATTATTGTTTAAAGATGTGCTAGCATAAGGTTGATGAGTATGTTTTTCAATATTAACAATTGCATTGTCGAAGTAAACTTTTTCACGCACGTTCAGTATTTCACTATTCATTCTACTTTTTAATTAAATAAATGCAGTCCTAACGATTGTAAAAACTGCCGGTTTTTTGTTGTTAGCGGTATTGAAACAATCAATCGAGTGTCGATTGCTTTGAAATTTCCAGCATTTATAGCAATTCTTGACATGTTGCGTGCATTATACTTAATACCCATGGCTATTGCAGATTTTTTTAAATGCAACCTTACAGTTAGCAGATCTACTTTGAAATTAACTAAATTTCCATCTTGATCTAACACTTTAGCTATTATTTCATTTATTATACGTGACCTGATTGGTAGACATAGAATCGTAGGTGGGCACTTGATAATTTTAAAACCTGCAGGTACTTGAGGAAAAAATTCGTGTATTACATGGGCTGGTTTACTATTTAAATAGGATCCACTTGCAATATTACAATCGATTAAAACTGCATTCACCTTACAAATGTTGATCGCGTAGTCTGCTTGATGTGTGACATATGCTAGCAATTTTCGTGGATTGAAACCGAGTAGAGAACCAATTGAATTCTTTTTGGTAAAATCCACATCTTCACTACACTTAATACTACATTTAAGTGTATTATTATCAGCTGTAATTTCTATATACACTGGTGTCTTTCTAGCGCTTCGTGATTGTTCCATACGACCACGCCATCTTTTATCGCCTAAAGCTTTTTGAAGATATTTATTAATTTCTGTCATCTCATAAGCATCTTCAGGTATTTCTATGAATTCTCCGTTAGATCCATAATAAAATTTATTATTTATTCCTTTTTCAATGTTTGGAATTGTGTTATAAGACTCAAAATTTGTTAATCCTAATACGTACTCCGAATCATTATCCAAGTTTATAGGCGGATTAAAGTCGCTTGTTAAAACTAAAGTGTTTCCCGTTAGAGTAAAAGTGTACGACATGACAACTTTATACGCAGTTCTATGTACTACTTAGAAATTGTAAGCATAAATGACCGCAAAACACAGTACCATACGATTGTTCTTGGTTAATGTTATAAAGAATTTTACATTTACCCCCGCTATTCAAATAACTTATCAACTCTGTTGGCGGTCGCAGGTTTCCGTAGCTGTCATAGTAAATAGCGCTACTACCATACTTTTTATAAGAGGTCCAATTCGTACCTAAACCTTCTATTCCATCTAAATTAATTATACCACATTCTTTTAAATTAACTTTCTTGGGAAGATTGTTTCTCATAAACACCCCACGGAAATATGGTACTTCTAATTGCTTAATAAACTCTATTAATTCTACATTGCTTAGTGCTCGATTAGGTAAAATCAAGTGGCGTTCCTTTTGGGTTTTGCAGGGGCTAAAAAAAGACCAAAACCTTTTTTATAAGGTTTGATGTACATGCCGTTTCCGACTGCAATGTCCTCCATTGCCTTGTTATGACGTTGTTTTTCCGCTAGTTGTTCCTTAGCTATTTTAGTATCTGAAACTGCTTTTGCAACAGCAGCTGCACCTCCAGTAAGAGTACCAAGGGCGCTTAGGCCTGCAAAAATTGGTATTAGTGGTAGAAAACCTCCTGTTTTAGGAATTGATATAATACGAGATGATTTAATATGCTTCTTTTATTTTGCTGTATTGGCGGTCTTAATTGCTATGTTGATTGCATCCATAATATTACATCCTTTAGCCTTTTTTAAAGCTGTACGTGCTTGTCTGATAATACTTTTAATACCTAGCGTACTTCTTATTTTACGTTTCTTTATCAGTTTTCTTATTTTATTGATATTTTTTGTTCTCAGTGATGCACAGGCACCCATACCAAGTTTTACTTTAGCTTTCATTGCGGTAGCTACTCCAAATGCTGCTGTTTTTTACCTAAAGACGAGTCACCAGAATTTAGTCTTTCTGTAGCTAACTGAGCTAACTTGGAATCTGCTTGCTGGCGTTTAGATAGATCCTTTTCTTTTGAGTATTCAATATCGTGCTCCTTACAAGCCTCGTCTAACTTGTTTATTCCCTTGTCTCCCCGAGCTACCCGTTTGATTAGTTTTGTACCCGGACCGCAAAATTCGTAACCCGGAATATGCGCTTCAAATGGTAAATTGTTAATTACAGTATTTAACAGTCCGTTCCCAGTAGTTTTAGAATTATTATAGGTAATCATTAGCGGACAACTGCCCTTTCAAGCTGTGCAGTAAATAAATAAAATATTGTGAATGAATGATTCTTTATATATATATATATATATATAATTCCACTTTTTTACAATCGAATTTAGTACTAGCAAACATGCGTGTTGTAAAACAATCAACATTTTTAACCATAAGCAATAATGACATTGACGTGCAATCCTTAGCTAAAAAAAAAACATAGCGTTCTTCTGCCTTCATCTATTCGATGTCTAGTTGTTGGTCCATCAAATTGTGGTAAAACCAACGTTATGATTGGGTTGATAGAACATCCTAATGGTTTAAAGTTTGCAAACGTATATGTTTATTCTAAATCACTTTATCAACCAAAGTATCAATACCTTGAAAGTCTACTGCGAACAATAAAAGGGATCAAATATTATACATTTTCCAGTTCTGATAATATTATATCACCATCTGATGCTCGAAATAATTCTATATTTGTTTTTGATGATGTAGCTTGCGATAAACAAGGTATCATTAAGGAATACTTTAGTATGGGACGTCATAAGCAAGTAGACAGTTTTTACCTTTGTCAAAGTTATACTCGTATACCTAAGCACTTACTACGTGATAATGCTCATCTTTTAGTTTTATTTAAACAAGATGATTTAAACTTAAAACACATATATGACGATCACATCAATACTGACATGAAGTATGATAAATTCCATGAAATATGTGCTGCTTGTTGGCAAGACAAATACGGTTTCTTAGTTGTAGACAAAGATAGTGATCCAGGTCAAGGAAGGTACCGAATAGGTTTTGATCACTTATACATATTTAAACCTTGAGAGGCACAAGTATCGTTAGTATCAAAGAATTTTTTTTATTACAATAAACCTTTTACGCAATGAACAAGGAGGCGATAAAACTTAAAAGAATTTTAATTAAGAAAAGAAACATTTTTAAAAAACAAATTGCGCCAGTTAAAAGATAATGAAGTCGTCCAAGTGGAATCAATCTTACCCATAACATCGCGGTTAGAAACTATTGCTAATAAACTGGATGGGGAAAGTGTGGTAAAGAAAGAAAAATTTAAAGAAGAAGAAGAAGAAGAAGAACTGCCTCATAGCAGTGTAAAAAAAATTAAACCTAAATTGCTTGAAAAGAACGTTGACTATATTGATTCCCCGGTTATTGCTCAGCATATACCGAATATAAAAAATGATGCCATAGAGAAAGATGATGATGATGATGTTGAGAATGAATACGAAGCAGAAGTTAATCGAAATGCTCAAGAAGCCCAGGAATATATACAAAGCTTTGTCGATTCACCTGGTATGACACATTATCTCGAACAGCTACATCCGCTACCTCGAGAATATATTTACAATATGTTTAAAAATGTTAAGATCGAATTTGATCATAAATATGGTATTAGGTTTAACCCTGATTCAAATGGTCTTATGATAGGCAATTCAAATTTCGTGTTGGATGATAAAAATGTTCTAATAAATGATTTGAAGTATAAAGGTATTCCTGGATTATACGAACTACTGTTTAAAAAATATCCTGTCGGGTACAGATCGCAAGATCTAAAGTCGTACCTTGATATTGTGAAAGAACAAATGCTAATAGAAGATATTATTCTGAAACAGAACAAATTCAGGGTATTAATTCATATAAATACAAAAATATAATATCTACATTAAACATACTTCCCCAAACACCCCGTAGACCTAGAACATTACACTATAGAAAGCGTCTTGGAGACGGTATGACAATGGAAGTATCAAATAACGCTATAGATTATTTATATTGGAATGATCCCAATGAACTTGTTGATAGATTACGGCTTTTAGTATCATCTCAGACCGCTGGACACACAGGTCACGGCAACGAAATAAATTCGATCATTGAAGAATTGCGTGAGGCGAGAGTGATTAGATGATATGACAATTGACAAATTTGGAAGGCACTTAAATAACCGTAAAATATATATAAGTGAACAGGAATATGAAAATAAAATTGAAGGTTTTGAAACCTTGATTGAATACAAGTTACATATGCTACATTACACGGTAGTAGCAACGTTTTACTCTAGTACATTCCTCTACGGTGAGAAAACATTCCTTATTTTCAACATTAAACATAATTATGAATTTCCTATGAGGAAGCAGTCATTGAGAATATTAAAGGATACCCGCAAGACATTGAAATTCTTATAAACGAAAAAAGTTATGTGTAATTGCACAGTTACAAGGATTTTTGCTTAAACGTATGGATGTAATGAGCTTTCGTGACAGCGGTGCTATCATAAACAATACCACAATGTTTCTTGATTTTATATTAAAAATTCCTTTCAAAACAAGTGGAGTCCTCGACATTCAAATATAGAAGTATTTATTAATTGTATTTAATAAATCCTGATTAGAAAAAAAGTATTATGATAGTTGCTCAATCAAAAGTGAAAGAGGATATAGTAAATGAACTTCATAAACCAGCAAGAATAAATTTCAAGAGACGCAAAGTGATAGTAAAACGTTTAAATGACCTTCGTCAGACCGATTTGATTGAAATGCTACCATATTCACAAACAAACAAAGGATTTAAATACATTTTAGTAGTTATTGATTGTTTCTCCAAATACGTATGGGCTGTACCACTTAAAAGTAAGACTGGTATTGATGTTACTGCTGCAATGAAAACAATTTTAAATAAATTTAAAAATCCACCAAGAAATTTGCAGTCTGATTTTGGTAAAGAATATTATAACAAACACTTTCAATCCTTAATGTAGACATATGGCATAAACCATTATAGTGTTTTTTCTACAAAGAAAGCATGCATTGTTGAACGTGTAATTAGAACTTTAAAGGAAAAAATGTGGCGCTTGTTTAACCTGAATGGTTCTTACAATTGGATGAAAAATTTAAGCGATATTGTGAAACAATACAACAATACATTTCACAATACTATCGGAGCCAAACCTGTAAAAGTTGATAAATCAAATGAAAAAACTATTCTTAAATCATCATTTACCCACATCAAACTTGCAACCAAAATACCAAAATATTCAATTAAAGACAGTGTGAGGATTAGCAAACACAGGGAAGCATTTACGAAAGGTTATACGCCAAACTGGTCAAATGAAATTTTTAAGATTAAAAAGGTAAACGTAACCAATCCGACAACATAAATATTATGAGACGAGGAAGAAATCAAAAGTGCATTTTATGAAATGGAGTTGCAAAAGGTTAAACATCCAGGAATTTACCTAGTAGAAAAAGTCCTAAGAAAGAGTGCAAATAAAGTCTTTGTAAAATGGTTAGGCTTCTCTAACGTACACAATAGCTGAATCGATAAAAATAATGTTTGCTAAAAGTTGTTATAATAATAATAGTTAATAAGGCTAACATTGTAAAATTATATTAAAATAAATAATACAGACACAATCTTTTTATTGTTTTTTATTATTATCAAACCATTCTTTTAATAAAAAGGTAGTTTGTTCTGCACATTGCAAATTATTATTGATGTGTCTACAACAATGGATGTTATATATTAAACGATTGTTGATTTTTAACTCCGATAGCTTAGGACAACCTAGTGCAAGCATATCAGTTACAACGTCTTGCATTAGATAGGTTTCAATCAATTTCTTCTTTTCTAGACCCTTCACAAGTACTTCTTCACCGGGTCGGATAATTTGCTTCAAATAAAGCGCTATATATGGTGACATCATTCCAGCCGTTGAAGATTCATTCCAAGAAAGACCATGAATATTCCTTGTCACCCAGTCGTTATGTTTTATATGATCTTGACTCAAACAACTAGACTGCATTGGCAGTTTAAAAGTTTGATGCCAAACATCACCTAACAACAAGTCCAAAACCGCAATTTCTTTAAACACAAACTCGTTTTTCTTGTATTTAAATCACTGAATATCAATTATATACATGTTTGTATATGTAGGTATGTAAACATATGCAGTAAACTTCGATTAATTAAATTAATATTAGAAGCAATCTCCTTATATAGCAGATTACCACCATCTGTGTACTTTGCCAACCCACTTTTCAACCTATCACAAGAGTGAACACACATTTTGAATTGAAAGCGACCCATGTGTATTTGCAGCCTCTAAACATAAGTAAAAAACATAAATCAGAATTCACTTTAATTAAACACAATGCTTGAATGCGATATTTTGCATCTGGCATACTTTATAACTTCTCGCTAGAAAACCGAATTCAAAACAACTACACATTTTCTCTGCACTTACATTTTTCAACATACGTGTGTGTGTGTTTTGAAGTATGGTTGTTCCATTGAAAGTAATATAAAGCCGGTCTGACTTCAAAACGTGCCCACACGTATTTTACATTGAAAGTATATAAGGCCGGTCTGAATTCAAAACGGTGCACGTGTAACTTCTCGCTAGAAAACCGAATTCAAAACAGCTACACACATTTTTCTCTGCACTTACATTTTTCAACATACGTGTGTTTTGAAGTATGTTCCATTGAAAGTAATATAAAACCGGTCTGACTTCAAAACATGTCCACAAGTATTTTACATTTGAAAGTATACAAGGCCGGTCTGAATTCATGTTTTCACAACTATTTTACATTGAAAGTATATAAGGCCAATCTGAATTCAAAACGGTGCACGTGTATTTTACATATGTAAAATACGTGTAAGCACGTTTTAAATTCGCACCGGCCTTACCCCACTACTGAAAATATTTACCAAATTCTAAATGGCAAAAGCTACATTCTATGTGTGAGACCTGGTGTATTGTTATGTTTTAAATGAATTCACAAAGATTGTAGTTAATAGTTAAGTGGAGAGGACTTTTTGTATAATTTATCTAGAAAATAGGTCGTGTGAAAGATCCTTGTGTTTTTTATTAGTTCTATTATTATGTATTTTGTGGGAAAGAATATCAATTATGGTTTTCCACAATTTGAGATAATATGCGTTTATTGTCCCTGATCAATGAGAAAGCAATACATCAAAGCGAGTGGTTTACAAGTCGAAATTAACAGCAACCATTATTCATTCTACACGTAACCACCATATCTTGAAGAGCTATGGTGTGGTGCTTTATAAATTAAAGTAGTAAAACTTACTTGTGGATTTTTTACCTCATCCTTCTGTATATTTTGTTCGTGTTCCCTGTTAGTGTTGTAGGTGAACAACGATCTCTGCTACATGAATTTTGACAGAATATGTGTAAATTCCACCCACACCCTGTAGTACACAAACAAGCAATGATTATTATTTATTCGGCTGGTCAAAGTGCAGTAATCTGAAGGATTCGTTACTGGCTTTACCTTGGCTTTTAAATATTTAAATGGTCATCAGGTATGCAGAATCGTAATTATTTGTGTGTTTAATTTATAAAACAAAGTAAATATGGTGCTGGTAATTTATATAAAATCGATTACGCCCTTTGTATGGTCAAGCAATTATTTATAGTACCTTAAACCTTTACCTTTGACTAGTAATAGCTGGGCGCCAATTCTTGGTTTTTAGTTTTATAATGTACCATGTAGCTGATTGCGATTCTTACTATCTAAGGCTGACTTTTTCAAGCTTAGAATTATTTTATATAACAAATTATTGTAATATATTTTTCTACTACACTATAATTAATGCAGCGGTTTGTTTCTAACCTAACTTAAAATGGACAACAACCGGTTTCGTTGGTTAAACTATCATAATTTAAAATTTTTTAAGGTGATTTACGTTAACTACATTTTCTAAATATAAGAAATCCACAAATTAGTATGATAAATCACTTTTTCCTTTTCTATGCAAAGTTGCCTTCAGTGTATTATTTTAGCAACTAAGCTTTGGATGGTGTGTTATCTATAACAATTGGAAAGCAGTTACATTTCATTTGCTCTACCTTCTCTGTCTGATGTTAGCAAAACTTCTACCTTGACCTTTAAAGCTTAAATTAATTAAAACTCGTCAGAATTACATTATAGCCTTACTTTTATGTAAATGTTCTAAACGTATTTTCACTTAAAGAAACTTTATTTAATTGATTTTTTAAGGAAGTAATCGTTTTTATACGTTTGTGTAATCATTTACTTTTAAATAAGAGCCTGATGGTGCTTTTTATAAAAAAATACTTTCACGTTGCTTTTTAAAGTAAAAACCCTTTTATGTAACATATTTTTTGTATTCTATTTACAGTTATAAAGAGTCATTCAAGGTAGTACGAACAAACTCTTGAGTTGCTATCTATAAGTTACTAGTTTGAAGTACTGTTTCAATTCGTGGAAGAGGCACAGAATACGTATGACACGTTAGATCACCATTCAAATTGCTAAGAACAGAAGAAATTTGGTTCCCATTAGTAGTAGGATGACAGTTCGGACAAACATGTCAAGTAACTCCCTTGTGCCAGCAACCATACCAACGTGTAGGTTGAGGGTAGCGACAGAGATGAGCATTGTGTCTGGCTTGATCACAATTCCAGCACTTAATGCTCGAAGTTAAAGCTTAGTAATAGGGGGTTTTGGGTTAAGTAAAAGGTGAGGAGGAGCAGGAAGTAAACTGGTCCGAGAACCGGGTTTGGTTAGGTAGGATTAGTAAAATTAACTACAGGACTAGTAATTGTAGACGCACAAGGAGTGTACGCTAAGGAAGGTTCCAACAAATTAGTGGCAGAACTAGAAGACGCTGATCTGAAAGTGTCTACAGAATACTTACTAAACTCTGATTTTTCCCCAGAGATAGTAATTGTGCAGTAGAAGTAATTTTTACTAGTGCTAAAAAAGATTGATAATACGGGGCTTAATTGCATCGCATGATCTCCAATTGTTGTGGTTCAGATAGAGGAGCGGACGTCATAAAAATAAGCTTTGTATTGTCGCTACAAATATGTCAATGGTCCCGGTGAAACCCATAGTTCGGGAAATTATTTCGTCCATTAGGCGTTTAATATAATCACAGGCAAAAACTCGGCCTTTAGTAAATCGACAACGTCCTTCCAACATATGAAAGAACTTTGATGCGCTCGAAAGATTATTAGAGCCTTCCCTGTAAGTAGTTCAGAAGTAAAAAGAAAAAGTTGTTGAGTAGAAATATTACGAGAAATGCGGAGTTCATTTGAAAGTATCAAAAATTCGAGTAGAGACATTCACCAGAAAATTCGATATTTAATTTAGTAATGAGTTACCATTTAGTAAAAGTCATAAGATTGGTAACAATGGAAGTAACCATTTCTGATTCGAAATCCGAAGAAAGATTCAGTAGATGTAGCTTGTGGGCTAGAAGCAGGCTGCTGAGAAAAATCAGAAAAGGCGACACGCTTTAATTTTTAAAGTTTGTCTCAACATCGGAACGAGTGGTTTGTAGAGCACACGGTTACTTATTCTTTTAAGGGCTTCCTCATCAGATTTAGACGCCATCAATTAACAACGTCGCTGCGTATGTACCCATAAGAACCGTAAATGCGCAAACTTACTATCAGTGATATCTCCAGCAAATTCGTCAGGGAATGATTCAAGTTCCGTAGGTGTGTGTTGAATAGCCTCGATTGTCTTCGATCACCTTGGGATTTTTCATTTCTTTGAAAACTTCCAATTATGAAGCAGGTGTAGGTCTACCAGGCCGTTTTCTTACAGCTTCGTTGGCGCAGAGAAAAGCGGCTACTTGTACACTTGGTAATGCCGGTGATGTGTTGTAAATGCGTTTGTATAAAAGGTAGGCATTTACCATTGCCATATCTACTAAATGGTAAAACAGGCGTAATGTCCATTTGCGGGGCTTCATGCAGATGTGATACCTTCCAAGTAGGCCTTCCATTAGATCGACTCCGCACATGTGATATTTGTATTCCCGTATAATATTGGGACAATCAACCTCCATGTACGTTCTTGTACCTCGATCAAATCTAGTTGCCCTCATCTGCAGCACATCATGCAAGTTGTTTTTGAACGGTAGTACTTCAACACGTATGCCAAATGCACATTTTTGTTGTCCTTCCACAAAACGGTGGTCAAGGTTACACCACATACATTTCCAGTATACTCAACGGAAAATCATCTTTCTGCTTTAGCAAGCATTTTATCCTTAACGCTTGGAAGTCTACAATTGGAATGCGATTTGAGTAAATTGTCTCTAACGCATTAATCCCTCTATATCTGAGATAAATAAGCAATGGCAGTGTGGTGTATAAATTATCAGAGTAGACAGTATGATTAGCGAAATTAGTAATCATTGGCCACAAACGAACAACATTAGCTGCATATTCTATATCGGGCATATTTGGCAAGATGATATTACTACCTGCACGTGTATATAGCGACACTATTATCTTGGTCCCTCCCAATCCATCACCTTTGACATCGGTGTTGTCTGATATAGAGTCTAACAACTCTAATACATCATCTGATATTAGTTTAGACAAGTCATACACTGTTCTAGTATTGGCTGAAGAATGAGTTCTTCGTTTTCTTTTTTTCCATTGATGACATATCTAGTTCCAAAAATAAAGTCTTATTGTAATCATTTTGCCATAAATGAACAGTTTTACCTTTAGGCGGGTTGAAGTTAGCATTAGTTATTGTTATAAAAATTAATTCAATAACAAAATATTTATGTTTTATTTCATAACATATACTACAAGCAGGGCCGCGCCAAGGCTATATAGCGCCCGGGGGAAAAAACATTAAGGCGCCTTTTTATTGTAGGAGAATTTTTTAATGGAATAGAGTAGGAGCGTGTTGCTTGCATCTTAGCTTCTCTTACATTATTTAATTTTTTCAAAAAATGTGTTCCTTTGTAACAAAGGCTTTGTTCTTTACTCTGTACATTATTTTCAAAAATTTATAAAATTGCCTGGCTAGGGACAAATATAAATAAGTACCTAGAACTAAAATTTTTTCATAATTTGAAATTAAAGTCGTATATCGTTTTATACTATACATAAACTTATAATAAGATAAACGCTAAAAGTGTACTATCACAAAAAATATTTTTGAAGTAGTACCACCAAAAAAGTAACGATACGATATATTAAAAAAAAAAAAACAAAATATAAACTTATAAACATTTTAATCAAAAAGTATATCTTACATTTCTACAATATTTTTTAAATTATACATAGCTAGAGTGTATATATAATATAATAGTAGTAGTAGCATTGCACTAAACTAAACGAACTTGACTTTGCGTGCTTTATTTTTTGCAAATTTATTTATCAATCCTTCGGTTTCTAAATCTTTTAGTAGTTCAGATTCAATTGAAATAATAGCAAGATTTGCCAGTCTCTCCTGAGCCATACTGGATCTTAGATAGTTTTTTTTATCATTTTTAATTTTGAAAACGAACGTTCTGCTGTGGCGACAGATACTGGCATAGTTAACAAAATTCGTAAAGCCACATAAGTGTTTGGAAAGGATTGTTTCAAATCATTATTAATAATGTAATTTAAAGTTTCTGTAGGAGTGGAAGTGTTCACTTTACCTAAATTAATAAACTGTAATTCGTTTAGGAGTTCTACTCCACTTATATCACGTTCATTGAGATTTAGATCAGTTAATACTATTTCAAGGTCTGTACATAACTTTAACTGCTCCTGTTTAGAATATTTGGAAAAATTGGAAATGTCTCACAAAAAGTTAAAATGATTTGAATTAGCTGATAATAATTGAAATCTTTCATTTACAGATTCTATAGTTATATCTAACATATTAAAGAAAGAATTTACTTTAAACTTTAATTTTTCATCTTCAGTGGGTTCATCATCGTGTTCGTAACTGAATTGTTTCTTAACTTTTCTCACCCTCAAGCCATATTTTTTTTTAAATTCAAAATCAACGTCTAATGAATCAGCTATTTCACGGGCATCGACTAACAAGTCGTTAAATCCTTTATCTGATCTGTATTCTGTTAACCAATTAACTAAAGTTTTTAAATTAGCACAGGCCTCTGCTATATTAAAATCCTCAGTTTGTAAAAGTTTACTTACAATATTGACTTTATTTAAAATATTATACCATAAAATCAACATACATATAAACTCAACATTTTTTATTTTTTTGGCAAGCGATGATGCCGTATTTGTTGAATTATTGTCAAAAGCTTTATTTCCTTCGCTAGAGATTTCAAATAGAGCATCGTATATTTCTCCAAGCTGATATCTAAAAGGAGTTAAAGCATCAACTCTACTAGACCATCTTGTATCAGATAAGGGTTTTAAGGTTAAATTTGATATATTTGTTTTTAAGACTGACCAACGGTTAGTTGAAGCGGAAAAAAATTATAAAATTCCTGTACTATAGAAAAAAAATTTACACTTGAAATATTTGATTTTGCGGCATCGTTCACGACAAGGTTTAAACTATGGTTGCAACAAGGCACAAAGAATCCTCTTGGATTTATATTAAGAATTTTATTTTGTAATCCATTATGTTTACCGCGCATGTTTGCACCATTGTCATATCCTTGGCCGCGTAAATTATAAATATCTAAGCCATTTTTTTACAATGTTTCTATTAAGAAATTTTTTAAACCCTCACCTGTACAATCATTTATAGGGCAAAAAGTTAAGAAATGTTTTTCGACAACAATTTTATTTTTTTCTGAATTAACGAATCTAACATATACTGATATTTGTTCTTGATGACTAGCATCCGGGGTACAATCAAGTACAATTGAAAAATATTTAGCTGTTTTAATCATGCCTAAAATTTTTAATTTAAGATTTTCTCCTATTAAATTAATTATTTCGTTTTGAATTTTGTCCCCAAGATAATGAGGCATTTTTATCTTTTCCTGCATTTGGATCCTTCTCGTGTGCTCAGATATTATAGGATCAAATTTTGCTAACATTTCAATGCACTTTAGAAAACTGCCATTATTCTTTTCAAACAGATTGCTATTGGTACCACGTAGAGCCAAGTTTTCCTCAGCAAGAAATTGAATAATATAAAAAATGCGCTCGATAACTCCATGCCAATATTTTGTTTCTATATTAATTAAACTTTGAGTCGCAGAATCAATAGTTGTAATTTTTTTTAAGCGAGTGAAACATTCTGACCATTTTTTTAAGTTCTCAAAATGAAATTTACTTTTTTCATGGATACTTAAATGTTCACCAATGTGGTGTCAGTCATTATACCCATTTCCATCACTTAATTTAATTGTTTTTAAAGTATTTGAAAATATTCTACAACAAAAACAAAACGCTGAATTTTTTTCTGTTGAATATAAAAGCCACTCCCGTTCGACTTTTTCATTATTAGACAAAATTCGTGAATAATATTTATCCGAAAACCTTCGGCCTGATACTTTACCATTGGGATAATTTATACAATTTTTACTTCGATAATGAGTAGGCCCGTTTTCAATTAATATTTGTACATCTCTAGGGGACAATATTTTTGGCCACAAACCTGGATCTTGAGGAAGTTGCGTATCGTCCACTTCTGCAGAAACTATGTCTTCGTCTTCCTCAACTTCGTCTGTAGATGTTGATGGAATCTCTTGTAGTTTAGACTCCTCCCGGTCCTCACTCGAAGTCGATAGAAGATCTGCATCTGTTTGTATATCTGTGCTTGAAGGTGAAGGAAAAAATACCGTAAGTTTGGAATTCGTCTTCTCCAGTTCTTTTTCCCGCTTTCTTTTTTTCATCAAATTTTGATATCCTGAAGGCTTTTTTTCTTTATTAAACATCTATAATAAATTAGACTATTACAGAATTGAAATTCCGCTAGATACGCCAAACTTAAAATTTATTTATTATTTTTGTATTCATATCGGCAACAACATATAATTTACGAAATTTTGAAATTATGAAGTAGCAATTTTGGACACCCTGTATCTCAAAAACTAACTGTTAAACTTACAGTTTTGTCGCAATGGACACATTAATTCATTAATAGGTCAAATTCTGCAACATATCAAAATTTCGTCAAATTCTGACCGAAGGGTATTTATTTTCCATTTAAAATGTGCCCTCTCTATCTAATTGTAAAGTAAAGAGTAAAGTTAGAAACTTACCTTTTACCTTGAATCCTCTAATAATGTAAAATATCGAAGAACACTTAACTTTTTTAATTCAGGTGCACAATTTACAGTCTTTACGACACTTCGATATCCAATGTTAAATGAATTGTTTTAAAAGCGCGGCGGTATTTATAAAGATTCAAGAGTCAAGATTCAACAGGAAGGAATGAACGGGAAAACTTGCAGAAACAAGAATAAACTCGCTTTCTGCGACTAGCGCAACGTCGCGATATTGGAGTGTTGCCCTAATATTGTAGATCATCATCGGTTGAGAACATCTGATACAAAACATCGATGTTCCGATAATTAATGGAATTTAATTAGTTATTCATAGCGAATGCGCGCGTAAACGTACAGGGGACCTTTGGGAAGTCTCGTGTCTCAAACAAAATAAGAATTTTGGTAAGTTTTAAATATTACCGTGAGGCGCCTCACGGCACCTTTGGACTCTTGGCGCCGTGGATTTTTGCCCTTGTTGTCCTTATGGACGGCGCGGCCTTGACTACAAGTCACTTACCTTAAATTTTTCAACCTGATTATAAGTCTAACAACATGTATTTTCTATAATAGAAATCAGCTGCTGCTGTGCAATAATTATTTGCGTGGTACTGGCGGGATTGTCTTACTAAACTGCAGTTATTGCTCAACTGCAAATAACACGAGCATTTGTGCTTGTATAAGTGGAAACTATATCCATTATAAAAGGCTGACCTGCCTGTTTACGGTAGAGTAGAATTTCTTATACGCAGCATAAATGCGATTTGATTAAAGCCTGCCTTAAGGCGAGCATGCCCTTTAAAAGGTTAATTATTTATAAATTTTAGTTTCACCTGAAAATTTATGCAATATTATTTTTAAGCAGTTTTAGTCAAATGTGCAAATGTTAGTTAGCTGAAATATTCCTCTGGAAGGTGATTTTATCTTTTAATAATTGTAAAATATAAAGTTTAATTTTCTTTCATTGATTAATATCGATTGAGTTATATAAAATTTATTCGACGCTGAAGGACTAATTGAAAACCAACAACGATGTTTACCCTAGTATTCCAATAAATTTTATTAACGTTCGATGTAATTTATAGTAGCGTTCTCTCCTCTATCATAAAAATTACTTTAGCTGCAAAACGAAAATTTTAGATTATACGTTGTTGTGTTTATTTAGGACGTTATTCCAAATATTTGAACAGTTTTATGAAACCACGTCAATTAATTTTTTCTTTAGACATGTCAACTTTATAGAGGCGGCACACTCTATATAACTGTAGAATTTAGGTTACCATCTACATTTATAGTTTGTTACTATAGACATGTTTCAAGGAATCCCAGAGAGTAGAGCAACTGAGTCTTGTCGATGTAATTTTTGCAACAGTAGATATAATAGGTTCCTTCTAGAACACTTCGATCCTCACTCGATCGATCCCCCCACCCTGCCTTCTATTTCGCAGTTGTTGAGGTGGTGTGCCTTGTAAATTCTGACGATCCTCAAGACACTTCTGGCGCACATCGTTTTTCACTGGATCACCGCCCCCCTCCTACCCCTTTCTGCTTGCCTACTAGTTGTAGGGTGTTGAAGGGGAAGGGGTCTTATGACAATTCTTACGACTCATATGAATTCTTCATTATGTTTATCGGCTGTGCGGGTGTCCTAATCAGCATTTTGCGGGCTAGAAAATTTTAACGATTAGGGATATATAGGCAGATATAATTAGCATCGTGAAATTACATAGGATTATTTAGCACTATTATTTTAATATTATAATTTTACTTTTTAACATATATCATTTTTAATATTAGACTAGCATAAGTGTGTTCTTAAATTTTAGAATTAAGTTGACTACATAATTGGACTTATATACATATGTCTGTAGAGACTTTATTAATAAATGAAATAAATGAAATTATGTTTATCGGCTTTGCGGGTGCCCCATTTGGCATTTTGCGGTCTAGAAAAATTTTTAACGATCCTCATGACTCGTATGAATTCTTCATTATGTTTATCGGCTTTGCGGGTGCCCCATTCGGAATTTTGAGGTTTAGAAAAATTTAAAAATTTTAAATCGAGCTAACATATGCACTCAAAATTATATGGCATAGGTATGGGTAATCAAAATTGTAAAGGGTAATTGTTTCCGTTCTCTGGGATCGGTGATTGAGCACAGAAATAAAATAAACTGCAATATATATGGAAATAAAATTTATTAGACAATCTATACACAGTAGTAATAAATTCTTTGTATATATCTATATTTACAATAATATTATCATTGTACATGTTTTAGGCTAAACATGTATATACATTGTGACCCTAAAACAGTCACGTAATGTGTACAACTTAAATCCGAGCAATATATACAACTTATAAACTAAGTAAAATAAAATCTATTATCTATTTCACTATGCCCCATGCATACGTTAAGGTCGTGTTAGGGATGACGAAACGCTTATCATCTGCGCCCGATAAACTAACCTTGCTAAGTAACAGCGTAAACAAATCATGTTTTTGCTCCTAATAGTTCGCATCGAATGCACGAAGGCTCGGAAGTTACTGTTATGTGCTACGTCCTTAAAACTATCAACACTTATACCCTGCACAACACTACGCTTAACCCCTTTAATCTTTTTATTACATCCCTTTCGCTAACTATACAGTAACTCTTGGCGCAGTACCCACAAACTCCAAAACTATCTCACCACCAAACTCATCCTTGAACTTTCCGGGCACTTTCTTGTTTACAAGTGGGATCTTATATTTATTGTCTGGGTGGTAGTCACTAGTGTCGAATAGGTCCAGGCAGGCATGAATATCACTGTACAAGTCTTCTGTTTCGACACTATACACGAGCGAATCGGTATCTGTATACAAAAGCGAAAGCTTAGACCCATACAGAGGCAACAGTTTTCATAGTGAAAGTAATAAATCAAGGTTTTTGATAGGTCTAAAATCGAAAAGCCTGCATATATAGGTTTATTATAGGTGACTTTAACGCGGTCCATCTGTATGAGTGCTAAATTTTCGCCTAGTACCAGATTACAATTAAAGTTCGGACGGGTAATCAGGGTACTCGCACACAAGGTCTTCCGGTTACTCTCCCACCGAGTCACAAGCTTCACGTCGACGCGCTTGTCTATATTTTCCATGGTTTTACCAAAGATGGCATTGTTCATGAGTTTGAAAAGTCCTTCTCAAAAGCGTTAGTGGCACGAGTGCGAAGGTCCGTGTTCAACTCGATATAAGGCTTCAACCATGGAGACTGGTCGAACTCGAGAACCCGATGGATGGAGGTCAACACTAATCCATTCCGCACACACTGCTGTAGATTCCTGTAGTGGATAATGTAGCGGTGTTTGTCTTCTAAGGTGGCGAGGAGCTTCGGAGCCTTAGATGTGATATAAGGTGACGTCTTCATTTCCGGGCAGAACGGCAGGTCGTTGTGGAGATCATGTAAATGTGAAGGGTACTCCAAGTCGACCTCCAGAATGAATCCTTTCGCAGAGTCCTTGGGAACATTTAAGATGGTGGCCTGGAGTTCGGCTATATCGGTAGAGGGCAACCATCGAAATCCTCTAAGAGGGAGAGCCTGGCTCATGGCCCAGCCATACAAGTTATTGGCATCGTAGTATGCCAAATACTTAGACGGAGCCGCAGGATCGTACTCTTCCATGTACTTGTTGTTGGCAGCAGCGTAACGCCCACTACACTGAGTCAGACCCCCTCTGATCCCAGACTTTATAAAATGGTACATGTCAATATCCGTGAGGAGCTCCAGTTTCACGCCGGTGTATTTTAACATAGCGTCCCAGGTTAATGAGGGCGCTGTCACATACTGGCACGGATCAAGGTCATAAGTCGACATGCACACCGGCGAAAGTTCTCAAAGACGTCTGCTAACAACAGTACATCTGTCTTCAAATAGAGGTCGCTATATTCTCCGAGCGTGTTAAGACCAAAGTCGCGCCATACCTTTTGGGCCCTCTCGTATTCGTCGGTGGTAATGGATGTAGAGGCGAGATCATTGTAGAAGGCAGCCTGTGGTGGAGAGCTGTTTCCTCCAATACTTCCATACTTTGTATGTAAGTGTATGGAAACACGCCTTTCTTGGTAACCAGTCGGAACCTGGAGTCCTCGGGAAGTGATGTCTGACCTCTACAAACTGGTCCTGGGTCAAATTCTTCGCCAGTGTATCCAACCCGGACGCCATAAATCGGAGAGAGTCGATAAACCGAAGTTGGACACAAGACTTGTCGGCAGTCTTTTCTTGTTTGTCTAAGACCACTTCTGTATCGGATAGTCGTACAGTTTTCGAAAACGAGATGAACCGCTCTTTATTGTTCGGTATAACGTTAATCTTTTCGTTATCATACCCCAGTTCTTTTATGATGAAATGAGCATCATATCCACTAAGGTTGTGAAACACCACTGGGATAAACTGCGAAACCCGATAGAGGATGTTACATTTGGAGTGTACAGGAAAGCGGTACGCACCATTCATGTGGTTGTGATCCCGCACACGGTCTGTTCCAAGCGGTTTCTTGCATATTCCACAGTCATCGATAGTGTGGAACAAAAGTTCATTCTGGGCATCCAAAGGAATCATGGGCACATTCGTCGTCAAGATCTTACCCAGACGTCTAGCTTCCTCTCTAAGTTTGATAACAAATTTACGTGCTGCGTCTGGACCCCGGTAGATCTCAAATTTATTGAGGAGTTGTCATAGCAGCATTTAATGTAATATGCCCAGCTATAAGGGGTATGCAGCTGGAGCGGTGTTGTAGATGACATGGAGGGTCGGGCTTTGCAAAACTGTACGGCTGTAGGAGCGATTCAAAGTCAGCATAAATAACGAATGGGACCAGCATTTGTTTTGGATGCTCGAAAATTCCAAAACGTTGTTGAAGACGGTGGGCATTTGGGTTACAACATGGTTACAGTCCCGCTCAGTATGCCTGATCAAGGCAGTCTCAGTCGGAAAAAAGATTAAACATCCATCGCAGATCCATTTATGTAAACGTTTTTGATAACTGTTTACCGACCAGACGTCCCAAATCCTTGATCCAACAAAATGACTTTTTCTTCATCCTGGATGTAGAGCAAGTTAACGTGCCGGGCTCTCCTGCGTTTAGTAAAATGTAGAGGACCAACAATAGACCTTCCTTCCACTCCGAATACATTGATACTCAGATCGTTCAAAGCCTCGAACTTGGCAATCTTGTCAAAGGCCATAGGGAACTCTATACCACCCATATTTAAGCAGCTTGAGTAATGGGGGTACTTGCTAAGACGATGGGGGTTATGCTCGGCAGGATACAGCGCTGCTACAATGGAGTATGCAAAACAGGCTGCGTCTCGGTTTTAACATTCACCACCGCTTTTTAGTTTTATCCAGCGTGGAAGGTCAATGTAAGAGGATCCCCTAAGTGGCTGGTATTTGTTGATGTTTAGTTCTAAATGCAGGACACGTTGTAAGGCCCAACCGGACTGGTGATGTTCAAATTCTTGGGATTTATCGAGCATCTCCCGAGAAAACGCTGTATACACTTTGTTCAAGTCGCTCGATCGGGTTATAATTTGATTCTTGGTATTGAAAGATTTAGTTGCTTCGGTATCACCCAAGTCCATCTTTGTGTACATACCAAACACTTCCACATTAATTTTAAGGCTCGTGTGGGCCTCCAAGGTGTCCTGGATCAACTTTACAAAATGCTGCTTTTGTTCAAGTAAAAGTCCTCAATGTCTCTACAACCAGACATATTATTGATGCGGTAAGTTGCGATCCGGGAGCGGAAGGCAGACGATAACAGCTGTATCGCTTCTTGTTCGGGGTCTCTGGATTTGGTCTTATGCGCAGCACTACGTAAATGTCCAGGAACTGGCGTGAAGGAACGTCCATATTGCAATCCTTGCAATATCGTATGTCCTGTCGCTGGCGTTTTGGGGCAGGTGCAGCACGTGGTGGTGATGCTCCACGTTTGGCTGACATCGATGTAGAAGAAATAGTATTTCCGTGGAGAGCGTGCTGATGCCGGGTTAAATTAGCTCGACGCCCAAACCCCATATCACAAATGTCGCACACAAATAATACTGGTGCTGATAATCCAGTCGGTGGAGCTGAGGCTGTAACCTGACGTGGTGGTGGTCTAATGATATTATGAACCTCCTTTTTGTGTCGGTTAAGGTTGCTCTGGATCGAGAAGTTTTCTGGCACACATCGCAGACGAATACTTTGACGGATTCCATTGTAATCTGCACAATAAAACTATGTTTATTACTCAGTTTAAAACACGTAAATTGCAATGTTTTACAGGTGTAAAAGAAACACTACTGAGGAAAATGGGCTGAGACTTCTTATAAATAGCAAGATGATCGTAAACAGGCAAATTAAAGTGCGTGCTCACAGGCAGTCAATATAACTTCGGTCCAGGATTTGTTTGTTACTCAGTTTAAAACACGTAAACCACGAGGTTTTGCGATCGTAGAAGAAATACAACTGAGGAAAATGGGATGAGACCCTTATATTTATAGCCAGATGATCGTAAACAGGTGAATTACTGCGCATGCTCACAGGCATCCAATATAACATCGCCTTAGGATTCCTTTGAAATTTGTATAATAAAATGATGTTTATTTATAGTTTAAAACACGTAAATTATGAGGTTTTGTAGTCGTAGAAGAAACACTATTGAGGAAAATTGGTTGAGACTCCTAATAAATAGCCAGATGAATGTAAGAAGGTAAATTAAAGCGCATGCTCACAGGCAACCGATATAACTTCGGCCCAGGATTCCTATGTGATCTGCACAATAAAACGATGTTTATTACTCAGCTTAATAAACGCAGACAAATGTTTTCGCATTCGCGGAAAAGGAAAATGGGCTGAGGCCTCTTATAAATAGCCAGATGATCGGAAATAGGTAAATTAGAAAGAATGCGCACAGATCGCTAATAAAACGTCGCCCCAGTGGAGATGCTCCTAAAGGAATGGAGCACAGTTACGTCTGGGGAACTTGCGATACAACTAAAAACAGAAAAATTAGCATTATATGAATAATAAATAGTCATTGCTATGTTTTCGGACCTTATTCGATATAGAACCATGGCGCCAACCGCAAACGACAGCATTGTTGCATTCTATAATTTATAATGAATACGACCGTGGGCTACTTCAGTTTTATTCTAGTATTTTTAATAGCTTGTAAATTTCGATATTGATATTGGAATTGATGTGTAAATATAATATAATATAAGAATTAAAAATTAAAACCAGTAGTTTACATGGAAACTGGGCATGTCATCAACCAGTTCAAAAATATATTTTATAGGTATTTCAGTTATTAATGACATTGCACCAAATTCATTCCTATAATATATCATGATGCTAACCATCATGATCCTATTACGTAATACTAAAACTAGTGCTAGCGGCGACTTAAGTTGCTGCTACAGTTTAGAAACCTATAAAACTTAATTCATATACAAATTTTCAAGCCACTGAATAAATAAGATGTAAATAAAATAGCCGAGCGCCTGCCTATTTGCAACATTTATTAAAACGTGTATGCCAAGGTCATATTAATATACACGTCTGGCGAATATTAAACACATAATTAAGCTAAAATGAATCTTTTAAAATAAGCATCGTCATCATCTGAAACAATGTTTTGTTAAAATCCGAGTATTTTACGTTAATGTATCAGCATATGTCATAAGGAAATGCTCCGAGTGTAGACCCGGGTATTTATTTATAAGTAAAATATTTAATCATTACTATTATTGTGCTATTCATTAGCAGAAATCTGCACAAATCTGCATAAATATTACATCCAATGCTCGATTTGATTGCATAGAATTAACCTTGTACTTGTTTTTGTTTGAGGTCTGAAAGCATATAATTAAAATATTGTATCATCCGTTTTAAATAATTCAGGTATGTAAAATTTTTTAAAAATTCAATATTCGGATAATTTAAAGAACGAAATAATGCTTTAGATAATTAAATGGAGTATTTTCATTATACAATACAATAATAATTATTACAATAGGTAAACCTATTTTGACTATTAAAAACAATGTCGATGTGTGAGCTCAAACGTTTAGTTACTTGATAAAAACTTCTCGGGGCATGATTCGAGCGATCAACGACCTACTTAAACGTGTTTATGCCTGCATGAATGTGCGTGACGTCATAAATATCATTGCTCATAAATATTTCTAGGATTAGTTCGCTGTAAATTGCAGAAATGACCGCATTCCATACGATACGATGATACAACTGTCTATAATTAACCGCAAAATACTAATTATAAAATGAGCTATATATTAAAACAGAGAAAATTACTTTTACCTGACGTTGAGATAATCAAAGCGGTTGATAATTAATCAATTTATAAAACTGAATACCCTTCAAATCGACCGATTTACATATATTTTAAATTCAGGCAATTAATTGTTTTATGATGTAACTATGTTGTCTTGACTCATCCAAAATTCTTCGGCACGTCTGTGCGAATCTCGGTAAAATTAAAGGTCATCATAGCTTTTATTAGAACTCGAATATTTCAGTGGATCCTACAATATTAACAAAATTACTAAAATCTATTAGAAACCATAAATTATCCCGAAACTAAGCCGAATTTACGCTAAATTAAAATTAAATATGTAATTCATATATGCAACATTAAAAGCTCGTCAAAACGTGTCAACGATTATATATAATATACACGTCTATCTAAAAAGCAAATACTATACATATAATTAAGCTAAAATGTGTCTTTTAACACCGTAAAACTTGCAGATTAATCTGAAAATATGCTGTTAAATATGTATACAAAGGTTTAATACTCACCTTCAACCACTTCTCAAAACTGCATTGATAGTAAACAGCAACCAGGAAAAAAAAACTGGTCCGAGCGCACTTTACGTTATTATATTAGCATATCTCGTAACAATATGCACCAGGGTAAACACCTGAGGTCCATCTATATTCATACTACACCAACTATACCTATGTGCTATTCTTTAACAGAAATCTGCGTTAACAGATCGAGACAAACGAAAAGAATGACACATAGGTATGGTTTGTGCGGTATGAATATAGATGGACCTCAGGTGTTTACTCCTGGTGCATATTGTTACGAGATATGCTAATAATAATGTAAAGTGTCACCAGTTTTAGGTTTTACTGTCCGTTAATCATAGCAGTTAGGTGAGTGACATATTTAATTTAATTATACGGAAATTCTGCATAATTTTCGATATATAATTTATGGTTTCTAATAGATTTTAGTAATTTTTGTTAATATTGTTAGGATCCACTGAAATATTCGAGTTCTAATAAAAGCTATGATGACCTTTAATTTTACCGAGATTCGCACAGACGTGCCGAAGAATTTTGGATGAGTCAAGACAACATAGTTACATCATAAAACAATTAATTGCCTGAATTTAAAATATATGTAAATCGGTCGATTTGAAGGGTATTCAGTTTTATAAATTGATTAATTATCAACCGCTTTGATTATCTCAACGTCAGGTAAAAGTAATTTTCTCTGTTTTAATATATAGCTCATTTTATAATTAGTATTTTGCGGTTAATTATAGACAGATGTATCATCGTATCGTATGGAATGCGGCCATTTTGTGATTTGCATAAAGCAAAACGACACATAAATAGTACAGTACAATAAATAATTTGCATAAGAAATCGATTTTATGAATAAACTATATTACAAAACCTGTATATCAGCCTACCTATTTGAAACCGCGTTATTAGAGAAACAATATATTTCCTGAATTAATTGCAATTCAAGAACTGTATTACTCGGTTTATAATCCCGGAATTTAACAGTAATGTGATATAAAACGTTAATAATAAATTTTGGATTCAAACTAAACATTCTTATTGCTATCGAATCAGTAATTATTTTATAAAATTAGCTATATATATCAAACCAGCACTGATATTTTCGAGTTATATAGACAAATGTATTCTTCTTCCTATAAATCGTGATTAATGGTCATTTCTACAATTAATAGAGAACGATACCTAGAAATATTTATGAGCTATGATATTTATGACGTCACGCATATTCATGCAAGCATAAACACGTTTAAGTAGGTCGTTGATCGCTCGAATCATGCCCCCGAGAATTTTTTATCTCTAACGGGTCGATAATTATTTTTGAAAATTCATAAATCGAATCAATGTATAGATTTTACGCTCTTATAATTGTTATACAAATTTCATGCTTGGACTTAAATTACAGCTTAATGTTTAAAGAACATCACACAAAAACCCGTTTTAATATAATAAAATTTAAGGAAGCGCTATAAAGTTTACATATTGTTGAAATACAAATATTCTGCTATGATAACTAACAATCCTACTTGTTTAACTTTATTAGTGTTTAGGCTTAAAAATAGGGCAAAATTCGAGTAACCAGACGGTATATAGTATATTGTGTCACAAGGACAAAAGTGCTCATTAGCAGCCCGCAGCTATTAGATGCCTGAGCGAGCGAAGCGAGCGAGGGCAGCTGATAGCTAAGGACTACTAATGCATTTTTGTCTGTGTGATACACAACTGTTTTTCGTCTAACATTAAAGAAAAATAGAAAACCATAAAATAAAGAAGGTTAATAACATTTGACGTATTTATTTATTATAGTAATTGATATTAATTATCCCTTGACCATTATTATGGATAGTGATACCAGAATTTGTAGGCACTTGGTAAGTATTTGAGATGCTGGTAGCATGATGACATTTTACGATAACGTTGACGGTCTATCTACATTAATTGGTATTTCATTTATTTGGTTTAAGAGCAATTAACATGTGAATTGTATTATTTGTGCTGGTACTAGACAGTTGATGTTCTTGGTGTGTTAGAATTTTAATCTTATTTGATAACCAATCACCTATATATCCTTAAGCAATTGCAGAAGAACACCATCCTCCAGGTATCTTAAGTGTTATTAAATTACTTCCAGCATTAGCTAATAGAGTTGCAGAACTACGGCGGAAGCATTGGCCTGTGTATGTACTAGGTTCAACCAATTTCAAAAGGTGGCTATTTTGCTTGGAATTTTGCTAAATACATTTTCCCGATCGGCTGTATTGTACATTTATTATTTTTGTAATAAATGAATAGGGAATTATGAGTAATGTGGGAGGTATAATAGAAACATATTTGTTGTATATTGTAAGTAGATTCAGTACATCAACTGTAGTGTTTGTGACTGTAAATGTTCTTGTAATATTATTTTTGGTTTGTGGAACTGTAACAATCAATACGTGTCCACTAATATCTATGTGGTCAAGTTTCATATTCGTCAACTCATTTCGGCGGCAAGCTCCGTATACTCCCATAATAAGAGAAACTTGCAATGTAAAGTTAATCTAAAATTTACAATAATTTTATTTGTATACCTTTATCATTAGATATTCCTAATCATCTGCCGCCTTAAAAATTGAATACATTTATTGTACTTGAATCAAAATTTTAGATTTTTTGGGAAGGTAGTTTACAGAATGCTTTATGATGATCATCAAAATTAATATTTTCTTTGACTTTAAAAGTGCTTTTTAGCATTGAAAATTTAGCCCATCGAGTAGTAGCATTTACACGTTTCGATCTTTCTGATAAATACGCAATTAAAACATTCTCTGTTACATTTTAGCTTTTTTTTTTTTTTTCTATTTATTAAATAATTCATAGTATTTTTTGTACCGTTCTCTAGACTTTTTAGGTAAAAGATTTAAAGAAGCATTGCTCACTTCTTCTTGCAACACCGGTGGAGTACTTGTAATTCCTTCATCATCATCACAGTCTAAATTATCATTCATCTTCACTAACAGTTATTCAGTTAGAATTACAATTATTCACTACTCATCTATGATTATTTTATATTTTTATTTGAAACTCTTATTAACAATACACCGACGCCGAGGTTAAATGATAATTTATTTGAAACGTCAAAGCCGCAATATATGAATCTCAATGATAGTCATAGGTGTCTAGATCGTGGAAAACCTATAAAATCATGCTATTATGAGTTTTGCGGCCCTAGAAACGCAAAGATTTACTTTCAGTCAGATTTTTAGGGTAGATATGATTTATTTTCATATATGCTAGGCGAAAAACAAATTTTTATAAAATCAAGTTAAATCGGCGCGCTGAAGAAAATATATGTATCGTTGTGATACTAACGATTTAATTTTCTAGTACGGTTTAGTGTGGTTCCAGATATTGACAAAGACGAACGCGATTTTGTATATGAATTATATATTTAATGCGCTACTTTTAGTAAAATTCTAAATAGTTTTTGAGATAGTTTTAGGTTTCTAATTAATTTTAATAATTTTTGTTAATATCTTAGGATCCATTGAAAATATTTGAACTCTATATAAAAGCAGCGCTGACCTCAATTTTACCGAGCTTCGCACAGACGTGATGTAGAATTTTGGATGAGTCATGATGTAATCATTTTATAACTTTGTGGGGTTCGAGACTAATCATAGTCGCCGGGTGATCGTGAGAGGTTAACACTCCTTCGACTGATATTTTACTGTAATTAAACATCGTTCTAGGTAAGTCGAACATTTTGGGCGTGTGTATGCTTGATTGGATATTTATATATTTTTTCAGATATGTATAATGATTTCACTTTCTGTAAATTGCAGAAAATAGCCGCAATCTATACGATGGTACATCAGTAGTTTAATTGTCATACAGAAACACCTTACTTATTTAAATTTACTAGTGTTTGGGCTTAAACAACAGTGTGAAATTCGATGAACCAGATGGCATGAACAAATTTTTATAAAATCTGCATTAATCGGTGCTCCGAAAAATATGTGCCGTTGTTATTCAATTTTCTGGTGCGGTTTCATGATACATAATTGTATCGTGGTACCAAAGACGCTCGCGAATGCAGCTCTCCATAAGGCAAATTAGTACGTATTATAAAAATCTTTTCTATTAGTGACCCATTTTTAAAAATCTGTAAATTATATTGGTTATTATGTGTTTGGATCTTTAAATTAAAGACCGACATTCTGTGAATACAAAGCAATTTTCATTTTAAAATAGAACTTAGTAAAGCGCGAGAAGCCTCAAACGTGCATCCGGTTAATATATTTTACAGCTAGAAATATTTATAAGCTATGATATTTATGACGTCACGCACATTTATACAAGCATAGACATGTTTAAGTAGGCCGTTGACCACTCGAATCATGCCCCCAAGAAGTTTTTATCAAATAACTAATCGTTTGAGCTCACACATCGACATTGTTTTTAATAGTCAAAATAGGGTTACCTATTGTAATAATTATTATTGTATTGTATAATGAAAATACCTCATTTGATTATGTAAAGCATTATTTCGTTCTTTAAATTGCACAAATATTGAATGTTTACAAATTTTACATACGTGAATTATGTAAAACGGATGATGCAATATTTTAATTAGTTGCTTTCAGACATCAAACAAAAATAGCATTGGACGTAATATTTATGCAGATTTGTGCAGATTTCTGCTAATGAATAGCACAATAATAGTAATGGTTAAGCATTTTGCTCATAGATGGATTCCTGGTGTTTACACTCGGAGCATTTCCTTATGACATATGCTGATACATTAACGTAAAGTGCTCGGCCTTTCAGTTTACGAATCGAGTTTTGTGAAGTCGCTCTAGGTAAGTAAACTAATTTTGTGGCCAGATTTTAACAGCACATTGTTTCAGATGATGACGATGCTTATTTTAAAAGACTTATTTTAGCATAATTATGTGTTTAGTATTCGCCAGACGTGTATATTAATATGACCGTTGCATACACGTTTTAATAAATGTTGCAAATAGGCAGGCGCTCGGCTATTTTATTTACATCTTATTTATTCAGTAGCATGAAAATTTGTATATGAATTAAGTTTTACAGGTTTATAAACTGTAGCAGCAACTTAAGTCGCCGCTACCACTAGTTTTTAGTATTATGTAATAGGATTATGATTGGTTAGCATCATGGCATATTATAGGAATGAATTTGGTGCAATGTCTTTAATAACTGAAATACCTATAAAATCTATTTTTGACCTGGTTGGTGACATGCCCAGTTTCCATGTAAACTACTGGTTTTAATTTTAATTCTTATATTATATTATATTTACACATCAATTCCAATATCAATATCAAAATTTACAAACTATTAAAAATACTAGAATAAAACTGAAGTAGCCCACGGTCGTATTCATTATAAATTATAGAATGCTGTCGTTTATTATCCCTTCCTCCCTTCTGCTTACAATATTACTAATTCATTTTACCTAATAATTTGCATCATAACAAAACAATCGCATTTATTCATTCTGTTATTGGCTACGCATAATTGCTTTGAGAGTCCATAATTCTATACAGGCTAGCACAACAGGCATCTTATCCATCGTGTATATGTAACTGCATGTTTTGTTAATATCAACTTAATAGCTATAATTCATTTATAAAGGTGTCAAAAAATATTTACTATGTTGCTTTGATCTTTGTGCGCATGGTAGACCATTGCACACGCCTCTGACTAAAGCCGGGTCCACGGTGCTTGCGGCATGGTTCCAATTCAACATCAAAAGCTCAGCGAATAGGCTATGAGGTAAGTGTTATTGCACCGTGTTACCTTGCGCCCAAATATCATAACAATAAGTAAACTCGCTTGTTAACAATAGCATCATGGATATAAAGCTACTGGAAAATGGTTTGGGGTTTAAACTGGTGGTTGGCCATATTTATACGACAGATACCACAATGTGGGAGTGTATCGGCATTGGATGATCCTAATCCTGCTTACAAACCAGGATGTCATCCATTAAAATGTCAGGTATATATAGTATAAAAAGCGCTGCCTGGTGGCTATAAAGAACCGTCGTACCCCACCCCTAGGCTTTATATTGCAATATGCTATTGTGATTAACTGTAGTAAGTTACTTAGTAATGTGACAATTTGGATATATATGGGACTGTTGGATCATAGGTTAGAGTAACATCGGGTACGATTAGAATATCACAATGTATTGGCGACTTAGATTGCAATCGATTGAGCAACTATTGATCGAGCGTAGCCCTATAGTATCCGTTACGATGACCTTAGCGCTGTATTCGCAAAAGTGATGTAAAACGACATTTCATTATGAGCGTATTATCAAAACATTATTCAACTTTATACAACTTTATTTTTACAAAATACAATGCAGATACAAATTATATAGATATCCAGTTATTGGCTATCCTTTGGAATCTTTTCGGTAGTCTAGCGTTCCACCCTATTGGATGTATAAGGAAGCATTTTTCTTATCCAATTAATATTTTGCTCCTGCCCATTATAATATTAGAGACGGCAAAGCTGATGTTGTGGGCGTTGGTGCTGTAATTGTTTAATGGTTTCATGAGGTTGGTAAAGTTGATTATATTGTTGATATTATCGATGTTGTTGATGTTATCGATGTTGTTGATGTTGTTGTACTGTTGATGTTGTAAATTCTCATCATTCATTTCTTATGGCAGTAATTGAGACAGTTAAATTTTTATCTTAAAACTTAGAATTTAAAAGATATTCCATCTGAATATCTACCAACAGTTTTATAAATCCCATCTCCTCGATTATTTCCATAAAATCATCCAAATCTTCGGGTAATACTAACACAGCAGTACAGTGCTGTATTGCTTCCTCGTATGACTGGCACATAAGACATTTTGTCCTTCTATCGAAAACCGTTGCCCGCATTCCGCCTTTTTTACTCGTAGAGCATTGCGAAATCTTCGAATAACCTTCCCAAAGTCTTTATACATATTTGTTTAATCACCTCTTTAAACTGTATAATCGATAAATTATAACTTCTATGCCAACAGTCCTTTTATATGAGCTACTCTTGTTCGGATATGCCCCGATTGTGCTCGATTTGTGTTATGCTTATTCTATTATACAACCCTCTTCTCTTAATTCTTCTATTATAGATACCCCTCTAGTGCTAGGATGACCTCTATTATTTAAGGTTATGTCACTGATTTCTGTATCAATTTCCAATATACTTTTTCCCGAACTATGCGTATCAGATTGGGGATTATACTTAACTCCATAAACTGACGTGTATATATTTTCGTCTTCAGTTTTAACCAGCACGTTCGTATACTAACGATGTACAGGCTCGTCGTTAACTGGTAACTTAATCTTTTTAAAAGTTCGCCTTTGTTTTCAACTTTAATCTCCTTCATAGGTTTTAGTATTTTTCCGCTATTCCTTATGACTGGGAAGCGGTGATTTGCAAAGGCTCATGCAATGTTTATGAGCTTCTTTGAAATCTGGTTGTGAAGTAGTATATCTTTTTTGCGTTCCACAAACTTCCTTCGTACGGCATCCTGCATAAAATGATGCTTATGTTTGCTTACAATAAAATCTTTAGCGGCCGTCATCATGAAACTTGAGATTGGGGCTAACCATTAACGGCTTCTTCTATATTTATATACTCATCGAAATTTTTTCTATATCGCCCTTACCCAAATCAAAATCTTTTACAATAGTAATAAAACTATATTTCGAGTCACCACCATTCCAGCATCGCTGACAAATTTCTTTAAACTTTATAAAGGGCATATCACTGCCAACATGATTTAGAAAGATATGCCAAAGATTTGCATCATCCTGTTTCCATATTGAAATAACATTAGCGTTATCTCTAAGTCCGTGCTTTACTGTGCTGGCATACGTTTGGCATAAGTAAAAGGAATCGATACTCTTATGTCTACCACAGGAGAAAAACCGTGCGATCTTGTTTTGTTCGTTTGCATGAATATCATCAAAGACAATAATTGAATCTTCTTTTGCATCCTCTGGCCTAATCAAATCTTTATAATTCCCAAATTCGTAGTAACCAATATCCGTCTTTAAGGGTTCAAATAACTTTCTTAACAGTTCATACTTTGGCTGATATAAACTTTTAGAAAACACATAGACGTTTTGGAATGCAAGTCCATTCTCATGTAAAATGAGAGATATTAGAGCGTTGGTTTTTCCACAACTCGATGGTCCCGCAAATATTGCCCTTATATTGGATGGGAACAAAGGTCCATGTTTACCAACTTCCTTTGCACTAGAAGTGGTATATGTATCAAAGTTTTGTATGGGTATTTTAACTTTTGTCGTGCAGCTTCTACCGGGATATTTGATTCTCTACTTTTATTTCGAACACCAAGTTTATAGAGGTGATCCCGTAGCGTTGTTCTAGGCACATTATACAACCTACTAGCTTTACGCGTATTTAACACACCTTTCCGAATTTCACTAATTGCTTTCTCTAAAGATTGCTTGGTGTACATCTTTCAAATATACTGTTAAGACTGATTCAAAAATTTCAAAAAGCAGTCTTTTATACTAAATAGTCCATCCCTGCCCGCCCGTCCGTCCGTCCATCCACCCGTCCGCCCACCAGCCCGTCCGCCCGTTCATCCGCATTCGTTTGCCCGCCCGCCCGTGCAACCGGTCCGCCCGCCCATACGGAACGTTGCGCTGCAGCCAACAAGTACATGGACGAAGAGTACGATCTCATTACACCGTGTAAGTATTTGACCTACTACGATGCCAATAACTTTTCCCCATATCTATGTTATATAATTTCGAATCGATTTTTTAAACCCCAGGACATATGTTCACTCGATTTAAAATTTTTTAAAATTTTTTCTAAACCTCAAAATTCCGAATGGGGCACCCGCAAAGCCGATAAACATAATGAAGAATTCATACGAGTCATGAGGATCGTTAAAAAATTTTTCTAGACCGCAAAATGCCAAATGGGGCACCCGCAAAGCCGATAAACATAATTTCATTTATTTCATTTATTAATAAAGTCTCCACAGACATATGTATATAAGTCCAATTATGTAGTCAACTTAATTCTAAAATTTAAGAACACACTTATACTAGTCTAATATTAAAAATGATATATGTTAAAAAGTAAAATTATAATATTAAAATAATAGTGCTAAATAATCCTATGTAATTTCACGATGCTAATTATATCTGCCTATATATCCCTAATCGTTAAAAATTTTCTAGCCCGCAAAATGCTGATTAGGACACCCGCACAGCCGATAAACATAATGAAGAATTCATATGAGTCGTAAGAATTGTCATAAGACCCCCTTCCCCCTTCAACACCCTACAACTAGTAGGCAAGCAGAAAGGGGTAGGAGGGGGGCGGTGATCCAGTGAAAAACGATGTGCGCCAGAAGTGTCTTGAGGATCGTCAGAATTTACAAGGCACACCACCTCAACAACTGCGAAATAGAAGGCAGGGTGGGGGGATCGATCGAGTGAGGATCGAAGTGTTCTAGAAGGAACCTATTATATCTACTTGCAACTGACGTAAATAATAAACATTAAATATGTTGGATATAAGTTAACACTACCTTAAGAAATCGCACTTTATTGACAAGCTATTTAAAAAAACATGTTCCGTGGAACCTAAAATACTCAAATTCTACTGATTTATCAAAATGAGAAGAATTGGTATGCAAGAAACATGACTGTGTTGATAAAAGCTCTCTTTGTAAAAGCTACATGTATTCTCAGGGTTGTTTCAGATTTTTTTAGAAATTTGTGGATAAATTAAAATTTAATTTTTTCCTGTGTTGATGTGTGGCCATTCCATACTATAAAACCGCAATTAAAAATACAATAAAGTTTTGACATTATATTTAATAAGTTTAATAAAATTGCTCAATGCGAGTGTGGTTAAGTAGATCATTTGTGTATGTTGAGTGATGAGGCACCTCCTCTCCTCCACTAATCGTTTTTTAATGGAAAAACTCAGTAATGCTAATCGTTTTTAATGGGAAAGCTCATTAACAATAATCGTTCTTTAATGGTAAAATTCATTAACACTAATCGTTTGTTAATGGGAAAGCTCGCTAACGCTAATCGTTTCCTAATGGGAAAACTCATTAACACTAATAGTTTTTTAATTGAAAAACTCATTAATGCTAATCGTTTTTTTCAATGGGAAAACTCATTAACACTTATTGTTTTTAATGCAAAAACTCATTACCGCTAATCTATGTTTAATGGGAAAAATTCATTAACGACAATTCCATTTTTCATTACGCCACCTCTGTCGTCCGCCATTTCTCTTACGTCTGATCCACCCTATATATATATATATATATATATATGTGTGTATGTGTGGTACACTTCCAATGATTCATCCTGTATATACATCTTACCACAAGTTCTTAGAGAAAAAATCGGCTCAAGCGGAATTTGAACCCATGCTACCCGCATGCAAAGCAGTTACCTTAAGTACTACACTATCGAGTCATTCAAAATAATTACTTGCCCATCTCGTTTTACTGTTTAATGCACAGATTCCATTTCTAGAGATTAATTTAAGAGCACCTAACCTCCAATCTTAGAAAGACATTCTGTATTTTTTTATTACCGAGCACCACTAAGTCACTTGATAGACGTATGCGTCGGTCAACAGACGCTTTTAAACTAAACAGCGGGAGAATTAACTTTTTTTAATTGCCCCACTTTTTTCTCCCATCGATTTAATTAAGTCTGACATTAAGACTACCAACTTAAACCTAAGAATAAAAAACAACATAATTTACTGCATTTACTAATAATATTTGCTAGTGTTGGCGTTACAAATAAGTAAAACAAACTTTATCAAGAACTATTATAATTTCATTAAAGTATATACATGTATTCTTAACTATAATCCGCTGTGATAGCCTAAATCTGGTGAATCTGGAATAGCCAAATTTCTTAACATTTTCCTGTGGCATTTAATAATTTCTAACACTGTCAAATAATTTACATTGCTGCAATCATTAAACAAAAAATAATGTTTGAATAATGTTTTAATAATAATGTTTGAACTGTTTCTTCATCTATCGTATTTCCACTTACATTTTTTTAATAACACCTACAAATTTTTCACAAAATTCTGGAAAGTTTCTAACCTCAACTTCTTCACTTTATAACATAATAATTCCCGCAAATTTAAGCTTGAAGTACTAGTACTCGGGTTACATAATAATATTTAACTTATTCTCAATGTGTAAATTAAATGAACTCGCTCCTTCGAAACTGTTTAGTAAGGTTATACTTCTAATAAAGGTGATAGTCAGTTGTAAGTTGAAGTCCCAATTCATTCCATCAGCTAATCCATTTAATCTATTGTTTTCCGAGTCTTGAGCAAATTGGAAGGGTACAAAAAGTTTTCTATTCACCGTACCCTGGTGTTACAGTAGAATTTACACACATACCATTACAGCAAATAATTTGGATAACAGGTAAAGATCGTCATATACAGCAAGCTCAACTTCTACGTGATGATGGTGAGAATTTGGTGGAAAATCATCTAACGTATAGGTTGTCTTACCAAATAGTTTGTTGAGATCTGATAGCACTCTTGCATCACTTGTAACGTCAATACCAGAAAAATCCATCTTCAACTTGTGATTTTGATCAACTCGCGATATTTCGACAACTAATGCTCTGGAACATGGTGCTATCATTTTTATATACTGGCAATCAAGCGCACGCAGTTCCTTATTGTGTTAGTTGGTGTTATATAAAAGTTCTGACAAGCAAAGTGACGCTTATAATTGTGTTACCGTGGGTTTATCTGTTTGTATTTAAATATAGTTTTTATCTTATCTTATATATTAACTTACGTCTTACTTTTAAATATGAAAAAATTTTGAGTAAGATTTAGGAGAAACATCTAACAGATTTCTTCTTGAATTACGTAAGAACTTAAGCTTGAAAGACACCAAATACTCAAATCTTTTAAAAAATTTTAAATCGGATCATTCCTCTAGTGGCTGCCCATATTTTTATATTTTTTGCCAAAATCAGTTGTTTGCGGTAAATATCCAAAACATAGCAGAAAATACCCGTGCACTTTTATTTAGTTTTAACCCGATAAAATTAAAAGAGAATAAGACACAAAATATTTATTAATATCCTGAATTGTAGAAATTTTCGTATTACATACGATGCATGTACTTAAAAAGTTATTTTATTCGGTATTTAAGTTTCAATTCTGCATTGTTCTAGCTAGAGAGAAGATACTCCCTGTATGTTTGTTGTGGTTTGTTTAGCATTCTTCTTAATCTTCTTTGGGAATGAAACCACTCATAGTTTTTAAAATCTATTTTATTTACGTTTCGATCCATGACCTAGGATCGTTGTCAAAATAATAAAAACTTCAAGTTTGACGTTTATGACATAAATTGAAGGTTACTTTGATTTATTGATGTTTGTAATATTTGGTTTGAGTACACTAAGCAAAAATTTTTAAAGTTTAAAATAATGATTGCCTTCAATTTGTGTTGCGACCTGGGATCGACTTTCCTAAGGTAGCCAATACGCTTAACGTGAAATCAGCTGATTAATTTTTATTGGTGAATTTTATATAAATTCAATAATTTGGAAAACATTTTTTAACATGTTTCTATTTATACAATTGAGAGATTTCTGATTTTATGTCTTATTTACCGAGATTCAGTGAAGAGGGTTAAGCAACCTGTGGCTACCAAGATCCCCAACATTTATAATTTGCCGAAATAATGGTTTTCTAGTTAATATGCTTATTGTTATGTAATTAGTTATTGTATGTATAAATAGAAATCATGTATGTATGCTGTATTTCATGTTAATAAAATGGGAAGATGCAAAAATTATCGACAAAGAAGAAAACCACCAAAAACGCAAAATCAAAGAAGCTCCCTATATAACCCTACATAAAAATAACTGCGTTGCAAACGAATCCGTGACTTTCAGTAAACAATGGATTCCATTACTAAAAGAAATAACAAATGAAGATCAAATGCCCACAATATCTAGGTAGCATTGAAAGTTTTTCCTGGGTTTTCCTTGCGATATTAACATGAAATACAGCATACATACATGATTTCTATTTATACATACAATAACTAATTACATAACAATAAGCATATTAACTAGAAAACCATTATTTCGGCAAATTATAAATGTTGGGGATCTTGGTAGCCACAGGTTGCTTAACCCCTTCACTGAATCTCGGTAAAATAAGACATAAAATCAGAAATCTCTCAATTGTATAAATAGAAACATGTTAAAAAATGTTTTCCAAATTATTGAATTTATATAAAATTCACCAATAAAAATTAATCAGCTGATTTCACGTTAAGCGTATTAGCTACCTTAGGAAAATCGATCCCAGGTCGCAACACAAATTGAAGGCAATCATTCTTTTAAACTTTAAAAATTTTTGCTTAGTGTACTCAAACCAAATATTACAAACATCAATAAATCAAAGTAACCTTCAATTTATGTCATAAACGTCAAACTTGAAGTTTTTATTATTTTGACAACGATCCTAGGTCATGGATCAAAACGTAAATAAAATAGATTTTAAAAACTATGAGTGGTTTCATTCCCAAAGAAGATTAGAGAGAAGATCTATAATCGATTTTCAATATAATTCAGTTTGTAGTAAAAACATTAAGGTGTACCTTCTAAATTTTATAATCATAATGAATATTATGATTTTGAAGGTATTTTCCAAGCATCTTTAACAGCTCAACAAAAAATATTACATCCGTTTACTAAATGACGTTAAACTTATTAATGGTAAATCTGAAGACATTTTTTAACAAATGCTAACAGCATAACATGGCGATTAGCTTCACTCCCCTAAGGCGTTTCTAAATAAATTAGCCGAACAAAAAACCACTTACATTAGTATCTAACACAGCCTAATTAGATGGTCTTGGTCTGGGCCACTATAATTCTAAATTCCCGAAACTTAGAAAAGTAAATTAATTTTATAGCAATTATTTAAACTTTCTACAATTAACAGCGCTCCATATAACCAAACTGCAATTTTTTACCTATACTTTTTGCTAATAATCGCCGTTGGAATTAACAACAATGGAGTCATCGATAAACAATCTACTTCTAAGTTTGTTTCAGTGTCCAACATCTTACGATTTTGCTGTACCAACCATTAACCAATGCCGGATGGATCATGTAATTTGTAATTGATGCTTTAAAAAGATTATGGCATGTGCTGTATGTCGAGAATCGCTTGGTAAGTTTATAAATTTCATTACTTAAATATACGTTGCTCATATTTTAGACAGTAATATTAGAAACTTGAAACTTCCCAATGTGTTACAGAAAAATGATGCCTGGTGGATTTGTAAAGAGTTTTTGTCTATAAATAAAGACTCATTTCTAATATAATATAAACAGTTGGGACTTATTGGTATGTGATATATGTAATGTTATATTAACTGTAGATACAGAAAAATTATGTACACCAGCTGTATTCAAATTTTTCCTGTGAGTTTTAAATTTATTAGCCTCTCCCTTTCATTTATCATCTTACATTCCTTTTCTATTAAATGTTTATACTGTTGCTTTAATGCGATAGTCTTTGTTTCGTACTCTAACTTTGTCCCTTTGTTAAATCTACTTATTCCAATTTTCTTTTCTTATTCGAACGCCGGTAAATAAATATTAAGGAGCAATTTCCTTTAGCGTAAACGGAAAGAGTTTGCTACCAATTTTTACGCGTTGTCTTACAACCTCTGGGTATATGTTAGGTGTATTAACCAAACTCGATTTCGAAATAATTATGTTTCCTGGGGTTGTACAATACGCTACTGTAGATTGAGTAAAATATCTATTACCTACTTTAATGTAGCACCTGTATAAGATTTTTACCTCTACTATCTCCAAGTAACTTACAGGTAAATAGTTAAAACTAAAAGCCGAAAGCGCATGCTTTATCAATTTTTCCTTTCTTCTGGACTTTGGACAACTTAATTTGCAAGCCAATCTACTTTTTTGTATTGCTGTTCCTTCAATATACGTACTGCAGTAGGTTATTATACATTAAACAGCAGTTATTTTGTAGCTTATCCGACAGCTTACTCTACATTTTGGCAAGTGACACCTAGTAGGAAGTATAACTTACATCCGATAATACTAAACAATCTTTTAAGGGATTAAAAACCTTGCACGAACTGCCAAATTTCCAGTTGTACAGTTGTATATTGTCGCTTCCAGTTGCGTAATACCATGTTCTTTAGCCAAAGTAGACGCGAATATTTTCCTTAAACGTATACCTGAACAACGTAGGAAATCTTGTATATGATTTCCAAGTTGTTTATTAACCCAGCACTTGTTATTTGACACACAAATTTGTTATATATTTTAATTCTTGCATTAGTTGTTAGCCATGTTAAACAATAGATTCCCGCAGTTTTATCGTTGTCAACTATAACATTGCATTTATTTCGTTTTCGCCCTTGTAGTAAAGCTACGGTTTCTAGTTAAATAATTGTGCATCTCCGTCTTGCTAAATATGTCAGCATAATCTTGGGCACTCAATTTTTTGAGTCCGTCTAATATATATTGTAGTTCTTCCAATAAAATTTCCAACTTAACGTCTGCTAGTTGCAGTTTGTACGGAATGTATATGGGATTATAAAATTTTTCATTAATTTTTTCAAGATTTTCTTTTCCGATAATTTCCTTTATTTCGGTTCCATCTTGTCAATGCTATCCAGATAAAATCGGAAGTCTAGCTTTAACAACATGCCTAGCGGAAATAAATCTGTCAAACTTTCCCGGTATATAATTGAATGCCTCATAGGGTGAATCTGCTCCTTACTAGAATAAGGTGAATATGCCCGGTAGGGTAAAAGTGCCTTATAAGGTGAAATTGCCTAATAGGGTGAAACTCCTTCGTAGGGTGAAATTGCTTTTCCCAAAAATTGGTTTACCATAGATCGCAACTATATAAGAGTGATAGACAAATTTTGCATGTAAACACGCAAGCACAACAAAATATCGTATTTAATACATTTTATACGAACCTTCTTTATTCGTGCTGATGCATTTTCGGTAGTTCCTCCAACTAGTTTCCTAATTAACGTTGGTTAGTTGCATCCTAAACTAAATATATATGGAATATGTATATTTCTCGTTAATATTTTCCAACCCTTCTATCTAATAATCTGTTTACCCTCACATGTATTGACTTTTACGTCATATCCAGCTCACACAAATGTTCGAGAACGTTCCACGTAAATAACTATTAAAGGTCCTACATATCTCTTTCTTAACAAGAAATTATCCATTTTGTATATTAATTTATCCTATACTATCCACATTTTCAATTTTGGAGAGACATAACAGTATTATAACCAAAAACAAAAATCAATAACCATAATATACACATATCAGGTCACATAAAAGTCACTCCTTAAAATGGCGAGCTGTAGTTTTTAGATCCCTCCCTTATGCTAATTACCCAAAGAAAATTACAACTCTAAAAACAACAGGTCTGAATTCTCATTGTAAATATAAAATTAAATATATAAGGTTTTCGCTACGAGGTCTTAATTAACAAAAATTTACAGTTACAACACCAAGAACAACTCTAAATCCCTATCGTGAGAATAAAGTTAACTACATAAAATTATCAGTCTAATACAATAGTATCACTAAATATCATCTCACATAAAGAGAATCGTTTTACCCTTACAAAAGTTAGTCGGCAATAGAAGAACCTTATAAATAGGTCGTTTCATCAAGTACATAAAACCAATATCAGAAAATGGTGACTAAACACTGACCCTCGAGTCTACAGCGTAGGGATGCTCCTAATGATAGAGATGAACAGAGGGGCTCGGGATCACACAGTGTTGGTGTCCTCCCATACCAAAAAGGAGCGGCAATCCAGCAGGTCGTTAAATCCGCCGAAGGAAGAAGCTACAATAATTACGAGTAAAGATTAATTTATTTACGGAAAAAACGTACTTTTTTTTAAAACCGCAAATACTTACCACACAGTAAGTGCACGAAATTGTGAAGATAACAAAAAAGAAAAAGTTACCAACGAGTAATCGTTGTCATATAGATACAGAAAGAATCGAGTAAATGAATTCGTTTTCTAGCAAGGATTCAATGCAATACTCGCGTTATCATAACCAGGTGTCAAATAGAAACTTGGAAACAATTTTTTATCGGAGAAGTGCGATCCATTATTTAAATGAGTCTTTTGGTCGTAGCAGTATAAGAATTAATTTTACGCTATAGGAAGGTGTAGTAAGCCAGCGAACACCGAAAACAAGGTACCGACTATTTAAATTATAGCGTAAACTTTTCGTTTCGAAGTAAATAGGTTTAAAATGAAAATTATTATGAAAAGTACTTATTGTAGGTATGTAAAATATACAGGATGTTGTTGGAGTATTGAAACAGAATCTACGTGAATGAATAATGTAAGGCAAAGTAGGGTGTGTTTTAATTTACCGTCGAAAGCGAACGTAACACATCTTTATTTCCATTCCACCACTCCAACGAATTGAAGCATAGGAAAACGCGCCTGCAAATTTTTTGTTTACTGCCGGTTGTTGTAACTTAACCACTTTAATTCCTATTTTTAAATTTACGTCTAGGAGTTCGTCTTCTACATCCCTTTCTAGCCAATAATTAGAATAAATGTTCATAGGTACTTCATTCACTATCTCAGGCTTAAGTCTGGTGAATTTTAGTATAGGTGCTAACGTTCGCATCTGCTCTTTCGATGAGAAAGCGGGTATGTACATAAAAATTATAGACAAGTAACGCATAGTACTCAAAAACTATGCCTCCGACAACACGGACCTAACCTATCAATCTTTCCTGCCGATACAAGAATTAAAATATACAACAAATTTGTGTGTCAAATAACAATTCCTGGTGTTAATAAACAAGTTGGGAATCATATACTAGATTTCCACGTTGCCCAGATGTACGTTTAAGGAAAGCATTTGCATCTACTTTGGCTAAAGATCATTGTAGTACGCGATTGGAAGCGATAATAGACAACTGCACAACTAAAAACTTGTCACTGCGGTCAAGGTCTATAATCCCTTATAATACTGTTTAGTCTTTTTGGGAGAATGTTACTTATACTTCCTATAGTAGCCAATGTACTCGGCGTCACTCGCCAAAATATGGAGTTAACTGTTGGACACGCTACAAAATCGCTGGTATAATAACCTACTGAAGTACGTATATTTGGAGAACAGCAATACAAAAAATTAAACTGGCTGGTAAATTAAGTTGTCTAAAACCCAGAAGAAAAGGAAAAACTGATAAAGTATGCGCGTAGGGTTTTTAGTTTTAACAATTTACATGTAAATTCTTCGAGATAGTAGAGGAAAAAAGACAGCCAAAGTAAGGTAAAAATCTTACACAGGTGCTACTTTAAAGCAGGTAATACGTATTTTACGCAGTCTGATGCAGCGTATTGTACAAACCCAAAAAACATTGTTTCGGAATCGGATTTGGTTAATACACCTAACATATACCGAGAGGTTGTAAGACAACGTATAAATATTGCTAGCAAACCGTTTACGCTTAAGGAAATTGCTCCAAAATATTTACCAGCGTTCGACTAACAAAAGAAAACTAGAATTGTAATAAATAGATTTAAAAAAGGGACAAAGTTAGATTACGAAAAAAGACTATCGCATTAAAACAACAGTATAAACATTTAATAGAAATGGATATGTAAGATGGTATAATTAGGGCAGAGGCTAATAAATCATTTTAAAACTCACTGGAAAAATTTGGACACAGCTGGCGTCATAATGTTTCTGCATTTACAGTTAATAACATTACATATATTTCACCTACCAATAAGTCCCAACTGTTATATTATGATAGATATGAGTCGTTATTTATAGACAAAAAATTTTTACAAATTCACCAGGCATCGTTTCATTTCTCAATACATTTGATATTTCTGTAACACATTGAGAAGTGTCAAGTTTCTAATATTATTGTCTAAAATATGAGCAATGTACATTTAAGTAATAAAATTTATAAACTTAGCAAGCGGTTTGCGACATACGGAACATGTCAGAATTTATTAAAACATTTATTACAAGTTACATGACCAATTTGTCATTGATTAATGACCGGTATAGCAAAATCGTGACATATTAGACACTGAAACAAACTTAGAATTTGATTGTTTATCGACGACTCAATTGTTTTTAATTCAAGTGGCGATTAATAGCAAAAAGGGAAGATAAAAGTTTGTAATTTGGTTATATGGAGCGCTTTTAATTATAGAAACTTCAAATAACTGCTATAAAATTCATTTATTTTTCCAAGTTTCGGGAATTTAGCATTTAGCATCGCCCAGATTAAGACCATCTAATTAGGCTGTGTTAGTTAATAATGTAGGAGTAATAGCATTTACCTAATTTATTTAGAAACGCCTTAGGCGGTTGTAGCTAGTTGTCATTTTGAGCTCTTGGCATTTGTAGAAAAGTACCTTCAAATTTACCATTGATAAGTTAAACGTCATTTAGTAAACGAATATAATATTTCTTGTTGAGCTGTTAACAATGCTTCAAAGATACCTTTTCAAAATCATAATGCTCATTATGATTATAGTATTAGTAGGTACGCCTTAATATTTTACTGCAAATTGAATGGCATTGAAAATCGATTATAGATCTACTTTCCAGCTAGAACAATGCAGAATTAGAACTTGAATACTAAATTTAATAACCTTCGATTTAAGTACATATAATATGAAAATATCCACAATCCAGAATAAATAAATAATAAATAAATATTTTGTTTGTATTATTTTTTTGTTAATTTTATTAAGTTAAATCTAAGTAAAAATATATGAGTGTTTGCTATTGTTTTGGATATTAAAACCGCATACCGGTTTTTGTTGCTGATAGTTATAAACAACGAAATAATTTAAAAAATCTTAAGAAATTTACCACTAACAATTGGTTTTGGCAATAAATCAAAAATAGCGGTGGAAGCTAGAGGGATTAGTCGATTTTAAAAACTTTAAAAGATTTGAGTAGCTGAGAAAAAATTACAGGCAATATTATCGGAAAATGTGCACAAGATGGATAAAAAATGCAAAATAAGGAAAATGTAGGGAAAACGGATTAGGTGTTTATAAATTTATAAATTACAATGCTACAAAATTCGGCGTTTCTGAAATTTAAGCTGCTACATAATTCAAGATGAAATTTGTCAGATGTTTTTCCGCACTCTTACCCTAAAGTTTTTTCATATTTAAAAGTAAGTTAATCTATAAGATAAGAAGAAAATTAAATTTAAATATATAAAGGTCAAAACACCATAACACAATTATAAACGTCACTTTTCCTGTAAAAACTTACGTATTACCTCAATTAACACAATAAGGAATTGCGCGCGCTTGATCGTCGGTATATAAGACGAGGGAACCATGTATCAGAGCGTTGCCCAGACGCCGACGAGGCAGCAACGTACGTATACGTACCACCGCCTTTGGGCGATAAAAGGTGAGCAGCGGAACGGCGACGTCCTGAAGGAGTTCTTCAGATATGCGGGGTGCCGAGGAATGGGTACACAAGTGAAGTCGTCGGGGATGCACATCGGTCAGTCCTGTTTAGACGAGCTACCTGACGATGCAGCGGCCTGTGGCGAGTAGCCATCCTGTCGGTCGAAAACCACAGGCCAGTGGACCCAGGATCCGGAATACTGTGTAGTTGGAGGACAACCAAGGGGAAGATCCGGGAAACTGCTCACTGCACCAAAACAAGAGGATTCCAGGAGCAGGTCTTTTGGAATCCAGACCTACATATATATATTTAAGAACATCAACTATAAACCACACAAAAACTCATCAGAGAAAAAAACATATACAAGCCAAAAAACTCTCGAGTTAAAAGCCACTATAGCGACGTTGAGATCGTCGCGTCCAGCTAATGCACGGTATCAGAGCATTAGTAGTCGAAGTATCGTTGAGTTGGTCAATATTAAAAATTAAAGATGGATTTTTCTGGTGTTGACGATACAAGTGATGCAAGAGTGCTATTAGATCTCAAGAAACTAATTGGTAAGACAACCTATACGTTAGGTGATCTTTCACCAAATTCTCACCACCATCGCGTAGAAGTTTGGTTTGCTGTATATGGTGGTCAGGCGGCTCCGTGGCGTAGTGGTATGTGTGTGACTACTACGCCCAAGGTCCCGGGTTCGAATCCCGACACGGTCCGCTTGAAAAATGTTAGGCGAGCATTTTTCGCAAAAATACACCCTCGTTCGGATGAGAGGTAAAATGGAGGTCCCGTGTGTGAGTGTTGTCACGCACGTTAAAGATCCCTACCTTGCTTGAAACAGGAAGGATTCGGCAAAATTCAAAATTTTCCAGGTAAAAAAAACTCGCTTCCTGGCCAATGTAGTACCTTCGGGTGGAGCATTGAAAAATCACATGTAATGTATATGGTGGTCTTCAACCTGTTATCCAATTTATTTGCTGTTATGGTATGTGTGTAAATTCTACCATAACACCGGAGTACGGTGAATGGAAAACCTTTTGTATTCTTCGAGTAAAATTTCAAATTCAACAATTGCACGTTGCTCTTCCATCTAACCTTAAATAATTGAAATGTACTATAATAGAAAGTTCTGCTTTGTGTTCGTCATGCGCCTAGTGTTCAGAAGTGTACAATAATGAAAGGGTATCGCTAACAGATATTGACTTGGTTCAAGACTAAAAAAACGTCAGATTAAATAGATTAGCTAATGGAATGGATGATGTAGAATTACAACTGGATCGAGACTTCAACTTATAATTGACTAGAAGTATAATCCTGCTAAACAGTTTCAAAGAAGCGAATTCATTTAATTTACACAATGAGAAAAACCGAAATGTTATTATGTTACCTGAGTACGAGTTGTTAAAGCTATTAAGTTTGCGAGAATTAATATGTTATAAATTGGAGGAGTTGAAGAAACTTTTCAGAATTTTATAAAAAAAAATGTAGGTGTTATAAAAAATGTACGTGGAAATATGACAAATAAAAAAGGGTTCAAAAGGTATTAGAATGAGAGACCCGTGTAAGCAATTTTATGTTTAATGCAGGGTTGGCTACTTTTATAATTCTCGTCATTGCTTGTAGATGCATTTTTGTCTATATCATATGATATTTTTATAGTGTTTTTTATTACCTATTTACTCCTATCTTCACTCTTAGGAGTTAAATGCCAATGCATCTTTTCAAGACACATGCATACGATGGCAGTTCCTTCAGCTTGATTCGGTTTCTTAATATATAACTTTTAGTGTTATATACTTTTTAGAAAATGCTTTAAAGTAGCCGCACTCGTATACAAATATTGGAAATAAAATATACAGATTTGCATTGAGTGTAAAGTTTATATTGGATGCTCTTTCAAATGTGGAGAAGAATGAAATTATACTTTAGAAATAAAAGCTTCTGATTCACATCAAGTCATTTGCAGCTAATCCCTTTAATTTCTGTACAATAAGATTTATAATGTTCGATTCCATTATTTCAGTCTTGCATAAAATTTAAGACCTTTGTATTTGTGACCTGTAAAATATATACGCAATTAAACTGGAAACCTTATGCTGACCCTTGGCTTTCGCCTCATTCGTGTTGAGATCCTTATTCCATTTGCGTATTAACGTGGGTTGAGCTGTTTACTAAAATTCCAATTGGATTTAAATACCAAACTGATTTAAATATGTAATTAAATAAATTGTTAATGATCCTGTCATTTGATAAACTAAAAAACTTTTGCACTTTTACAAATCCTAGTAGATCTTTGTTATTTTTTTTTTCGCTTGATTAGTAACAAAATCAGTATTAGCTATTTCTAATCTGAAAATACTCAACAATAATTTTAATTTTGTCACGAACGAGCAAGTAACGGTTATTGGTAATTTGTTGTTTTCAATATAACAATTATGAATTATATTACAACACGAGCAGGATTTGTATATAATTTCAAATATTGGAAGTAGACAATATGCGTATAATTGAAATTTTTTTGAAGCTCCTGGTTAAACAAATCGTTTGGACCAGCTTGAAAGATAGGTGTAGATGACGTGTCTCCTCCGCCCCGCCGCAACGCCCCCTTCTCAAAGGTTTCACTATGCGAATTGAAGCATTTGATGTTCTCGGTAGTAAATTGTAAAACTTCACACTAGAAAAAACACAATTGCCAATAGGCAGACACCCCAAAATATCTTGCACGTATTGTAAAGCATACTAGGATAGCATATTTGTAGCGACTGTACCACAAGTTCAATCTACAATAAAAAAACATGGAAGGGTGTAAGAAGTAGAAAAGAACCTGAACAAATAATCTTTTAAATTTCCTACTTTTACAACTTTTTCACTTTGTCTTTTGGGTTACCTAACAAATCTTGAGTTCTATCTGTACCACCAAAAGCAATCTTGAAATTAACTTGCTTAAATATTTTTTTAAGGCTCTTGGTGGTTATTTTAATGAAATGTGTATCATATTTAATACTGCATTAATATTTCAGAGTGCTGCACAATGTGACAACTATTGACAGATCAGTTTTCTCAGCTTGAAGTTGTTCGCTAATTTACAGGAATTTAGTAAAATCATTATTTGAAAAACAGATCATGATTGCCATTTTCGGATTGAAATTTTTTGACAACTAACACAGTTTTGCATGAACTTCGTCGCTGCCGAAATCAATTAATGTATCAATAATACAATGGCCCGATTTGTAAAAAACCTTACTGGCGCAGCGCAGGTATTCCATCGGATTTTGGACAATGTTTTCAAGGCGAAACTATCGTTTTCATTTTCATAATTTCAGAACAGATTTTCAATCTATTTTGATCACAGTTATTTTTTTGTGTTCAATTGATCAGATAGGCGGACAGAGAATTTGTCAATTATAGCGCTAAACAAATAGAATAGCGCACGTCTTTCTTTATTGTCACACTAGTAAAATGACTAGCCATAAAAGACTTAAATTTTGAAATTCCCTATGCTGAGGGTCGTGATCATTTATAACATGACAATTTTTCCAGCCGTTGAAATATGTGGTTGCTAATTATTGCTAGTGCCTCCAAACAGTTAATATAGAACGCAGTAAACACATACCGTTGATTTTGAGTCATCTTGTGATAATAAAATTCCTGCAGTTGTTTCTATTCTTACTTCAGTTGATGACACTTCTGATTTTTGTGGAGTAGAAGACATCAGACGTTCCTTGGAAAGAATATTAGCATCATAACTAGTAAAGCTAGTCGAAGGACAATGCCCAGTAAGCCTAATGTCTACGCTTAGGTCATAGCTCTACTGGTGTTATTGTTAGCGTTCACAAATTTGTTTCCCCACGACTAACAAAGGATATAGTTTTCTTTTACAACAAATGTTCAAGTTCACTAACTTTCTTTATTTTGTTTTCTAAACTCGAAACCACTAGGTTTCTTCAACGTGTTGTAACTATCACCGCTGTCATTATTACTTTTTTAGTCAGCTTCTACGCTTAGTATGACAAGTAAATTTACAAAGAAACATATCACAACTATACTTGTAGTGACAGTATGCGCTCTAAGTAGCTGGCCCCATGGACTACAGGCTAACCAGCTTAATGGCTGATTCGGCCCTACAAATAAACCGTTTACGCGCACTTCAATTGATGTAGTACTTTTATGTCACTAGTATCACGTTGTCGGAAAGATCATGAAGTATCTTTAAAATACAGACGCCTTTATTCATATAATAATTGATTTACATCTAATAATACGTATAGCATGTGGGTTGGATGTTCTAAACGGTTTTTGAGGTGTACTTTCGGTTCTAACAGAACACTTGACAATTCGTTATCTTTTTTTAAATTTACCCTGTCGATTTTTTCGAGATGTTCTCGAGTATACCCGATCAGTCTCAGATTAGCTGGGTTACGAAGAGCTTCAGGATGTTGAAAGCAAAATGTGACTCACGTATCAACTTGCGAGCTTAGTTTGGACAGTATGCCTTACTAACTTATTTCGATACTTTTAACAATGTATCACCTTAAAGGATTTGGAATTTATGTCTAAACTTTACAGTATTAAAATTCATAGCGTACCTAAGGAATATAACAATTAGTAACTTAAATCTAATGAAACACCAAATTAGCAACGTAATTATTTCGTATTGGTACTGACATTGTTATTTTTATGGTTTGATAACTACGGAATCGCAAAGCAGTTTAAACTCCGTAGGATATTCGGTTTTCTATAAAAGTATGCAGTCTGGAAGTTGAACTTCGACATCCAAATAGTATTTTAAACACTTGACATCTAGTTCTCTCAATGTTTCTAGTTTCTGTTAACTGATAAGAATTATATATCTTTACTACTTCTGGTGTGTATGTTAATCTTTTATTTGTTGAATTTTCACCAACTCTTGGTAAGTAGGTTTTATATTACGCTGTACCAAATGTCTCTATAGTTTCACATCTGGCAAACAGTCGTTTAACGCTTGAAGGTTGTTTTCGTCGTATCAATCTTGGAATAATAAAAACACATGTTGGGGCAATGGAATTATAACAAAGGGGTGGCAATACAAACTGGAATGGGTACAAAGCAAGAGAAAGGTGATGTTGGAGAGGATGTTGGAGAGAGATAGATGTTACCCTTGTTGCATTAGGGGCGTATTAAATGTTAAGTTTGTAAAGTTGGCTTTTAAGATACACAACGTAATTGGTGACAGATGTTTTAAATACGGGTATAAAGGTCAAGTAAGAGTGTGGATTGCGAACGTTAATTTAGCTTTTCAAGGAATTGTTTTGGAAAAATCGTGGCGGTTAAAGGTTTTACGCGGAATTTTGAGTGCACGTTACAAAATTACTAGAAAGCAGTGGCCGGGGTGTTTGTTTGTGTTGTTGTGTTATAAAATTGTGAGAAGTGAAGACGGTTGGAAAATTTTACGTGGAAGAGTATGTTTGTATTGACAGGCTTTTGTGGGATGAGGAACTGTACATAAACTCCAGCAGGTTATTGTGGAGTTTTCTTTAAGTTTTCTTTTTTAAGTTGGCTCTTTAGTTTTCTTGAAGTGCTTTTAATTCCTAAATCTGAGTTTGATGATAGTCTACAAGTTCTAATAACATAAAACTTTTCAACCAGCTGATGGCTAAGTAATTAATATACTTTAAGTTGAGTAAGAGTACGTAACAATTGTTTTAATTTGAATTTGCAATAAGTATGCAAAAAGAGCGTACATATGGGAATGGTATAAATATCGGTAGTTGTTAAAATTGGTTATGCAACAACATGTAATTGTATTTGTCGAGGAGCTTGGGGAAATTGGTTGCATTTAGTATGGTAGATGATCGCTGTTATGGTTAAATAGTTATTGCTGAAGAATGTGGCTACGGCAACGCAAGATGGTGTTCCAGTATGCCGCAGTCTAGGCAGGAATGATAGCAGCCATAAGCTGAAATGGTATCCAGGTAACTGTTGCTTTTAGTGTTGTTTTTTTTCTACGTGTATAAACAAGTGCTCAATGACCTTTTTGTGCACTGGGGATATAAGTTACGACTAAAAAAGACAAATTTAAAAAGTGTGACTAATAGAATTTTAATATTGCTTTATTGTATTGTATTTTTATTTGGAAATTTTGATTTAAACATGATTGATATTAACAATTTTTGGTCTGTACAAGGTAAAAGGGTACTTTTGGGGGATTGATGTGCTATCTTTGCACGAAGGTTTAAGGGTTTTTGTGCGCTCATACTAAACCGGAGGTAAAGTTAATACTGGAGAAAAGTCCTGTTACTTTATAAAGTACTATTATTTGTAAATATTTATTTAAGTAATTTTTGATTCCAAAATAAATTATTAAATGTATTATTGCCTAAAGGCATTGTATATAATAGATTAATAATGTGTGAACGTGGATTTTTAATTGTGATTTGGCGTGTATAATATTTATGTGTATGTAATAAATATATGTGATTTTCGTAGCAGCTATTTTTTTTTGTGCTAGTTAAATTGAAGAAAGAAGCTGAGCAGCTCGGACATGTATTTCGTTTTAAGCGTTTCAGGCACAGCATATCATCACTTCATCAGCTCCAGAGTTTGCAGAATGTAGTGGCATCCAGTAAGGAATTTAAACGTTTTTGTTTAAACCTTCTTCCAAAGAGCCAGTAAATTCGCAGCACTAATGATGCCCAACAGTGGAGCTCGAAATCGTAGTAGTAGCATTTAAAGGTTTTTAGTTTGTTTAAACAGTCTTTAACAGACTGAATGAGTCTTAAATTAATACAAAGTAAAAAGAAATTATTGGCACTTGACTCAAATTCAGCCACGAAGGCATCCTGTAAGGTGAAACGACATGAAGACACAAATTCTGAGGTAGGTGATGCTGCACTTCCCATAATGTGTCTCTAAGAATAAACGAATTACCAATGGTGGACACGTTAAATTTGGCACCCTGTATATATATAATTTAAAGAACCAATCTTTGTCGGCATCCATAAATGAAGATGTTAATATTTTTGAGCTCACTTTAGAAATAATTTTGTGAGACATTTCAATAAAAACCCCGAAAGTTGCTAGATGTTTAAACTTTGAGAAACCGCTGTTTAAATAACAGTAGTTGAAAATATTCTAACACACAGAACGCTATTATAAAGATTTTGTACATATATAAAGAAGTTGTTTGATCAGATTTTTAGTTCTAAACCCTATAAGTTCTAAAATAATCTTAATTAAATAAGTTACCGATTTGATGTAAAAACTTTTTTTATTGAATATTTAATTTATAATGCTTTGGTTTTGGAGTTTAATTTCCACATTATAGGTTTGGTAGTTTAAGGTTAAACATAAGTTAGATAAGAAAATTTTGAAAATAATACAAATATATGTAAAAGTAATCCTTCCTTAACAAGTGGTGATAATTATTTTAGTAAGGTTTAGAAGTTTTATGTAACAAGGGCGTTTTTTGGATTCGGTGTATTTTAAAGTTTGTTTTATTTTTGAACTTTAAGACGCATGTTGCGGTCTTGTATTTGGATTTTACTAAAACGTGTTTCTTTCAGGTATAACCTCCATGTTGATGATTATTGATTATCATTACGGTACGTATTCCTAGAGTACCTGCAGCATCCCTAGGTTTGCTATTTATTTTAATATATTTAAGTGCAGTGACGCTCAACTTCTTCATCTACGTTTTCTTTGCTTTCCCTTAACCCGCCTGCTCATCGCTCAAACGTTGAAGTGAACTTCGGAGCTAGCTCGTTATCACTTATTCCATCAGTCGTCTACAAAGTTTTGTTCCACTGACGTTTCTTAACATGAACATAGGGCAAGTCTTTCAGTCATGACGCATTTTTTCATTGTTCTAAAAGTGCATTTTTTACATATGGTTTTGTATCAATCAATGACATATTGTTCATTTTACTCAATAACTTTTTGCCATTTTATAGAAAGCTCCATAATTCCTTGCTTATAGAAAGACCCGTTTTTATCGGCAAAAAACGAACAAGGTGCCGATTCACAGTCTCATCCAAATTAAACATTATGCCACGCAATGGGTTTTACAGAAATCGAAGTAAATAAAAACCCGACGGAACAATGTCTGGGGAATATGCTGGATGTCGCAACACACATCCAAAGTCCAATATCTTTGCCGAGTGACCAAATTTGTATTCGGCCGAGCATTGCTGTGATGAAACACACTTCCTTTACGATATATGTGTTCTAGACATTTGTGCATAACACATTTATTCAAGCTGTAACGTATTTTTTTACTCAGTTACACTTTCTTTATTAGTCTAATATAATGTTTCAATAAAATAAAAATATAATTTATAAATATCTGATCACTTAAAATAATTCACAAAATACATAATAGGATATGCGCTCCTTCGCTTTAGAGGTCTAAGTTTCTATAATAAGAATCGTCAAATTGTCATTTCGTGTCACTTTTCTGGCAGCGTCTGAACAGGTAAGCTGCTATCTGCGGCGTAGAAAGGTCAAAGATGGTATCCAGGCACATGGCCTGCAATACGGTCCGCAAGAAAGTTTAATTAATTTAATCTTCGTGTCTGAATGTGGTTCCTGGCAGCTGTTGTGTGATGGTTTTATTTTGTATTCCACCTTTAGCAGTTCAGTTGATTCCTGCAGGCCAAAGGAGATAGAAGCTCCCCCTCATCATTAAAACAGTTAGTATAATTAATTAGATAAATTTTATTAATGCTTTCTTCATAGTGCAATACCGCAAATATCTTCAATACCGTGAATATCCCCAATACCATAAATACTGCTGGAATGAAAATTTGCTCGAGATTTAAAATACAAGAAAATAATAGGACGTACTTAATTGAAATTTAGTTTGGTTAGATAATTTTTCGTTCAGAAGATCTTTTATAATTTCAGCGTTAAATTCTGTCGTAATGGTATGTGTCCTGTTGCGTGCATTGCAGATGTACATGGAATAGTCCACATCTGGTTTGATATGGTTATGGTTTAAAAGTTCAAGTATTCTTGATTAAACTGTACCTCGACACGTAAGTGAAATTTAATCTATAATTCCAGTTATATTTATTTAAATGTTTTACGAATGATAGAAGGTTGAAATTTTACCTTTATTTAAGTATCTTAAATTCATTTAGAAAAAGAAAGATCCCGTACTAAACTTGTAACTTTGCAAAATTTTTAAAGATGGCTATGTAGTTTACGTGTCGTAAATGTTTCCCAAAAACACAGTAGTGATTACACTGAAAAAGTTGTTATTGACATATGATGTCAAAACTATCTAGCTATCCAATATAAACATCACATGTTACTTTGCATTACTTTAAAAGTATCTTTAGTAATTTTGAGGTAATGTGGTTTGATTTTTATAGAACATGATGAATTCTTTATAAGATATAAAGTAAAGCTAACTTTTTGTTGAATGATGCAATATTATAATACGTTAAATAATCAAATTTTTTTGTGAAGTTGACGTAGTACTACAGATGACTAAAATGAAAATATAAAATATGAATTATTAAGAAAGCACAAACTTTATAGTAAATTTATGTAGAAATATTTAATTTAAAGATCTTTATGTTTATTTTGAAGACAGAACCATACTAATTTCTTTTTATGTAAATTTTTTGTTAAAAAAAAAAAGTTAATGTAGAAACAAGCTAAGAGAATTTAATCGAATAGAATCCATTTTTGCTTAACTCTTTTATTATTAAAAATTCAAGTGAAATTAATAGGTCCTTAATGAGAAAAAATTGTGTCCTATGACAACAGATACCCTAGGTGTATATATTCTTGGAACTTAAATTAAGTTATATTATTTTTGATGAATTTCTTAAAGGACACAAACGGTGTCCATGTTGTGCATTTGTTTGTTCACAGGTTAAGTCGAGACATCTGTAAAACATCTGGCAATTGATATTTTGGTAAGTGCTTTGCAAGGTTGATATACAGGTTCTGTGGCTATATAAGCGATGTAGATTTAGGTTTCCGCATTCCCCTAATACAAGTACATGTATCTTTGTATGTTGTTGTATTGAAAAATACGGTGGCGCTCTTTATCTATATTTTTGGTCAACAGACAACCCATGACCCAAGCTCATGATCTACCCATAGCTAACACTCTACTAGCCGTTTATCTCTAAAGAGTTTTTCTTTTCCTCAAGCCGTTTTCCATCCAACTTTAGCTTGGACTTCCATCATTAATAAGAAATTCTCGACCTTGTGAGATCAGGTAAGGGTTTATGATATATGGTGGTCCAATTTGCTATCTGATATTCACGAGGAATATATATATATATATATATATATATATATATATATAATATATATATATATATATATATATATATACATTTCAAAGCAATTCGGTTGTTGCAGTACACTTCTGAATTAACGGTTTTGTTCTTTGGTAGAGTTTCGAAATACATCGCACCACACCACACCCATGGCATAATTTTTCTCGGGTGAATGTCCGCCTTGCATGTCGTTTGAGGAGGATCGGCTCCATGATCGTTTGCAAACCACAGTCTTATATTCAATCCATTTCTCATCACCAGCTAGTAAGTACTTTAAAAAGAACTATTTTTCTCACGTTAAATGAGCATGTTGATGCGTGCCTGCTGATGTACATCATAAATTCTTGAGGAACCCAGGTATCGAGCTTTCTAATATATCCAAGCTGCGTCAGATGGCCATAAACGGTTGAAAGATGAATATTTAATTTTTCAGCAATATCTCGTGTTGTGTAACGCAGGGTTGACTGACTCAGTTATGCCTTTATACGATTGTCATGAGCTTGGATTGGCTCAGGAGCATCTTTACAATCAAAATCACAAGCACGGAATTTTATGAACCGTCATCGGCAATGACGTTCTTGTAAAACATAATCACTGTAAACTTCACAAAAACTTTGGCAAGCTTGACGCGCGCTTTTTCCTTTTCTGAAGTAAAACAATAAAATTTGGCGAAAGTGCAAAGTTTGCTGTAAAATTCAGGAACAACAAAATAAATGTATTAATTTTTCGTAAACATAATCTCAAACGTTTGACGGTTAAATGATAAAATAACAACATAAATAAAATACACAACTTCACTTCTACCAAAAAACGATCGTTATTGTTAACAAAAATACGTCATAACGTTTCCATCAATCTTATATAAATAAAGAACTAGTTTTAATACATATTTCGAAGTTTTAAATGTTTTAATAAGATGTTATTAAAATGTAATCTTGTAAATATAATAATTTAAAAACTCCAACGGTCTCATTTTTTCCCGGCCAACTGAATGAAAAGAAATGCCATGCGACAAACAAAAATCGTTAATTAAGTTGAAAAAAACTCCTTTGTAAATATTGCTTCTATTTTCGTGTGAGAGTAATTTTCTGCTGGGTTTTAATATTTTCCCTGGAGTTGTTTTAAATTTAAGGACTTACTTTGTAGGCGTGCAAATGGTACATGCTATAGCAATTAAATTAAAAACCCGGTTTGTTTTAGTCCTTTAGTTAGGCTCTCTAATTTTATTTAATGCTTGTATTTCATTGTTCTATTAACGCAGGCAGTGCGGTTGTAGAAACACCTACCCGAATGAAATATTCTTCACTTTGAACTAATTATAAGATCTAATGTTTTGTAGCTATACAAATTTTACTTGAAAGGAGTAGACGTATTTAAACACGTTAGCTTTAAGGATTTAACCATCCCAGGCGATAATATCTCCAAAAGTTGGTTGAATAAATTCAACGTTCTAGCATAGTTTTCTGTATCGTGCGTCTCAAAGAAGCTCGAAACGCTGATGTTACAAGTTACATTAGGAGTTAAAATAAGAAATTGAGGCAAGTGTATGGCAATGTGCTACTTTAGAGAAGGTAACCGAAGTGGTAAAGACAAAACCTTTAAATCAAAAGAATTTCCAATTTCTGCTGAGAAGCGCTTTGAAATTTATATAAGAGAAGTGGATAAATATTTTTAAATTGTAGAGTATATTACCAAATCATCTATAAAATAAACTAATATTGTAACCTGTGTTATATATAGTCTTGGCCCGAGAAATCTAGTTGATAATCCATAGAGAAACTCGGCGAAGAACCTCGCAAAAAATTCCGTGTTTCGATAAAGTACAGAAAACCTTAACTGCTGTACCAAAAAGAATGGTTGCCGTCTAATTCAGTGGGAAGGGTGGTGTAAGTATTTGAAGAAGTTCCCGAAATACTATCGCGTGGAAAATACCAGTCTTGATTGGAAATTATTTCGGACGCCATTTAATCACAAAATACAGGGGATTCTAGAGAAAAACCTCAGAAGGTATAACATGAGTATACCAAAACGCAGGATCAGGAAAGAGATTCCGACTTAAAAGTCTCACACAGTATAACTGAGTACACTAATTTAAAACAAACCTAAAATAAGCGTAGTGATAAGGACATTAATATAACTATTTAAATCTGCTATCTCTAAAAAAATGTTCCCAAAATCAAATGCTAAATTACAAGTATACTAATGACGTCTTTAGGTAACGGCAATATCTTTTAGTACGTCAGCGCTGGGAACTATTACCTTTACATTAATTGTATAACACAAATATACATAACACTTTACGCTATTGTACAATTAAAAATTTAAGCACAGACCAAGTGAGTCACCACTTTACTAAATTGGAATTTCGTAAGCTTGATTGGTGCAAGGGCATCGCAAAACTTGCGGTGAGAAGCTGTTTGGCGCCCCTCGATATTGGTAGAGACAAGACCTTTCAGGATAAGTGTTAATGTAACATAAAATTTTGATTTTAAATCTTGCTACTTATCATTTTTGAATTTCTTTATTGTTCTTTATATTCTTTTCTTATTAAACCGAGGAACTCACTCCCGCACCACTGCAATTAGTCCACACTGATGAATATTTATACTTGTACTGTAATTACTAACTATTAACAAATTCGCCTTCTTTTAAAATTTGCTCATTACCAAAGAAAGCTCAAATTTTAATTTTAAAATATAACTTGACACATTTCAGTAGCAAACTGGAAAATAAAATTTAAACAATAAAATGAACACCAACACAAGCAAGTATCTGTATGGAAGTTTCAAAAACTTAGTTGATCCCGTCCTTTGTCTTAAACTGCGTAGGTTAATTATTTTTGTTGTCAATTATGTAAGTTTATTGCTTGCTTTATTGTCTAAATTTTATTTTTTAATTTGCTTTCAAATCTGTAAAGTAATTTTTAAAAATTTGAGTGTGCGGTTGGGTCGTATTTGGGATTTTTAGATAAATGTCTAAAAAGAACCTAGCAAGCAAATAAAAGTTCATAAAAAGTGTCTTAAGAAAGTTATTTTTGTTTTGATGTAACCGCAGTAATAACCCCAGAAAGCAATAAAATCAAATTTTCAAAAATCTACTTTACCAAATTATACTCCTAGTAAATGAACCAATAAAGCACATGCTCACCAATTTCCTGTAGACCTTTGTTATTCTATTGCTAAGATTGAGAACAAAGTTTTGCAAATTTCCATCCATTTATCTCTTTTATGCTTTCTATTTTTGTAATCAACCGATCATGAATCCCACAAAGATGGCAGTTTCTTTATTTCATCGATAAATAGTTCCACATCGAGGTCTTCCATACCAAAAGCAGTGTCTTCATACGTCGACACAATTGTACAGAAGCCAAATAATAATGTTTTCGGTTCACAGTAGCGATAACAGACGCATTGCATGACAGTACTCATTCCAATTAATGTACTTTTAAAACGTCTGTTGTGACGCATTCTGTAATTTCAAGCTACAGAATTTGAGAACGCCGCACACAAGAGATAGGCGGTTACATGATACCGATGCATAAAAACGCACATATTAAACAGTGGGTTTTAAAACACCGGACATCGCGCATGACAGACAACAAAAAACGCGTGCATAAAAATGGCGTAGTGTGGGGCCCCTTCAGTCATCTCTTGTGATAAGCAAGCTATATCGTGGAGCTATTCCTAATCCAGGCACCCACGCGGGTGCTATTATTATTATTATTATTATTATTATTATTATTATTATTATTATTATTATTATTATTATTATTATTATTATTGTTGTTGTTGCTATATTATCGTTATTATTTGTATATTCTTATTATTTGTTTTTTCTTTTCAGATAGATTTATCTGGTATAATACTGTTGCGAGCTACTATTAGGCAACCCGTCAAACACACAAGCACCGTAAGCACTGTATATTCTCTAGGGACCGAGCATTTTTTAGCAATTACTGGAGAATGAATCATTCTTTTTAATTCAGGGTATAAATAAGACCGATGATGAAGTACAGAGTTAGTTTATATCAGAATGTCGAATATAAATTATATGGTGTAAAGTTAAATAGTTGAGCTTTTGGAAGTCCAAGAGTAAACATAAATGTTATATTATGTGAACGTATCTAATGTACATGCAGCTTGTAGAATACATAAATAGACAAAAATGTAATAAATAAATTATAGTTGTGTTAGTGTTGTAAATAGATCTATGGTTAAGAATTTAGTTTAAGGAGATATTAGTGCTTGTAAATTCATTAGTGTGATAGTGATTCATTGTTAATTGGGCTGAAAACATCTATAAATAAGGCATATACTGTTAATTGGACTTGTGAACAGTGAGTAATAAAGACTCTTGTTATTACTTGTTTTAAATTAGTGAAACGCAGAAGTAGTAGCCCCCTACAATACATTCATTCGTTTCAACTTTAGGATGACGTTAAATGTAGTGACGAAATGTTGGCAACTGTATGCAAATGAATAACTAGAATTGCGAGTGAAGAATACTATCATTTAACACAATAAAGATTGGCGGTTCTGTACGGTGTTGCCACTAATTACTTTCGTCAATGGGAGTATTCGTACAGCTTTCATTAAATACATTAGAATTTAAACTAATAATGGCAATGTAGCATTTTATCCGGTTATAACGTTATCCTAAAGTTATAGCGAATGAACTATATTAGCGATAAGCATGCAGAGTGTTGTCAAACATGATTTCTCTTTATCTGTAAGATATTAGACATTTATAAATTTTCTAGCTATTGTACATGTATTGAGTATGACTGATTTTTGCAAATGTATAAATGAGTTTGGATTTAGTTGTAGTTTTGAATGTTTTAGTGCAGGTTGTTTGGTATAACTCCCGTACTTGATAATATGATCGGCATTATTTCTACTTTATCTTGGTAGCATATGTCTTATATTTCTTCAGCTAGTTGTATGTATTTTCTATTTTTTCTCCTGTCGTCTTCTTCTGAATATTAGGTGTGTTTGGGATAAATATTTCCCATTAGTTGTGTGATTTTCCTTTGTTTGTGGATGAATGTAATGCTGGTTTGTTGTGTGTTGTTGTTTTGTCGGTTATTATGCTTTTGTTCCAGTATAGCTGTGTTCTGTGTTTTCAAGTATGTTTTGCGGTGCGTATTTGTATATTAGTGTATGTTCCTTTGTGAGTTTGCATTGTAGGGGTAGTTGTTGATGTATTATTTTTGCGGCGTTGTCATGTCGTTTGATGTATTCTGTGTTCGCTATTATTGAACATGCGCTTGTGATGTGTTCTATTGTTTCTATTTGTTGTTTACATAGTCTACATTTGTCTGTTGTTGTGTTGGGGTCTTTGATGATGTGTTTACTATAATAGTGTGTGCTGATTGTCTGATCTTGTAGCACCATCACGAACCCCTCTATTACATTGAATACGTTGCCTTTCTTGAGCCATGTGTTTGATGATTCTTGGTCAATATGTGGTTGTGTAAAGTAGTGTGGATATTTCTCATAAAGTGTTTTTTCTTACAGTTTCCTTGCTTTGCGCGCGTTGTTGTGATTTCTTCCATGAGGTTAAAAGTACTGTTGTTTAGTTGTAGTGGTGTGGTTGATGTGTTTGCGAGTATGGTCGCTTTGTGTATGCTACTCGTTTCTGCTCTTTTTATGGAGTAGTTTCTTAAATTATCTATTTTTGATGCACATGTTTCTTATATCGATGAATTCTCTTCCTCTATCTTTTCTATTGAGCGCGAATCTTTCCTTAGCAGAGTGGGTGTGGTGTATCCTGTCTTATGACATTGTGATACTCTGAATGTGTTGAGTGCTACTGGGTCAGTATTACCCCATCTGATTATGTCAAAATTGTAGGTTAGTATGTGCATTGCATTTGTGTTTATTGCTATTTCTTGCAGTAAGTTCCGTTTTGAGTATTTTAGTAAGTCTTTATTTGTATATCTGTTTCAATTTTCCTTTCAATTGTAAGTAATCTATTTCTAGTTTTGCCTGTATCATAGATATGTGTACGTGTTTGTGGTGTTCATTGCTTGTATGTGATCGTTGTTATCGTTTAGCGTGTAGTTTTCTTGTTTTCATAGTTTACATTTTATTATAATGTTTTTCTTACATTTGTCTATTTCGTAGATCATATTTATGTCCTTGGCTATATGTATCTATTATTTTTAGTAAATGATTGAGTTGTAAGTTTGTTGATGCTATTAGTTTGAGGTCGTCCATATGTAGAAGGTGAGTTATTTTGTGTGGGTTTGTACCTGTGATGTTTGTATCCGTATTTTGTGTTGTTTAGTGTACTCGATAGGCAGAATCAGAAGTCTCCCTGGTATATGCCTCTTCTGATCTCTAATGGTTTCGTTCTTACGTTGCCTGTGTTTGTTTTCATGATTAGTGTTGTGTTCCAGTTTTTCATTATTGTATATAGGAATTTGATTACTGTTGTGTTTGCTTTGTATATTTGTAGTATGTGTATTAGCAATGGGTGTGATATGCTCCCATATGCTTTCTGGTAGTCTATGTATGCGTAGTGTAATGCTCTTTTTTAATTTTAGCTCGGTGTGTTATTTCTGTGTCTATTATCAACTGATTTTTACATCCTCATGTTTCTTTGTTGCATTCTTTTTGTTCATCGTGTATTCCGTTGTTTTGTGTTGCATGTGTGACTAGTTTTTGTATTATTATGCATGTTAGTAGTTTATATATTGTTGATAGACACGTTATTGGGCAATATTTGGATGTTTTTGTGTATTTTATATCCTTTAGTTTGAAATATGTTATTCCTTCTGTTAATGTATGTGGTTGTCTGATATATTTGTTGAATAATTTTGCTTGGTGTACGTGTGTAGTTGTTAATTATTTTAGCCAGGAGTTCGTTATTTTGTCGTTGTCAGGTGCTTCCCACTTGTGTGATTCGTTAATGGTTTGGCTAATTCCTTCGTGTGTGGTGGTTATATCTTGCATTTCTCTTATTGTGTTGTATTTGATTGTTTCTGTTTGAATCCATCGGTATCTGTTATGTTTGGTGGAGTGTTTATTGTGATTTTGTTTTTGTCTATAGTTTGACAGAATTTCCTTTGGTTTTGGATAAATGTTTTATTTTGTTCTTTTCTGTTATTACTTTTTGGTATCTTTTGAGTCTTTTGGCTAATCTTTGTAGTTTTTGCTTCACTTCGTCTAGTAGTTAGTTTTATTGCTTCTTCATTAGGTATTTTTCCTATTACTTTTCGTATTGTTTCTTATATTTTTTCTTTTATGTGTTGTGTTAACTGTCCAGGTCTTTTTTCAGTTTTAGTATTTCTATTTGTATTCTGTGTTGCCATTGTGGTACTGTTTGTCACTTTTGTTTGTTATCTATAGATTGTTTTTGTTTCGTATAGATTCTTATTGTGGTGAGTGCTCCCGTGTGGATTAGATGTTGCAGTTCTTCCATAGTTGTGTCTTTCGTATTTTGTTTCCTATGATTGTGTTAATGTATGCATTTGTTCTATTTATATTTGGGTTATCTAGTATTTTGTGTATGAACAGTTCGATTTAATTGCTTGGGTCTTTGAATTCTATGTATATTATTACAAATTTTTCTTCTATTTCTGTGAATTCTTTGTTTGTACTTTGTGTTATTTCGTGTGGCTGTTGTGTTTCTTTTTTGTTTTTCTTTCTGATTATTATGTGTTTCTCTGAGTTTTCGTGTTTCTTCCCTATTTTGTATTTGGCATATGTTCTGTTTGATTCTTCTTTTGTACTTTTTGTTGTACTTGTACTTGTTTTTGTATGTGATCTAGTTCTGGTTGTGGTATTCTGTTGTTTCTGATTATTGCTCGTACATGATCTGAGATTCTTTGTTCTTTGATGAATTGTAGTTTTGGGTATATGTTTGTGAATGCTTTGTATAGTAGGTATCTGTAATTTGTAAGGTTTGTTTCGCAGTGGAATGCTTGGTAGTAACATAGAATGAGGTGTTGATTAACTTCGTCTGGCCATCTCATTCGCTGGCTTTGTGATCCTGCTAATGTGGTTGCCGGCAACATGTACCGCAAAACACCTCTATTCAGGATTTCAACTATTTATGCGTCTGTTGTGTTTTTTTTTGTCAGGCGGGGTTCCCCTACATCATCCCTGACCTTGGTCTCCTGTTGCCTTTGTTTCTTTTTTTATTCTAATTCATCGTTTTCCCACGAGTACCGCGCTAGTGATAGTCCGCCTGAGCAGAACCATATTGCCCAGGTAAGGCTAGTTAATGTAGGTGTCGCCTCGTGCCCTACAGGAATCTTTTATGACACCGTTCTGACCTCCGGTGCCATACAGCCTTTGCCACAGATTGTTTTTTTTTGGTCTTGTAGAGGAAGGGTGAAAAGGGGGGTGAGTAAAGGGTTGGTTTCATAGACTAGGCGTTGATGAATTGATAGAGAAAAGGGTGGGACAGCGAATAGCTGAGCTGGGTAGCTCGAGTTTGTTGTGTCAGTACCTGCTTGGGGGATAGCACTGTTATTTTTATTGGAATTGTTGTTGTTGATGTTGTTATTATTATTATTATTATTATATATTACTTGTGTGCTGATGATGTGTAACATTTTTAGACTTGTAAGATCTTAACATAGTAGTTGATACACTAACATTGGTTTATGTAACAGACAGAATTTTAAAAACTATCACTACTATTTAAAATAACTAAAAATAAAGAATCTTTAGCGATTTTACACAGAGAAGAAAAAATTTAAAAAAGCCTTCCTGTGCATAAGTTTTTCTACAAGGTTCATAAGTTTACTAGAATTAAAATCGCTAAGAAAAGACTTAAAAATCTCAAACACGACAGGGTTGTATCCAGAAATAAAAGATTATCGCTTACCATATAACGGTGTAGTAAAAAAAGTGTATTTTAACTTATCGAAAATGTGTGCCATGTGACTAAAAACGCTCGTGCGACGTAATTAAATGTGGGGAGTGTGATTTTATTAAGATGGTATAACGTACTGAAAGATGGTTCGTGGGATTAATTAAAGATTATGTACATGACGAAACATAACGCGTGTGACGTACTTAAAAACTTTAAAAAGAATGACGCGTGATAAGGTAAAGATTACGCGGTGGCGTAATTATAGATTAACAAATAGAGTAGTTAATCATAGCGCGTCTAACATAGTTAAATGGTGTAGAAAATCGTTAATCTGTAAGAGTTCAGATGACGAAAAACCACGAATACCTCCTTAATACCATACTCTTTCCTGTAAAATATGGATCTTTATAAACAGCAAGGTTTTAAAAACATCAGCATTATGTTCTTGTGTGTATTAACGTATTCGCATACGAGGTATTACGTAAACTGCAGGATTTAAGATATTTAAAGTATATAAAGTTTAAAAAATCTATATAACCACTAAAGACAATTCGTTTTTATCTAGAACACTCGATTTAACGTTGTGTAATTGTCTTATTGAATATTGAATGTATTACTTCAAATAGAAAAGAAAAACCTCTCAAAAGAATAAATAATCTTGTATCTAAAATTAAACTTAACTAATTCTTCTAAGTTGTTAAGTTGTTGGAATGCGTGAAAATGTGAAAACAAATTTTACCACTGTAACTGGATTGCCTACTGGCTACATTGTAATTAGTTAGATCCTACAAGAATTCCGCTATACAGTTATTGGGTTTGTACTAATTGAAAATTTTATACTTACACGAAACAAATACGTAAATTTGAAGCATCTGCCAGAAACCAAATTAATTTGAGTGGTTTTCATTATAATTTAAAATACAATCGACAAAGCATTACACTCTTAACCCAAAAGTCAGACTTGTTCAAGCTTTAATATTTTACTATACAATTTAGAATTACTTGGTCTAAGGAGAAGAATTTCTAAAAAGGGACGAATTAAATCGAAACTTTAAAATCAACGAAACGAATTTTTGTATGGCAAGGTAATTTTCTAAGGTTGTTTTTAACTTCCGGAGTTTGCCTTTACAGGATAAATTGGAAGAATTTTTATTTCTGATTTCTGTAGCAAGAGACTGCGAAAATTGCCTTTGAACTTTGCGGGCGATTGTACTTTAAGTGACAAAAACTGTTGTATGGTTTATTAAAAAAATATTTAACAAAGGCACCGAAGAGTATAATCGAAAGAGAAAAAGTTATTAAATCAACAATGAATTGATCTAGTACTACAACCGTGCTATGAAACATACAAAAACTAATAATTTAGAAGGTTAAGCAACAATGGTAGTATATATATATATATATATATATATATATATATATTGCTGTGATAAGGGGTTGTTTAAGGGTGAATTGTAAAGCAAGGGTCATGCAGTAAACATAAATTAGAATAGGAAGCAGTAAACTGCATTTATTTAACAAAGGGACACAAATAGATAGATAAAATGTAAAATAAATTTAGGTATAGGAATACATAGAGTAATAGAATAGGATACGGGTATAAGAATATGTATAGGTATGAATAGGGTAGTAAAATAGGACATAGGTATAAGATTAGATAAATGTAAATAAGGGATTAATAAAGGGAGAGTTAGATTTTCAAAAAGAAAATAAAAATATAAGAATTATAGACCAATGTGAGTTTAACTTCACGTTGGGCGCCAAAAAGAGTCATTGTTCTAAAATTTTAGATTTGAATTTGGGGAATAATGCTGTGATAAGGGGTTGTTTAAGGGTGTATTGTATAGCAAGGGTCATGCAGTAAACATAAATTAGAATAGGAAGCAGAAAACTGCATTTATTTAACAGAAAATTAAATAATTTGAATATTATGTAAATAGTAAGCATTTAACACCCTGTATATAGAGCATAATTAGTTTTAAGCGACGCAAATAAACACATCTTACAACAATAGGACGCATATATAGCATAGAAATAGGTAATTCATACATTAGGTAAATAATAAGTATTCAATACTCGGTATATAGAGCTTTATTAATTTTAAGTAATGCAAATAACGATATTTTTTAGTAAAAGCACGCGTATTTAGAGGTAAAAATAATACATGTAATTAAACACGCATTCAAAAGGGTTCTAATTAGTTATGATATAATACGGAGATAAGAAATAAAACTTATCGAAGCTTTGTGTAAGTGCGTAGAAACAATCAACATTTTTGATAAAAAAATGCAGTTCAATAACGCATAAAATAAACATACACAAAAATCGAAATTGAAGTTACATCATGTATTTTTGTATAATATGGACAACGCGATATCTAAACAAAACAACGTATGGTTTAAATAACGAGGCATCTGTAGCAAACAACCATTACCCGGAAAGCCAAGTATGTTACATCAGAAAACCATTTCAAGGTGTAGGATATACAAATACCTCATTGGTTAAGATAGCGACAGACTTGTTGAAAGCCCAACCCACATACAAGTGTGATGAGCCTATATTAACAGCGAGAATGATAACAGAGTTCAGTTTTAATTAAGCAGGTCAAAGTCACGCGTAAATATTTAATAAAATGTATAGTGACAAATAAGTGATACAAATATGAAGATTTCTTTTGCCGATTAACGTGAGTAGAATTTATTTAAACTAATAATATAATAATAATAGGGCTTCGGATGTGATGTTAATAATTCAAATGAGTTGATAATAATTTCAAATGTGATGTTAATAATTCAAATGTGTTGATAATAATTTCGAATGTGATGTTAATAATTCAAATGTGTTGATGATAATAATCCCAATCGTAATTCCGAATATGGTATAATAATTTAAATGCATGAATACTTCGAATCTTGGTGAAAATAATTTTAATTGTTGGTATAATATTTCAAATGTATGGACAATTCGAATGTGGGGGTGTTAAATGGATTAAGGTAATATTTCAAAGCAGCGTCGACGATTTTGGTACAATTTTGAGTTGCGAGATTCAAATAAAACAAAGAAGCACGAAGCAATTCATGGAAACCAAGGGGTTCAACTAAGCAGAGCAGGTCAGATCTAATTAGTTTTAAGACATTTCTTCTATTTAAATTTGAATACAGAATTTACTTAATTTATAAAAGTGTAACAAAGTCAGCAACAAACTTTGCATACGTTAAAAGTTCGTAATATTATAAAAGGAACTGAACGTTCGAGGTTTCTTTGATAAAAAGAGTAGTTTTTGGTGACCTTAGATTGATTGCAAAGCATATAAATTTTGAAATAAATAAGACTTATGATATTGATTGATTGAAGGGTGTATTTAATAATTTTCAAAACCTGTACATAATATTCCTTTTCATTATATGGAATTAATTGACTTCATTTTATAATTCAAATAAACAGGTAATCCGAAAGGGGTGAAGAAGAAAAAAAATTGATCATCGTAACGTTGTGCACTCTGTGTAGAATAATAAAAGCTAGCCGTCGCATAATAATAATATTAGTGAGATTTAGAATTTGATTGGAAAACACAGAAAGGTGGAGTTATAGGAAAACGTCCATTGACACCGAGTACGGCGTAATCATATAAATTTTAATTGGACGGCCCAATGTCGAGGCTTGATTGTTCTTAAAAATACATAGCAATATATATATATATATATATATATATATATATATATATATATATATATTGCTGTGATAAGGGGTTGTTTAGGGGAGTATTGAGTAGTAAGGTTCGTGTAGTAACAATAAATAGCAATAGGAATCAGAAAACTGCATTTATTTACCAGAAAAATAGGTAATTCGTGCATTATGTAAATAGCAAGCATTTAACACCCTGTATATAGACCGTTATTAATTTTAAGTAATGCCAGTGAGCATATCTTTCAACAATAGAACGCATATTGAAAAGAGAAATGATCGTACATGTAATTGAGAAGTGTTCTAAAGACGCCGAAGATAAAAGATAAAACCTAACAAAGCTTCAGCAATTACGCTGGAACAATAAGCGCTTTGATAAGAAAAAGCAGTTTCAAAGATGCATAAACACATGAACGAAAACAGCATTAGAGTTACATCATTTATTTTGTACAATTATCCAAAAGGCGATATCTACACAAAACAACGTATGGCAAAGATAACAAACAATAAAGTATCAAGGACCGCAAATAAACACCATTACACAGAAATCCGAATTAATTACATCAGAAACAGCTACAAAATACAGGGAATATTAAAGACAATGTCTGGTTGGTTGAAACAATCTGCAGAAATGCTTGAAAACCCAACCCAGAGGTAGTGGAAAAAGGCTATTTAACACCCATTCGGTGATAACACAAATCAGTCCACACTGATACACATCGAAGCTACGACACTGTTAACCAGAAATCCACGCGTAAAATAAATAAAGTAAAATAGATCAAATTTAAGTTGCAGTGAAAATAGTACAACAATTACGTTAAGCATATATGAAGAGTTTTTGCCGTTTTTTTTAAAGAAAACGTGAGTAGAAATTGGGTAATTAATTTAAATTAAATATTTATAATGATAGGGCTTCAATCTGGACAATTCAAGTCTGCGTCGACAATTTAAAGATGTGTCGAAAAGAAGTTCTAATTCTAAGTGGATTCTAAGGGGACAATTCTATTCGAATTTTGTTACAATTCTAGTACAATTCTAATCTGCGTCGAAAGTATTTAAGAGAGGAGATTCAAGGCATATGCAGACAAATGTAAAATAAAGAAGCACGAGGTGATTTTTGGAAAACAAGGGGTAACTGCACTCAAATATTGGTTCAACTAAGCAGAGCATTGGTATACGAATGAAGACAGCGAGGGGGTGTTGATCCACAACACAAACAACATCACAGGTCAGATCTATTTAATTTTAAGATATTTTTCAATTAAAATTTTAATACTGAATTTATTCAATTTATCCAAACTTGTAATAAAGTCAACAAGAAATATTGCATACGTTAAACTTACGTAATAAATCATAAAGCGGTCTAGAACATTTCAGATTCTTTTGTAAAGAGGTAGTTTTTGGTGACTTTATGTTGAATTAAAGAATATAAATTTTGGAATAAATGATACATATGATATTAATTGATTGAAGGGTGTATTTAAAGAATTTCAAAAATTGTAAATAATGTTTCTTTTCATTATATGAAATTAATTGACTTCGTTTTATCAATTCAAATAGGTAATCATAAAGAGGTGAAAAGAGAAAATTGATCATCGTAACGTTGTGCATTCTGTGTAGATTAAAAAGAGCTAGCCGTGGCATAATAATAAATTAGAAGATTAAAGTAGAGAACACAGAGCGGTGACGTTAAGTAAAACGTTCATAACATCGAGTACGGCGTTATCATATCAATTTTTTATGGCTGCCTAAGCCTGGGGCTCAAATTAAATCAAATAAATTTGAAAATTACATAGCAAAATATATATTTAAATATATATATATATATATATATATATATATATATATATTATATATATATATATTGCTGTGTAACCTCTCATCTTTGCAGGTACTGGCCCTTTAAAAAAAAACATTCGAGCCCCACAGTTTGGGCGTCAAGAATGCTGTGAAACCTTTTAAATCACCTGGTCCGTTGATTCCTTCTGTTAATCGCCTCGGCTGCTCTTCTAGATAACTTCCATTCTCAATCATAAAAATTAAACAACACATTCCTACCACAAACATCAACGTTAACTCTATTTACATCAATATTCAGAATACATTAAATTTTCAAATTAAATTTGAACATAAAATTCAGTTTTAAAAAGAATTTCCGGATTAATTTTATTATCATTTTACTGTGCATCCAAAATTAAAGTCCTTGTTGGATGCCTACTAATTAATATAACAAGATAAGCAGACCGGAGTCTGAGTATAAAGGGAGCATCTACCACCCCTTTACGTTAATTAACCAGGTTTGTCTAATTGAGCTCAAAGACCTACCCAAAGTTTCATCCTATTCCCGAACATCAAAACAAAATACCCCTTTTTACTTAAACAAGCAAATTTCATCTTAAAATTAAATTTTTATGGTTAGAAAAATTCCACTAATGTCCATTTAAAGTAAATCAATTATAAAGTCATTCAATACACACAAAAATGTCAAACAAAATAGTACAATTTACCTGAAGGTTATTGTCCTCGTAGCTTCAGTGTAATCGTCCCTTTTGTAAATCACACCATTCCAACCGGATTCTATTTACAGCTTCAAGTTATCAACGCTTTAAAAATGTTCTTCATCACCATTAATTTAAAGTTGTTTCTAGGCTTTTCCGGAACTCATCTGTGTATATCTGCCTCTGGTTCAGTGGATGCAGACACATTTACGAACCATTTAGTCATTAACACCCCGCAAAATAGCAAAGAAATTCATACTTCCTTTTACCAATATTACCAATATACGCCAAAACTGCCTACTTTTGGGTATACATTTGTCGTTGTAAATTTTACTAATAGGTACCGTGATAATAAACTTTTATTACCTTGTATCTAAGTGCACTGAAGTACATTCATGTTAGCACGTAAAATAACCAACTATTTTGAGTCACTAAAATATACTAGCACACTTTAAATTATTTAATCAAACTAAAATGCACTGTTTAATATCAAGTAGCGGATGCACGAGCTTTTAACGCATCGAATCGTCGAAAGTCTAAGAGTCTAAGAGAGAAACACATATTCCCGCCTGTATATATAGCGAATAGCCGACACGTCGCTTTGTTCCCTAAAACGGTAATTCAACGAATTCCTCATTCTACGTTCCCAGTCTGTAGCCTGCACGTCGATTTTTATGAATTTAGTCCTCACCCCATTGAGATCTCAGAAAATTTCAACACGGCCCGCAAAGTTGTCCGAGAAAACTAATTACTTTTATACAGAAATTGTTGTTCTACCTCTGATATATGCATCCTATTTTTAACCAATCGCAACCCCTTGTGACGTTGCTTAAATCCCGCCTTTTACAATATGTGTCTTTGCTTGACGCATTTTCTCTTTCCTTCTCTAACCTGTTCGTATTGGTGCAAATTTATATTCTTTATTATCGATTATATTTTAGTCCACGCGGACTGTTATCTTGGTTTAATAACCCCGTATCGCACATTCTCGTGAATATTAAGCCCCGGTTTCTCCAAGATTCTTTGAAACATTAATTATTTGCCAAATTTACGCAGAATGAGCTTTTTTAAAAATACGCAGGTGTTCTGTATTTCCTGCTAAAGCATCTGATCGTTTCCAATATCCTTAGAATCAACATGTTTATCCAAACAAATTAACTTGAAATTGCCTTTTAAAAACACGCAGGGTGTTCAAACGTAACATTTTAAATAACCTTCCTACGATTTGACTATTATTGGGTTTTCACAAGCTTCTATAGGTATTATGTTATTAACGGTTTAATTAACTCCAATTAAATTGATTTCTATCCTTTCATTTTTAGCGAATACAACTTAAATATTAATTATTATATGTACCCTTTGTTTTACTACCGGTTACTTAAAATAGGGTTAATTAATATAAACTTTGCACGTAATTTCCATTTGTTTAGGAATAATTAAATTATCCACTGCGCTTTTCAATACTGCTTCTTTTGATGTAAAGCGTCTTATAGATAATTTAAATTTCTTATTTTACTGAAACGACCGAGTTTATTTATGCTTCAAGGTTTTAATAAAGCGTATTATTTAATGAAATTCCTTATACACGGTAATTAAAATTATTTGATTTGATTATTTAATTTTCTACCCTGGTCTAAATATGAGTATTTTCCCCCTATTTGAATACAAATAATCCCACTTATTTGAATTCAAATATAAAACATTTAGACAAAAAAATTACAAAAACTGCCTATCTCTCTCTACCCTTATCTATCTAACTTACCTACTTTGTCTCCAATCGAAAAAAAATTATTTACACCTACCTATATCCCTATCCTATTCCTAACTCTCACCTAATTCTATAAACTGAACTTATCCCTAACTTCATCCTACTTATCCATCTAATCCTATATACATCCTATATACCTATCCTATTCCTAACTTTTAACTACTCTTCACTATACTTTACTTCCCCCTACCTAATCCTATATGCCTATCCTACTCTTACTCTATTCCTAACTCTCCACTAATCTTATATAAAATATCTATACTTAACCTATCTTATTTTCTTCCTACATTTACTTTTTATCCTCATCCTAAACCTATTCCTAATTATCTCCCATATTTATCCTATACCTAGCTCTATTTTCTATAACCACTTACTTCTACTCTTCTATCTACACCTATTCTATCCCTATCCTATTTAAATCTAACTCTCTTCTTGACCCTCCAAGTCTTTCTTCTTACCATCCTAATACTCTTCATCCCTATTTCTCCCCCTTCTATATCTATACTTAACATCTCTATTATCTCACATACAATAAACTTATCATCCCTCTTATCCTGACTCTTAAATATTACTTCTTCTTCAGTCCCTACACTTGTCTGTTTCTTATTTATTCTTATTTCCTTTTCTGCCGACAAACCAAACGATACTACTTTACAATTATCGATTTTTCCCTCTATGGAAAATCCTACGTACCTTCTAGAATTTTTGTGTAATGGAATCCGCCAGAATGAATCCCTTAAATCTACTTGATTAAAAACAAACTTGCCATCTTTACTTAATTTCGCCTTCACCTGCTCCTGATATGCTGCTTCTACCCCCACTACTTCTGCATGTTTTGGTATTAAAGCTTGAACCTCTACTCTCCTATCCTCTGGACATCTTATCGTGTTGATCTGTTTACCTTCATCATCCTCTACCTCTACTACATTAATACTAAACCCCGTGTCATCCTCTGTGACTTCATAACTGCCTTTCCATGGCACTACCCTATCCTTAATTCTTATTACCTTCCTTTCCATATCTATCAAAACCCCTAACTTCATCATACAGTCAACACCTAAAATGCTCTGAAACTTCAGTCCAGGTACAATTACAAACTCCTGTTCACAGCTTAAACCTCCTATATCTATCCTAAGCACCACAACACTATTTACTACAGCAAACTTCTTTTTATTTGGAGCTACTAAATGGCTACGTTTTATAGGCATAATTCTATCACAAACCTTATCCCTAATTTTGCTGACGAATTCCTCCGATATTAAACTCGCCTCTGCCCCTGTATCAAGTAATACTTCTACATTATTCTCAAAAATTTCTAAATTAATAATTGGCAAACATAATTTTTCCTCAGTTTCTGGCTCTACTTCCTCCTCAATTTTGAAAAATTCACGTGGATGTTCGTATACATTTACACAGAAATCTAGTGGTCTGTCACGTTCTAAAAATCCTGTCTCGTCCTGTTTTCAGTGCTTGGTCCTGGTTGTCCTTCTACAACCTGTGCGTACGTCCTCCTCGTGTTAATATCCGTGTCCCTGTCTCTATTCGGCGTGCTGGTCACAGTCCTGTTTACTTTCGGTAAACTGTTCTGTCGCGTGTAACTAGGTCTTGGCGTCGGTCCCCTAGTCGCACTATTGCTCCTGTATTCCTGTCCTCGTCGTTCCCAATTCGATCGAAAATTTCTGTTGTAGTCAGGCCGTCTCGGATAATTCGGTGTCCTGTTGTCAAACCTAACTGTGTTAACGTTTCGTTCTCGTATCTCTCTTGTCCGTCCTACACATACATCGTCATATCTCTGCAAATACTCTAAAAATGTCTCCCGTTCTGTGATGTTTTGTAAGGCCACGTGTTGTCTAATTTCCTGTTCAAAATGTCGTGATAGGTACTTGATAATCTGTCTGTCCGTCAATGGTGGATTCAGTTGTTTGGCCACACTGTACTTGCGGATGGCATATTGCTCCCTAGAACCTGCAAACTCTCCCTTAAATTTTCCTGTAATCAAGTCGTCCCTAATCTGATCCTGTTTGTGATCACTCCAGTAATGTTGTAAAATTTGTCTTCAAAGTCCTGATACGTGTCTATGTCCTGTCCTACTAAATTGTACCATGCTTCCACGTTGTCCTTTAATAAAGCCTTTATCGTATTTAGTTTAGTCTGTTCGTCAAATAAATTTCCCACTAGATTTCTTACACTATTAATAAAAATTTGTGGATTTACTCTGTTATCGCCATAAAACTTCATGTGTTGGTCCAATGATACGCTACCTGTATAAAATCTAGGACCATCCCCCGTTAAATTTGACATGTTGTATTTAATACTACTAACTTCGCGTTCTACCCTGCCTAACTGATCCCTACATGAGTCCGTTACTTCAGTCATTTTACGTTTATTTCTTCTTCACAGAAAATGCGTACTTCGGACCTTAAATGTCCCATTTCCTGTCGAAGACCTGTAATATCACGCTCATTTTTTCAACCCTATTTTCTACTTCCCCAGTTTCACGGTAAGACTATCTTTAAATTCTGTAAATTCTTTAGTATTTTGTTCAATTTTCCCGCTTATCTGCTCTAATTTTGGTTGGACTCCTCCTCGCTCTATTAGATTCTTCCCTAGCTCTATTAGCTTCATCGCTTAGCAGTTCTAATTTTCTATTGGATTCTTCCCTAGCTAATCGCATTTCCTCTAACATTCTCATCATTAACTCGTTTCCTTGATCCCCTGATTCCGTCCTCGACTGATCTCTACTGCCTCCAGCTTCTTCCATTTTCGAAATTTTCTCACACAATGCACTATCGTCACTTCCAATTTCCACTCCTTGACTCCTTAACCACTCCTTTCTCTGCATACGTTCTACTCACTCACACACTCTAAAATACTCTTAAATTTATACACACACAAAAACTCTCTCTCTCAGATCGCCAGTTTCCTGGAATAAAATAACAAAATTTTTATTTGGAACTCGAGCCCCACGTTGGGCGCCAAGAATGCTGTGTAACCTCTCATCTTTGCAGGTACTGGCCCTTTAAAAAAAAACATTCGAGCCCCACAGTTTGGGCGTCAAGAATGCTGTGAAACCTTTTAAATCACCTGGTCCGTTGATTCCTTCTGTTAATCGCCTCGGCTGCTCTTCTAGATAACTTCCATTCTCAATCATAAAATTAAACAACACATTCCTACCACAAACATCAACGTTAACTCTATTTACATCAATATTCAGAATACATTAAATTTTCAAATTAAATTTGAACATAAAATTCAGTTTTAAAAGAATTTCCGGATTAATTTTATTATCATTTTACTGTGCATCCAAAATTAAAGTCCTTGTTGGATGCCTACTAATTAATATAACAAGATAAGCAGACCGGAGTCTGAGTATAAAGGAGCATCTACCACCCTTTACGTTAATTAACCAGGTTTGTCTAATTGAGCTCAAAGACCTACCCAAAGTTTCATCCTATTCCCGAACATCAAAACAAAATACCCTTTTACTTAAACAAGCAAATTTCATCTTAAAATTAAATTTTATGGTTAGAAAAATTCCACTAATGTCCATTTAAAGTAAATCAATTATAAAGTCATTCAATACACACAAAAATGTCAAACAAAATAGTACAATTTACCTGAAGGTTATTGTCCTCGTAGCTTCAGTGTAATCGTCCCTTTTGTAAATCACACCATTCCAACCGGATTCTATTTACAGCTTCAAGTTATCAACGCTTTAAAAAATGTTCTTCATCACCATTAATTTAAAGTTGTTTCTAGGCTTTTCCGGAACTCATCTGTGTATATCTGCCTCTGGTTCAGTGGATGCAGACACATTTACGAACCATTTAGTCATTAACACCCCCGCAAAATAGCAAAGAAATTCATACTTCCTTTTACCAATATTACCAATATACGCCAAAACTGCCTACTTTTGGGTATACATTTGTCGTTGTAAATTTTACTAATAGGTACCGTGATAATAAACTTTTATTACCTTGTATCTAAGTGCACTTAAGTACATTCATGTTAGCACGTAAAATAACCAACTATTTTGAGTCACTAAAATATACTAGCACACTTTAAATTATTTAATCAAACTAAAATGCACTGTTTAATATCAAGTAGCGGATGCACGAGCTTTTAACGCATCGAATCGTCGAAAGTCTAAGAGTCTAAGAGAGAAACACATATTCCCGCCTGTATATATAGCGAATAGCCGACACGTCGCTTTGTTCCTAAAACGGGTAATTCCAACGAATTCCTCATTCTACGTTCCCAGTCTGTAGCCTGCACGTCGATTTTTATGAATTTAGTCCTCACCCATTGAGATCTCAGAAAATTTCAACACGGCCCGCAAAGTTGTCCGAGAAAAACTAATTACTTTTATACAGAAATTGTTGTTCTACCTCTGATATATGCATCCTATTTTTAACCAATCGCAACCCCTTGTGACGTTGCTTAAATCCCGCCTTTTACAATATGTGTCTTTGCTTGACGCATTTTCTCTTTCCTTCTCTAACCTGTTCGTATTGGTGCAAATTTATATTCTTTATTATCGATTATATTTTAGTCCACGCGGACTGTTATCTTGGTTTAATAACCCCGTATCGCACATTCTCGTGAATATTAAGCCCCGGTTTCTCCAAGATTCTTTGAAACATTAATTATTTGCCAAATTTACGCAGAATGAGCTTTTTTAAAAATACGCAGGTGTTCTGTATTTCCTGCTAAAGCATCTGATCGTTTCCAATATCCTTAGAATCAACATGTTTATCCAAACAAATTAACTTGAAATTGCCTTTTAAAAACACGCAGGGTGTTCAAACGTAACATTTTAAATAACCTTCCTACGATTTGACTATTATTGGGTTTTCACAAGCTTCTATAGGTATTATGTTATTAACGGTTTAATTAACTCCAATTAAATTGATTTCTATCCTTTCATTTTTAGCGAATACAACTTAAATATTAATTATTATATGTACCCTTTGTTTTACTACCGGTTACTTAAAATAGGGTTAATTAATATAAACTTTGCACGTAATTTCCATTTGTTTAGGAATAATTAAATTATCCACTGCGCTTTTCAATACTGCTTCTTTTGATGTAAAGCGTCTTATAGATAATTTAAATTTCTTATTTTTACTGAAACGACCGAGTTTATTTATGCTTCAAGGTTTTAATAAAGCGTATTATTTAATGAAATTCCTTATACACGGTAATTAAAATTATTTGATTTGATTATTTAATTTTCTACCCTGGTCTAAATATGAGTAATATATATATATATATATATATATATATATATATATATATTGATATGATAACCCGTACTCTCGGTGTAATAAACGTTCTACTGGACGCCACCTCTCTGTGTTCTCACTTTAATCTTTTACTTTTATTATGCCACGGCTAGCCCTTTTTAATTTACACAGAGTGCACAACGATACGATGATCAATTTTCATTTACCTCTTTATGATTACCTGTTTCACTTGATAAAACGAAGTCAATCAACATTCATATAATGAAAGGAAATAATATTTACACTTTACAATTTTTGAAATTCTTTAAATACACCCTTCAATCAACTAATATTATATGGATTATTTATCCCAAAATTTATATTCTTTTAGTTTAAAATAAAGTCACCAAAAAATACATCTTTACAAAAAATCTGGAGCGTTCGAGACCTTTTTATGACTTATTACGTAAGTTTTAACGTAAGCTATGTTCCTGTTGACTCTTTACAAGTTTTAGATTTAATATATTCAGTATTAAAATTTAAATTGAAAAGATACCTTAAAATTAAGTAGGTCCGACCTGCGATCTCCTGATATGTTGTTTCGTGTTGTGGATCAATACCCCTTTGTTATTTGTAACCTTCCTTATCGTGCTTCTAAATCATTTTGAAACATTATTTCTTTCTTAATAGATATTTACTTTGTTACTTAAATCTTCTGGGAGACCTTATCATCAGGGCTAAAACCGTGGGTTCTTTGTTTTATCTCTGCGATAGTATACACATGGAAATAATTTATCCAACAAAAACTTCACTGATTTAGTTTGAAATAAGACAAACAACATGTGATATAAATACGTATAATAATTGTAATTGAACTAACAAGATAATCAAGCTGCAAAATCTTTAAACAATTTTAATTCTCTTAGAACTTTAACAAAACTGTAAATTTTACTTCAGTAAATTTTCTTTCTTTTCTTTTTAATACTTACAGTGTAGCAAAAGGCTAACAAAATAAACCGTCGTGATATGAGCTCATGTCCCGGAGGTTTTTACAAGATAAAATTTAGAACGTATTTATTCAAACATAAATTAAAGCATTGCATCTTCACAATGCAATTAGTATAGAAACATTTGCGACACAAACAATTATTATAAGTTTTTTTATAAAAATGTAAATTGGATACATACATAAATACCTGAATAAAGTATTTTCAACGTATTTGACCTCAACACACTTCAGGGCAAAACGCGATCAATGGAAATAACCACATATGGTGTGACCTCATGGCGGGCACTCGAACACCTGATCCTCTAACCCAAAGAATCTTAATCCAAAAAAAGCAACCTTTCCAGGAATCAATCCAAGATATAGATACAGTGTAAATTAGTTCAATATCTCTGCTGATAATTTCTAATTTATTCGTTTTATAATACTCGAACAAGTATTCAAATTCACTTAAATGGCAATCTAACCAAAACCATATTGAAGTGAACAACACGTTTTAAATATTAAATTAATTTTGATTTGCTACAACAGATAACCTTATGTAAAAATCATTGTATAATAAATAAAATCAGCTTACCCCTAGCCGGCAATTTAATTTATTCTTAAGAAGAAACGTTTCTAACAAGCAAACTAACGTTTGGAAAATAGCACGCTGCTTCGTGTCCATCTTCCACCAAAAGTTGAATAAGATAGCCCGATCATATCAAGTGCGCAGAATACTAAAATATGCCTTTTGATCCCTACCTAACAGAATTTCGACTCATAAGACAAAGGAACTTGCTTTTCCGTTTAACGTATAATCTAAATGGAGGTAAATAAAGTTGCCTAACGTCCGGATTCGTAGCAGTTAAATCGAACTGTTACACTACCCCCTTCCCACATGAGAAACTCTCATACAATTAAGTTAGGATGACAAACTAGAAATATATGTACTTCCCTGTGAACATGGGGTCCCACCAGGCTAATGCAAAAGCAAGGTGCAAACCCACACTCAAAAAAAAAGACATTTCTTCCTAGTAGCCTACCTACTAAATCAAAGCTGAATCGGTTGCTAATAACGCTAGTTATCTGGCTTGAGATCCTTCACGTGCCAGACACCAATGTCCTTTCCTTTTTCGTCTCTTAGTCGATATGTAACGGTTCCAGTTTTCTCAATGATTTTGCAGCGAACATATTTAGGTGCTAATTTTTGGGATACAGCTTCGGAAGCTTTGGATTGCACCATGTTTTTCTTCCAAACATAGTCTCCTTTATTATACTCCACTTCCCGACGCCGTAAATCATAAGTTTTCTTATTGCGTTCATAAGCCTGATGAAGTCTTACTAACACATCATTATAAAGCTCTGAAAGCTCATTGAGATCTTTTACCAGTTGCTCTCTTGAATGAACCGTAAGATCTTGATAAGTAAACTCAGATAGTTTACCATAATAATCTCCTGAAATAGGTATTGAACGACCAAAATTCAAAAGGCTGCAGTGTAACCAGTAACTTCACTAACTGCGTTTCTCATAGCATGTGCAACTTTATGCAGTTCTTCGTCCCAAAGCCTGTGATTATCTTTCACATATGATCTTAACGCTGTGATGATAACTCTGTTAACTCTTTCCGTAGGGTTAACCTGAGGATGATAGTTTGCATTATACCAAACCTTCTGAACTTGGTATTCCTTTATCAATTTCTTGAATGCCTTACTTATAAATTGAGACCCATTATCCGTCGTTATAATTTGCGGCACTCCATATATAAGAAATACTTGATTTCAATGAAATTATTTATCGAGGTAGCTGTCGCTTTTTCATAGGGTGAATCAGTACATTCTTGGTGAACCAGTCATAAACCACTAAAATAGATGTGTTACCTTTTTCGATCTGGGTAAAGGCTCCATAATATCAACAGATATCATTTGAACAGGATGTTCCACTTCTCTTTCTTTCCCCATTAATCCGATTTTCGACTGATAGTACTTTTTAAAGCAAGGCAGATTTGACATTTCTGACATATCGAGCAATATCTGATTTCATCTTTGGCCAATAATAGCTTTCGGCGACCTTGGACCATGTTTTAAACGTACCAAGATGAGCGGATGTAGGAGCATTATGATTTTGTTTAATGACATCTTCTCTGTAATATTTTGGCAGTACTTGTTTCCACTCTATTAAATTAGAAACAATGTTGTGTTTGTTGGGAACAAATTTGTAAAGCACATTCTTCTCTACTTTCCATGAAGGGTAGTTTGAAGAATTTTTCTGAATTCGTTGCATCATCTTATTATACCATGGATCACACTGGTCTTGGTGTATAGAAATCTGATTTATTATTATTGGTGCTCTTGATAGTGCATCGGGAACCACATTAAATTTTCCTTCCGATGAAGAACTTCATAAGAAAACTGGGATAGTCGTAAACTCCATCTCTGTAACCTTCCGGATGGGCTTTTAATTTGTCCAACCATATTAAAGAGTAATGATCAGTAATGATTTTAAACTTTGTTCCCTCTATGTAAGGACGATATTTTCTACTCCAAACATTACTGCTAGCAATTCTTTCTCGGTGGCACTGTAAGCTCTCTCTTGCTTAGTCAGTGACCTGCTCCCATATGCTATTACTTTTTCGTTCTCGCCCTCACCTTGCAATAAGATTGCCCCAAGACCAACTTCTGACGCATCTGTTTGTATAATAAAACTCTGTGAGAAGTCTGGACTAGTTAAAATCGGTGAGGTAATTAACAACGCTTTCAATTTTGGAAGGCTTGTTCTGCTTCTTGGTTCCAGCTAATGTGTTGCTTTTAGAGCGACCTTTAATAAGCGATAAAATTGGATCAGCTATGGTTGAAAAATTGAAATAAATCTCCTGTACCAGCCTGCCATTCCTAGAAATCTTTTATTGATTTGACAGTTGTTGGAGTTGGAAAACTTGCTATAGCTTGGACTTTTCCGGATCAGTTCGAAGTCCTTCTCTATCAATTACATAGCCGAGATATTTCAGCGATGGTCTACAGAACTCACACTTTTCAAAGTTAATTATTAAATTAGCTTCTTTTAGCGCTAGATAAACATCATTTAGTGTATTCATATGACTTTCAAACGTGGTAGATGCTATAATTACATCGTCCAAATATACAAACACATTATCAAAACGTGGTCCTAGGATATTGTCCATTAATCGTTGTAGTGTTTGGGGACTATTACAAAGTCCAAAAGGTAATACAGTAAATTCAAAAAGTCCTCTCCTAGGTACTGTAAAGGCAGTTTTTTCACAAGACTCCGGTGTTAATTCTATTTGCCAGAAAGCTTTTTTCAAATCTATTGATGATAGAAATTTAGTATCTCTAAATTTATCAAGTATATCATTAACGTACGGTAAGCCGTATGCATCTTTTTGTCACAGCGTTAAGTTTTCTTCCGTCGAAGCATAACCGTATGTCTCCATTCTTTTCTTGACCATTACGATTGGCGAATTCCATGGCGATTGCGAAGGTCTTATCACCCCTAATTTTAACATTTCATCGATTTCTTTATTTAGTGTTTCTAACATATTTGGTGATAACGGATGGTATCGTTGTTTTATGGGTTCAGCATCCCTGTATCTATTCGATGTACTGCTTTCTTTGTTCTTCCTAATTCTTGGCCACTAATTGATTTAAATTTTCCATTATATTCTGTAGTTGATACATTTGATCACTACTGAGATCATCTGTGGTGTTTATAATTTTCTGCTCTAGTGCTGATACTATTTGTTTCTCGTTTATCATACAAAAGTGTTATTGTCAAAATTTGCATGTAATTTAAATATACGACAGACATCCGATCCTAATATTAAAGCATCATTAATAGAATTTGCTATTGTAGCTGTAATATTATGAGTAGTTCCATTAATTTCTGTAGGCAAAATTACTTGACCTAGCGAACACTGTTTGGTACCATCAGCTGTTTCTAGATAAGTAGGAGCAACAGGTCGTTCTATTTTAATCCTAAATTCTTAATTATAGGTAATCCCGTACGTCCTACTACCGTATTAGTTGCACCAGTATCCAATAACGCTAGGATAGGCTGTGTTTTTATACGAACATAAATAAATGGTCTTGGGTCTTGCTTCTTTGTATATAGAATTGTGTTAATTTTTTTGGATGTAGTTGATGTAAAATCTCTAATTCGTTGTAACCAATTTTTCCATTCTGTACTGTTAGCCGAAATGCCATAGTTATGGTTTCGTTGGCTAATACTGAAACCGGCTCTTATACGTTTTTGAACTTTTGCACATTTGGGACAACTACTGTACGTAACTTCTTTTGTTCCGCAAATGTAGCAAAAAAGTGTACGATCCTTTGTACAACGGTGATAGGTATGGCCTTTCTCATTGCAATTGTAGCATGCCAAATCAGCTAACTTCGATATCCGAGTCGATCTATTAGTAAATCTTTTATTGGAGAACATTAAACTTCTTTTTGATGACTGAGGTTGTTGCTCGTTCTTTATTATGGCGTTTATTTGTTTTTGCGTTGTAGCAGGTTGGTATGCTAAATCTGGCTCTAATGGTGCATTTATAGGCAAATCTCTATTTCTAAATTTAAAATTTTGTAACTTTGTATTTTCCAGTTGAAGGCAGAGTTCAATTAATTGATCAATGCTGTCTATTCTTTCTAAACTTAAGTGGCTTGCATAGAAGGGTTGAAGATTTTACGAATATATCTAAGTTGGTCTATTTCAGGCGGTATTTTGATTAATCTATTAAACAAGTTCACCATTGCTGCAATAAAGATTACAGGTTTTTCATCTTGTCCTTGTTTCCTAGATCGTATTTCATTTAACAATACTTCATCATAATCCGCTGGCAGAAAATGTTTCTTTAATTTTTGCTCTAACTCTAGCCATGAGTGAATTTTTCCTTTAAATGACCTATACCAAATGAGCGCTTGTCCTCCAAGAATATCTATAGCACTATTAAATACTTGCTGGTGCGTAAATCCTCTAGCAATTCTCAATTCTTCTACTCGTTCTAGAAATGCATTGACTCCTAATTGCTGTGTATCGCCAGTAAAACAAACATTCCATTTTGCAATTGGTGTAACAAAGTTTGATTTAATGATTTGATGTGTTACAGGTTCATTCTGCATTGGTGATTCTAGATTAGCTAATCTTGCTTCTAAATTTCGAATAGACTCTTTGTTAACAGTTGGGATTATTGAAATTTGTGTATTAACTAAACTTGTAGTTTTATTTATTGGGCTTGATTGCTGTGGATTTTCTTCTGTAGCAACTACAGGGTTAATGTCCGTACTTTCTTGTATTTGAGATTCCATCCGAGAATTCACAAATGTTTCTAAATCATTTTGAAACATTATTTCGGAATCAACCTCACCTAACATATCCAAAAATTCCAGACATTTACTGTTTAAAATATTAACTTTTTGTTGTAACTCATCTGTTACTTCTATATATTCCAAGCGGCGACCAATATGCAGAAGTTTAGCTTTAAGGCGTTTATTAGTTAATTTGGATGGTTTGTCCAAAAACTCAAGCAAGGGTTGGCGTAAAGTTTCCAAGGCTTCCTCACAGAAATGTAGCTGTTCGTAGGGATCAAATTTACATTCTGGATACTTATAAACTAATTTTGGGTCTATTTTTTCTTTTGAAATAAAACTTCTCAAAAGTTTCCTTTTATTTTCTAATAGCATACTATCACAAGCTTTACCTCTAATTGCTAATTCCCAAGACAATTCTTGTGTGGAAAGACAATTAATCCAAGCCATGCTAAATAAATTGCAAAAATATTTAAATAACAAAAGGACGCAATTAAACGACAGAAATTTTCGATAAATCCAAAAGCTTCTTTTCAAAAAAATTAATTTGTCGAATACGAATTTTGTTCGCTAATAATGCTGAAATCCTCAAGTTAAAATTTAATACAGATTAAGTTCACTTTCCGTTATTATATTTCGTTGCGAAGTAATTGATAGTATTTATACTATAAAATAATAAATCCAATCAAGGTTTGGTTGATGATCAATGGGTCTACCCTTGTAAATCAAATTAAATGATCCCTAGTAATCACGAGGACAATTTTCAGTATCCTTTAGTTTATCATAGCGCTCCCCAAATCTTTTTTTTAGAAGGATTTGTGGTGCTAGTATAAAACGCTAAAGGTAACTACGCCACCTACGCGACCTATATACGTAGTAAAAAATTAATAACATTCATCAAACAATTAATTAAATAGCAAATCAAAATCACTGGTACATGTATATGCATCTATATAATTCACATGTACTTATTAAAAACCAATCAGTTACTTCGTAATTTATTTCTGTAAAATTAAATTAAATATTTAAATCCATGTGACAACCACCGCAAAAATAAGTAGCAAAATTATTATTGGGCGCCATGTGTAACCTTCCTTATCGTGCTTCTAAATAATTTTGAAACATTATTTCTTTCTTAATAGATATTTACTTTGTTACTTAAATCTTCTGGGAGACCTTATCATCAGGGCTAAAACCGTGGGTTCTTTGTTTTATCTCTGCGATAGTATACACATGGAAATAATTTATCCAACAAAAACTTCACTGATTTAGTTTGAAATAAGACAAACAACATGTGATATAAATACGTATAATAATTGTAATTGAACTAACAAGATAATCAAGCTGCAAAATTATTTTAGTAAAACTAATAAAAATTTAATCTTTAAACAATTTTAATTCTCTTAGAACTTTAACAAAACTGTAAATTTTACTTCAGTAAATTTTCTTTCTTTTCTTTTTAATACTTACAGTGTAGCAAAAGGCTAACAAAATAAACCGTCGTGATATGAGCTCATGTCCCGGAGGTTTTTACAAGATAAAATTTAGAACGTATTTATTCAAACATAAATTAAAGCATTGCATCTTCACAATGCAATTAGTATAGAAACATTTGCGACACAAACAATTATTATAAGTTTTTTTATAAAAATGTAAATTGGATACATACATAAATACCTGAATAAAGTATTTTCAACGTATTTGACCTCAACACACTTCAGGGCAAAACGCGATCAATGGAAATAACCACATATGGTGTGACCTCATGGCGGACACTCGAACACCTGATCCTCTAACCCAAAGAATCTTAATCCAAAAAAAGCAAGCTTTCCAGGAATCAATCCAAGATATAGATACAGTGTAAATTAGTTCAATATCTCTGCTGATAATTTCTAATTTATTCGTTTTATAATACTCGAACAAGTATTCAAATTCACTTAAATGGCAATCTAACCAAAACCATATTGAAGTGAACAACACGTTTTAAATATTAAATTAATTTTGATTTGCTACAACAGATAACCTTATGTAAAAATCATTGTATAATAAATAAAATCAGCTTACCCTAGCCGGCAATTTAATTTATTCTTAAGAAGAAACGTTTCTAACAAGCAAACTAACGTTTGGAAAATAGCACGCTGCTTCGTGTCCATCTTCCACCAAAAGTTGAATAAGATAGCCCGATCTTATCAAGTGCGCAGAATACTAAAATATGCCTTTTGATCCCTACCTAACAGAATTTCGACTCATAAGACAAAGGAACTTGCTTTTCCGTTTAACGTATAATCTAAATGGAGGTAAATAAAGTTGCCTAACGTCCAGATTCGTAGCAGTTAAATCGAACTGTTACATATTCTCAATCGAATACCAATGCTCTGCTTTGTTGAATCAATATTTCAGTCCGGTTACCCTTTGTTTCCAAAATCATCTCGTGCTTTATTCGATATTTCTTTGTATATGCTTTAATCTCTTCCCTTAAATACCACTTGAAATTCCAAACTTCAGATCATAAATTAGCAGCGTATTAGAATTGTCCCATAATTAGAATTATTGCCTTAGGACCATAGATTAGAATTATAATTATTTTCGACGCGGATTAGAATTGAACCATAAATAGTCCACAATCCCTATATCATTATAAATATTTAATTTAAATTAATTACCCAATTTCTACACACGTTTTCTGAAAAAAACGGCAAAAACTCTTCATGTATTCTTAACGCAGCACTATTTTCACTATAATATGAATTTTATTTAACTAACGCGTGAATTTCTGATTAAAAGTGTTGCGAATTCAACGTGCTTCCAGTTAAGACTGAGGTGCCTTATCACGTGTGACTGTTATACAGCTTTTTCCCACTACCTTGGTATTGGTTTCAGAGCAGTATTACATATTGTTGCGACCAACCACGTTTGTCCAGTGTTTTCAAGCTGGTTTCTGTTGAAACTCTTTTGTATTTCCGTGTCATGTTGTTTATTTACAATCTTTGATTGCTTTATTATTTGTTATCGTGGCCGACCTTTTAACTTACGTTTGTTGTTTTGTGTAGATAATGCTTTTGGATAATTGTACAAAATAAATTATGTAACTCTAATGTTGTTTTCGTATTTATTTAAACTGATCTTTGAAAGTGCGTTTTCTTATCAAAGTGTTCATTGTTCGTTTTTTATCACAAGCGTAATTGAATGCGGATTTATTAGGTTTTGTCTTATCGTCTGCGTCTTTATTTTATGAACTTGTTAAACACTCCTCAACGTAGTTTAATTACATGTACGTTTATCTCTGCTGAATACGCGTTCTATTATTGAAAGATGTGCTTACTGGCATTGTTTAAAGTTAATTACGGTCTATATACAGGGTGTTAAATGTTTGCTATTTACATAATGTAGGAATTACTTATTTTTCTACTAAATAAATGCAGTTTTCTGATTCACATTGCTATTTATAGTTACTACACGACCGTTACTACTCAATACACCCCTAAACAACCCCTTATATATATATATAAAGTATAAGTAGTGGGTTTTAGGTCTGTTGGAAAATCAATTAGACTCTTTTTTTATTACCTAAATTTTTGAATATATTTATTTTCTTCTTCAGTGGTATAAATTGAGGTTTAAAATATATTTAATGGCATCAAATATATAAATAAAATAATTGTAAAGGTTTTTAAAACATATAATAAAAAACTATTTTGTATAGGTTTAAATGTTGTGTTCTTTTAGTATATCATTTAAATAGTATACTTCAAAAAAACACACAAAAATATACAAAATAGTTTTATTATATGTTTCAATAACCTTCTACATTATTTTATTTATATATTTGATAGCATTACATATATTTTAAACCTCAATTTATACCTCTGAAGAAGTGTATAAATATATTCGAAAAGGGGTAACAAAAACAGTCTAATTGATCTTCCAGCAGTTTTTGAAGTAAATCTTTTAAATGCTATACTTAAAAAACACACAACGTTCAAACCTATACAAAATAGTTTTATTATACGTTTCAACAACCTTTTACATATTTTATTTATATATATGATGCCATTACATATATTTTAAACCTCAATTTATACCTCTGAAGATGAATATAAATATATTCCAAAATTTAGATAATAAAGAAAGGGTCAAATTGATCTTCCAGCATACCTAAAACCCACTACTTTTACTTTATAATAAAATAAGGTCATAAAATAATTACCTGTTATATATATATATATATATATATATATATATGTTATGGATTCAAAGGGTTAAATTTGGGGTAAGCAATGCAATTTCAAACACCCTGTATAGAGAAACGAACAATTTATTTACGCGCAATTTATTTCATTTATTTAATTTAAACGAACAAGTATTGACGTATTTTTATAATTAATAATTGAAAAGTAAGAGATTCATAAAGAAAACCAGTTTTAAAACCAAATAAGAAACGCAGAATTCGTTTAATTTATTTTAATTCAACGTGTAATAACGTCAGAAAACGCATCAGGGTATATAAAATCAATAATCCCAAGGCAAAAGCTTTCTTAACAAACAAACAGACGTCAGAATACCGTGAAATATAAGCTCCGAGAAGTGTTATTTTAAACGATCAATAATTAGAACACCTGCATGTTTGGAAGGTTATTTTCTTCGTATTTATAAGCATAATAACGCAGGCTTCAAAGAATATATTTTCTAAGTGTCAGTTGTTTCAAGTAAAGAACTAACGAAGTTTCTTAAAGAGCAGAAGGGATGCACAATCAATAAGATGCTACAGATATAGATGGGTATAAAAGCATTCGATTTCAAACGCACGTATTCAACCCACGTGGACGCGGTCAGCAATATCGATTTTCTACCACTCGAGTGTGGTTGGAACGCGACATCAAATATGCATAAGACGGAGATAACAATATTACAGGCGGAGTTTTATGACGCTACAGGACTGTATAATTGGTTGAAATAGATAGTTTTACAACAGACGAATACGCGACAGATAAATGCGGTTGTTTGGACGACATAGCGTGTTGACGACGTAAAATTTCTGGAAGTTTTAAGACGGTTATGCCAAAATTTGCAGAAATGTTATTTTCAATTAAGTATTTCGCGTAAATAGTGGCCGAGGGGTGGCATTTTTAGTGTATACATACTGAAAGAAAATTAATATCCCTCTCTTTTATTCTCTTTATTTTCGCATCGTTTAACTACGTACAATAATTGACCGACGTTATAGTAAAGGCTTGTGAGTATTGAAAACTTGTATAATTCAGTAAAATAGTATTAGGGTATTTGGGGCCTTATAGTTATTAACGCGAGTAGTGGCGAGTGATTTAAATTAACTAAGGTCCAACGAATACCTTACCAAGCTAGAAAATTAATAAAGCAATAAACAAGTGTAATATACATGTATTTGGATGTTGGAATGGTATGGTAAATGGGTAGCACGAAGCTCGGTGTAGACTGAGTTATCATCTGGTGGAGCACAGCGCATAATCACAAAATCAGGGGTTCTGGAAGAATAAAGCATCATCGACGGAGATGGAGTCTTGAAGCATTTTCCAGGTAACTCGTTTGAATTTGCTGTTATTTGATAAACTGTTGGAATTATTTGTGATGTGTGAGTGAACTTTGATGGTTGTTTTTGGTAATTTAACGTATTGGAAAGATACGTGTACTAGACTATTTTAGGGTATTTTGAATATTGAACAAAAGGTGTACGTAAAGCTTATTAAATTTCATGATGAATTTAAATTTAATTGTTAAGGGTACATGGGTTTATTAATTTTGTAGTGATGGTATGCAAGGTGGAAAGCATACATTAATAAAATGGGTTATAATGAGCTCACCATACTCCAGTGTGCAGTAATAAATAGAGATAAGGTATTATTTGGGGCCCATTTACTCCTGTTGTATTAAATGTGTTTGCAATTAAAATTTTAAAACAAGGACTTTACAAAATAGCACTTATGGCGTTGTAACTATAGCACCAAACTGTACATATCTGAATGTAAAATAAAGATTGTATGATTGTTGTATTATTTTGTGATTTCATTGAATGGTGTGTGAATGGGAAGGAAGAATGATTGTTAATTTAGGTATACGAGAAGAGGCACAGCTGAGCTAGCCAAGGAAGCTGGTGAAGATATTTTGTAGCAGAAGAAGAATCCGGGTAAGAAAATTTATTTATAAAATTTTAGGATTTCTGAAAATTATTTTTTTGACACTGGCGAGGTCCAGAGTTTAAATCCCCTTCCACGGCATTTGCATCTTTGAAGAAGTAGCTTGTAGGTTATTTAATACAAAAGTTTTCAGTTTCTGTGTATATTGAGCATCGCTAATTTAGGAGGGCATATACCTTAATTGCATAAAGTGTACATAATTTAGCATAGTGTAGAGCTTTAATCAATGTTAACCTTGCAAAGGTGTAGTGTAAAAAAGAAAACTGTTGTAGATAAACAACTTATGAACGGTTGAAGGTTCTAAGAAAGAATGTGCAAGCAAACAATTCATTTCTAGCAACAGGAGAACGTTGAATATGTTCATAGTATTAATTTAAAAGGAGGGAAGATAGTATATTTTAAAGACTTCTAGTTAAACGCTCAAGATAGTTATAAACTAACGAACAACAAGTTTATTTGAGGTAGCGTGATGAACGTTGTATACCAATGGATCGATATTAGATAGAGGGGCCGTGTTTTAACATGTATTGAAATGAGACAAAATTTAGGTGTGCATTCACTTTGAAACAACTAGGGGAGACAGGGACTAATATAATAATGAACACATGAGAAACAGTGATAGTTGGTAGGAATTTACATACAGATAGGAGATGGATGATACTCGAGAGAGGATAGATGTTAGAATATCATGATACTTGTAAACTTGGGAAAAGAGATATAAAATACGGGATAGACAAGGACACAATAAACTGGTAACTCGCATGGGGAATATAGGAAGGGTACTAAATAGAAGACAAAACATTTTTGGATATAAGGTAGAGCGAGGCTATACTGTATATACCTGTATTCGAGAGGCATGTTTTAAATGCTTGTGATTGTTTCAGTTGACGAGGTACTTCAACGAATTCGACGGCCGTTGTAAATTTTAATTAGATTTTCGGAGTAGAGAATTTATTTTGGGTTCAAAATTCTGAGATTTTCGAGGCGGTTGGCATACGGCTGCCAGTTTTACATAGAATTGTTGAAAGTTAACGATGCGATTTTAGGAATCGACGACGGTTGAGTGTTTTTTGTGTAGAGTGTTTTTGAGTATTGTGAACCGTTGTACAAATTTACCAAGAAAGTTTGTTTGGAGTAGTGGTGTGTTCTTGGAAGTGAACCTAGTCCGGGGGCGGAATTTTGGTCTATATAAACCACCGCAAAACGGTGAGTCGCTCTCTGTTAAATTTCATTCAAGCTTCGAACTACTTTTAGTAAGCGAATAGTGAGTTTTTATACTTTATTGAAATCATTTCAACGTACACAAGTTGGTGTACTGTAGAAATAAAAGTTTTAAATTTTTTTAAAATATATTTTGAAAAATCGAAGCATGATGCATTGCAAGTAGAAATTACTTTCTTAATTTGATGGCTGGTGCTTGCTGAGCACTCAAATGGAATAGTGGATGTAAATGGAACTTAGCTGATGTGTGGAGGATTGTAGTTATTGTAGAAACAAAATTTTGGATAGATGATTACTATCCCAAGTGATGTGAATCAACTTGGGGTGATTCCAGAACGTTCAGTCGTTGATGTCAGCGATGAATTTGTAACGTGCATTTTTGGTGGCCTAACATTTTTAGTCTACTTAATTCTTAAAATACATCGTTTTTGGATCGCGGTTTGTATAAAGTAAATACTTCCGCCTAGTTTTCAGATTGATATGCAAGTTGACTCGCTGGTATTAATTTTAAAAGATGGTTTAGTTGTAAATTGGAATACTCGTAAAATTACTTTCCACTTGTCGTTAATAAATAATCCCGCTGTAACTAATATGTGGATATACAGTCTAGGTAGGCGATCAGAAGTTGTACTAGTAGGATTAGATATAAACAAAAAAGGAATATAGGAATTACGTTCAAGATACTGTTTCGTTCTGCTTTTAACTCGATGCACGCGGGTTTTAAGGACATGGTTATGCAACTAATATACCTAGTTCCTTCGCGTGATAAGGTCCGCTGCTAACCCCAGTGAAATCAGTCAGTGTGATTAGGGTAAGTTGTGATAAGTTCCATCAACACCCTCACAGTATAGGGTGCAGTGCTTCGTTAGTGCCAGACATCGTGGATCCCACACTGCAATGGCAAGGAAGCGGTACTGAAGGACTTTGTGTAAGTTGCACTATTTCCTATTTGTTCTTACTGTAAATATCTACCCGTTGTTTTTGCAATATTCCTTGTCGTTCTGATACCTTTTCCATAGACTTGCCCGCTATTTAATAACAGAAAAAAAAAGAACAATCAACCCTACTGAATGACTCCGAACAATTGTGCTTATCTACTTATTTATGTCTTAGCTAAAAATTTTACTAAATTACTTAGATTAATTATGTCTTACCTATTTATAAAGAACAATCAACCATACTGAATGACTCAGAACAATCGTGCTTATCTACTTATTTATGTCTTTGCTAAAAATTTTACTAAATTACTTAGAGTAATTATGTCTTACCTATTTATATTTTTTTGTTACATTTTACCTGAATTATGTTTAATTGGTGAGTGATGAAACGTTTCTGCTACTCCCCAATATGGCCTCACTTTGTACTCAGAATTTTTCTGTACTGCTATTACTGTTGTTAGATTATAGAGTTTATCTAAACAGTTGCTCTTATTTATTCTATAAAGTACTGAACGATTTATACTTGATCCATAGGCTATGGTTTTTTTTCTCTGTTTCAGGTTTGCAGGACTAATTGGTTTTTCTTTCAGGTTTACTATTCTAATTTCTCTATGGCAGGTACTGGTACTAACTCCTGACAGCCGCGTTCCTTCTAGATTAGTCTGCTTTCTACAACCCCCCCTACTCTCTGATTGAGCCCGGTCACTGTGGTTTTCTTGGATTTTCTTTTGTTACGCACGGCTACGAGCCAACGTGACATAACTTTGACGCACAACGTGGCGTCTACTAGAAATACGTAACAGTTTAATGGCAGATACCTGTTTGTGCTATACTCTAGGTAACTGATATTTTTGCAAAACATTTATTTTGTGATTATTTAGTGTTATGACATTCTGTGCTTTTGGGGTGTATTTTGGTGAATTCTATGGACAAAGAAATTGAGTATTTAATATAGATAATGAATCATTTTAAAAATATGTCGAGGTCGAAATTTGTATCATAAAATATTTGTGTATTAACGGCTTATGTAAAAGGTAGATGGGTTTTAGGTGTTTTCAGTGCAAAATAAGTTTAGCACTAGTTCAAAAGTTTATTATGAGCTCTTATTAGACCAGGGTTTTAAAGAAAGGTTATGGTTAAGCCCAGTTACTTTCAATAATTACTAAAATGTGTTTTAAAAGGAATTACTCTAAAGTGAGGATGGTTATTATGTAATCTAGGGGAGAATCTATAATAATAGGAAAAATATTTTTTTGCAATAAAGTTTTTATATTGGAATAAATGGTGATAATTTTGTGTAGTCGAGTTTTCTTTCTGCAATAGTAGGGCAGTAATTTCAGAAAACCCCCAGAGAAGCCATGGTGTATATCCCCGAGGAAGCAGCATGTTAAACAGTGTAAAAATCTAAAAGTTTTGGCGTATAAAAAGAGTATCATCTTCAGAGGATAAAATAAGTATTGAAGTTGAAAGTAAGTTAAGAGGAGTTTATGTTTTTCAGATAGATTTCAGGAGTAGGATTGATGTTCAAATTGTGAGGCACGAGTCGGTACTGAGATAATTTCGTAGCATTTCTATGTCGGCCCAACAGTGGGGCTCAAATTAGTGATCCGAACTATTTCAGCCGCAAGACTCAGAGCATTTTTATCACGCTCAAAGTGTGGGGCACGAATTTTCCAGCTTGTTTCCAGAAAGAGTAAATCGCAGCAAATTATGACGGCCCAACGCTGGAGCTTGAATAAAGGGAGATTCAGAGCTATCTATATATATATATATATATATATATATATATATAAATATTTTAGGTAGTTAATTACACAAGGTAAGTTGATAAATACTATCGTATTACAGTGAATAAGATGAAATAATAACTTAGACTTTTATGCAAAGCCCAAATGATCATTTTAAATCGAGCTAGTAATTGAAAGAAGGAAAATATATGGTCTTGCACAGGACTTGAATTTGCATCTTGGTTTTGCCGGAACCATGCGTTTACCAATTACGCCACCGAGACCGTTGACGACAATTGGAAAATTTACAAATTTAAATCGTGTACACAACTATACATAAACCTAACTTTCAATTACGTTTGGCATTTTTGTCAATTATATCTGACATTGTCAAGTTTTTGACTTATGTCAGTTATAGACAGGAAGCGACGCTCAAAATTACGGCTATAATCCAAGTATTAAATATATAAATATCTTAGGTAGTTAATTACACAAGGTAAGTTAATAAATACTATCGTATTACAGTGAATAAGATGAAATAATAACGTAGACTTATATGCAAAGCCCAAATGATCATTTCAAATCGAGCTAGTAATTGAAAGATGAAAAATATAAGGTCTTGTCAGATATGATTGACAAAAATGTCAAACGAAATTAAAAGTTAGGTTTATGTATAGTTGTGTACACGATTTAAATTTGTAAATTTCCCAATTGTCTTCATCGGTCTCGGTGGCGTAATTGGTAAACGCATGGTTCCGGCAAAACCAAGATACAGGTTCAAGTTCTGTCCATTCCACGGTACTTATATAGCTTAGTTCGGTTACCTGATTTAAGCATCGCAATTAAAAATGACTTTTTTCATGTTTTAGAAAATATTCCACTAGTCAAGCTTTTATTAACGAGAATCACTAAAGCTGGATACAGACTGTCACAGCACTGGAGAAAGAGTAGTGTGGGATTGCCGTCAACTCTTGCATTTTTAGATGTATCTAAGGTTAAAGTTCTTCTTTTTACTTCCACACTGTAATGATATGTCCAGCACGATTGGTGTTAATATCAAATATACTAGAATAGCCTGCCGGTTGAGTAGTATTAGTAGTAGATGGAATAGCCACCAAAGTAGCACCGAGTAGTTCATGTTGTTGTAAAAGACAGTATAAGTACCAGGATAAAGGTCATAAGCAAAGATATCGTTGTTTAACCAAGTTTCTGTCAATACTATAATTTTAAAATTGAAAGAACATACTGCCCGGTAACAATCAATAGTCTTTGTGCGCAGACTACGAACATCTTTGTAGGAGTATAGATGTATGCTTATTATTACTTTACGGTTTTGTTATTCATAAAGCACGTGGATCAATATCTGCCGATATCTTAAGTCATCAGTGCTTTGTAAATAGCTTTTGGTCTTTTTTATATTCAAGCTTATTTAAGCCAAATTTGCAACTCAAATAAGTACATAGCATATTTATAATACTTTATAAAATTTAGATTTCTATACCTGAGTAAACTGAAGCGGAAGATTCTCGTGAAATCTTGAATTATATTCTGCTAAACTTGCAAAGCATTGGAATATTTAAAAAATTAGTATGTACTGCGGCCCTGCTTGGTCTACCCGTGGTTGTAGTAGAATGTAACAAAGCATTTGTACACAAAAGGTAATTGATGTCACACTGCGGTGTTACACCTTTTGTATGAACTATAGTTGCCAGGTACGAGACTGCATTTAAAGATCGCAATAGGTACATTCAATTTGTTATTAAAACTTTTAGTGAGAAATTTCGAGAATGTGATTTTCTTGTAAATGCTAGTCTTCGAGAACAATTAAGATGTATATAAATTTGCGGGTATAGTTGTTGCAAGTCAGTTCTGAACGAGATTCACTCTTGACATAAATCGTCTATTCGGTATAAATTAATTATAGTAATTAGTGAGTGCTTCGCATATAAAGTAATTGTAGAGCTTTGAGATTAAATTAACTAGGAAAATAGAACCGTAGTTTAAGAAGATTATAGTTCTACTATTAGCGACTAGCTGAAAGTAAATTATTGCGTGAGCTTTTAGAAATTTTATTGTAGCTGCGAGTGCTGAGGTTTATCTAACCAGTTTGAAAATAGAGAACTGTTTTTATTGCAAATAGGGTTTTTGTTACAGTGCGAAAAGATAAACAAAATTTTTTGTTAAATAACGATTTTCTTAAATTCTATAGTAAGGCATGTATAGAAAAATTTTGGAAGCATTTTTGTATTCTAAAGAATTTAAAAGTGGTAGTTTTCAGAACAATAGCGCTTGCTTAATCGGTGGTGCGTTTCAAGTTTTTTAATGTACGCAAGTACTTGCCTGTTCCATTCTGATACCAGGCTTGTGGTTTAAATATAAATAAATATTTCATATTTGTGTAACCAGTATAACCATCAATCTGCTCAAATTAAAACTCCCTCAAAACTTTGCTTTCGCCCCATGCGTTTTCAGATTTTGGGTATTCCATTCCCATTGTAACGCAAGCTGCGTTATATTATAATCCCGGCTGGATTTGAAGTGTCAAGGGACTTAGGTAGATAATTAAACAAAATTACTAATGATCAAATCTTTTATTCAATTCGTAAGTTTTTGTTTTGAGGCATTTCTACTTAAATCAATATCCAATATTATCTTCTCTGTATTGTTTAAAAATAACAGATACCCGCCCATTATTCTCATTAATGATCGTCATTTATTGTTTCGCTTTATATAACTTTAATGTAGTTCAATAATGACAGTTGAGTAGAGGGTTCGCGTATTACCAATTACAAAAAGAAATTGATAAATACATTGCACTACATATAAAGCAAGATGCGATTTTCACTGTAATCTATTTATATCGACATTTTATAGGGTATTTCAATAAGAAGCATAGAATTTTAATTGCGCGTTATTTTCATGGTGTCACAGATACAGAGCTCATATCCTATCACTGTTATCTACAAACCAAGTACCGTCAAGATGGCGCATAACACGACTGAGGAACAGTAACGTGTGAACAAATTTATTATGAAAACAATCGATCATTTACAGCTGCATTAAGAAAAATACTTAGAAATTTAGAAAGACACCAAGCACGTGAAAAAATAACACTTCGGAAATTAATTAATAAATTTAAAGAAACCGGTTTTGTTAAGAGCAGAACAATACCTGCTTGTCGTGGTTTGCCAGATGAAGATATTGATACAGTGAATGAAGGTATAAACAATAATCGAAAAACGGTTAATTCGACGTCGTTTACTACAGTTGAACATTTCAAAAGCAACAACGCATCGAATTTTTAAAAAATAGATGCATCCAACGCCATTCAAAATTCAATTGACACAACAACTGAAGGAAACACACCATTTTCAGAGCCGTTCGTTTGTCAATTGCGTGTTAGACAACAACCAAGGTAATGTCAAGTTTAGCAGGTAAATTATGTTTAAAGATGAAGCACACTTTTATATAGATGAATATGTCAATCCTCAAAATTCCTGCTAATGTCGAAATGTCGACATGTAAATCACGAAAAACAAATGCACCGACAGAGATACACTGTTTGCTACGCATTTCAGAATAGTGTTAATGCCGTTACAGAATAACAGTTTTACCCATTGTTAAAGTTTTCATTTAAATTTAAATTTTCATCATATGCGATTAACTAGTACTAGCAAGATTGCTTTATCACCAGCTGGTTTTCTCATCAGGGCTTTCCGGTTGCCCTTCCACAAAGTGGGAAGTGGTCATTTTGAATTATTCTGAATCGCGGTTTAGCGATTTCTGGTGCTTTTTTTTAGGGGTTTCATGTACCCTTGGTACCCCGTAATGCAATGAGTACCGATTTTTGTAACAATGGATACTTTTCTTCATGTAAGTTCTTGGTTACAACCAGTTTTGCTATCTCAATTAGAAATCCAAAGACAACCATGCAGTATTCAACAAATAAAATATTTTATCAACCTAGGCGAAGTCTGTGACCCTGTAATTGTTAAACATAATTAAGTTACGCATGGCAACGTTTACTGCGACCGATTATAGTTGCAATTCTTTTTATTGTAAAAGATCTATTTGAATTGTCTTTTTTGTATAATTTTAGAGGGAGGATACTCGTAAGCTACAGCTCTGCAATTGCCTGCTAAAGCTAGGTTGTTATAAAATAACTTTCTTTTGCTGCCGAACGATTTGATAATATTTTAGGTTTTATTTGTTTTATTTTGGCAATCTTGAATATATTTATGTTGCGGTCAGACCTCATCAATTGATTTTGGGCAGTTTACTGATTAAGTTCAAAAAGTGACCCAAATAAGTGAGCATGTAACGTTGTTTTTTTTTATATGGCTGGCTCCACGTTGTGAGCCAGTGAAACGTTTTTGTTATTTATTTGTTTTGGCGCAAATAATACTTATTGTTCCAAAATCTTCTGACACAACTAGGGGTCTATTCCTGGGAGAGCAATGAGAAATGGGGGTAAGTCAAATTCTGTTTGCAGATCAAACTTAAGCTAAATCAAATAGGCGCCACCAAGTCCTGATGTAATCATGATAATTGCATAGCATAGTTCTAAGGGCGGACGTGGAGACCCAACGAAAAAGATCGCCTTCGCTGACAAAACCTGTCTTAATAAAATAAGACGCAGCTCCTGTAAGAAATTGTGATAGTTAAATAAATAAAATAGTGAAACACCTTTTGTGTCCTGCAAAATACATAAAGAAATAATAAAAAGTATTTCCAATATAACATTGGCATCAATTTATTACTCAGAAGGGTTGTAGCTTTATGTAATAAGATTTGATCACACTTGATTAAAATAAAAAAACCTTTAATCTTGAACCAATTGTTTACTAAAAGATCTCTTTTAAAATAATATAACTTGTAACAAAAAATTTAATCATTAACTGCATCAATCTTAAACTTTTAACTTTCATGTTTGTCTTTATTATTTTCAATCAAACACTTTACTTTAAAACATGAACTTGTTGTACAAATAGGGTTCTAACCTGGACAGATCTTTTCAGGTAGATAACAAATTAATAGCTCCTAACAACATTAGCATTTTAGCTTTCAAAATTATGTATACTAATTTTAATGTAGATAAAGCTGATCACAAAAATAGACATGTTTACATATATTGTACTAAAGCTGTTCAAAGCATTTGCTTTTAAAATAACATCTGTTAGCTGTGCAAAGTAGAAAGATATGACGTCAGTAACACCTGTTGACATTACCGATAATTCATATGGAGCAAAGCATGTTGTTTTTAGAACATTAAATCAATGAACTTTCGTTTTACTACTGGTAAATCCAGCTCAACAATTAGTTGGAACTTTTACAATGTATATGTATTACGCATCAAAGCAAGTTAACGTGTTCCAAATTTTGAAACACATAAAAAAACTTATAGCTATCTACGAACCAAAACTGCAATTGTCGCATTGTGACAAAGGAAGACGGGATCCCCGTTCTTCAAGCAACGATAACAGCGTTTGCAATTTGAAACCAATTCATCCAAATCAACTTCTATAATTCCTTCGTTCCACGTGTCGAATCACATCCTTTCGCCTTACATTGTGCAGCAGTCGTACTCTCAAAGTTGAATTACGTCACCTTCTAAAGGTTGCATCTTACATGGGTTTTACTGTGTCCTTGTGTGTTTTAAAAGTTGCATCCCACTTGTCGCGCTAAATAAATTATCTCAAATTATACAAGTTCGCAAAATATATACATTACCGACTGTTATTCAAAGGTATCCTAACTATTTGAAATGGATTCGCAGATTGCCGGCCTCCAGCCAAGGGTACATGTTGATATCTCTATCACTTGTGGCCGACTATCTTATAACCAGCTCGGGCGGTCGCGCCGTCAGGAGGGGAACAATCAAACAGAGATGTGCTTGTAAATAGCTGTATACGACACAGATATCTGAATATAACTAGATTATTAAAGGACGATGCAGGCTTAGCGTATTCCTTTTGAAGTTGAATGCAAATTATTATTGTTATTAATAAAATAGTTAAATTATTCTTGAAATTATATGCAAAGAATTATTATTATTAATAAAATTGTTACACTATACTTGAAATTATATGCAAAGAATTATTATCGAAAATAAAATTGTTACAAGCGTTTACTGAATGAAGCCGATGCGATTTCTAATTGAATATTCTTGTTTAACCCCTACACTCCCGAATTGCTAAGTGGGCCGGTTAAAAGTGGTGCGCGAGCAGAGACTCAATTGCAAAGAAGGAATCGCTTAGAAACTGCACTTGCCCGGTTGGATTTTTTATTGATGGCTTTTCACAATTTAGTTTACTAATACATGAGAATTATGGCAATGCACTCAGAACTGAGGAGCTGACCTCCGAGCAATCACTCGGTAATGTTGATTCTACAACATAACGGTTAATAACAAAACTTACCTTTCTTCGTTCCAAATTAGCGTTGGAAAAGTTAAATTCTTTACTCATAAGTTCATACGCTTTAGTAAACCTTGATATTAGGGCAGAACTTAACATATGTCTGTCCCAAGTTATTTGAGATGGTTGATTTAATTAAGAAATATTTAAATAAGTTTTATCGTCCGACTACGGTTGAATGTTCTGTGACATTCCCTTAGAAATAATTATAAGCACAAGTTGCCTATTATGTTCAGATAAATCCCTACCAAGCGGCTCATTTATTTTTTTATGGTTTCCAAAATTCAATCCGTGTGTTGGAATTAGGTTGAGAAAAGCGGAGGTCCCGAAGTTTTAATGGAGTAATAACCAACCACCCTTGCAAGGTCACAATTTACATAAGAATCAGGTGCTGAAGCTATACTGGATTGCAGGTTAGTACTTGAATGTATTATTGAATCCATAAATCGAACGTACTTACACGTGCGTTTGTGTTTAGATTAAGTTTTTACTTAGTATATTTACTACATACTGGACTTTTAATATTTGGTTAAGATTTTACTGTATAACTGTGATGAAAACTTTCCTATTAGATTTAAAAATGTTTAATCAAATGGCATAAATAATGTGTATCTCTGATTTTTCATTATTGTAAACGGTACATTTACAGTTTCTGCCGTACTAGTGTTGTGATTTTAAAAAAAAAATGCGTAATTGAAAATTGCAGTTAGCAGTCATAAATAAATTTATGAAATTACGTTTGCTTTAGATTTAAATGAATTTTCAGGTATATTTTAAGCTAGTGTCACTCTCCTGATTTCAATATTTTGGCATCCCCTTTGTTATTCATTTTAGGGCAATTCCCTAGCATCTTGGCGACATTAGGTGGCGTCGAAGATATTTCCTGATTAAGACCACATTTCGATAGCATTCTGAAACCCTCTTTAAACACTTACACCACACGTCCTACTCAGTTAACCGGTCAAATAACAATTATCATACAGTCGAAGTTTCCGATATTTTACTGGGACGGCATTTTTAGCGCAATTATTCACTATGGGAGGCTCCGTGGCGTAGTGGTATGTGTGTGACTACTACGCCCAAGGTCCCGGGTTTGAATCCTGCCACGGTCCGCTAGGAAAATGTTAGGCGAGCATTTTTCACAAAAATACGCCCTCGTTCGGATGAAAAGTAAAATGGGGGCACCGTGTGTGAGTGTTGTCATGCACATTAAAGATCCATACCTTGCTTGGAATAGCAAGGGTTCGGCAAAATTTCAAATTTTCCAGGTAAAAAAAACTCGCTTCCTGGCCAATGTAGTACCTTCGGGTGGAGCGTTGGAAAATTACATGTAAGGAGTAATTCACTGAATTTTCTGTGAATTACCTGCTAGATATTCTGAGGTCCAAAAACTAGACGCAACAACTCCTTTATCTCATGTACTCGCATGATTCAATAAATTGATGCCTAACGACAAACTTTGTGATGATCAATCAACCACAGTCAGTCAATGTCTAGATTTATTTGATCTTATTGGTAATACCCACGAGGTGGAAAAGTTAGACATTTCTAATTCCGAGGTTAAAAATATTGAGCACGAGGTTAGCAAAATACGGAAAACTTCACCGAGCCTGCTGCTAATTCTGCTATTGGCCATGCTCATGTTCCTTTTACAGTACCTTATAGTCAGGAATAACCGCTAAATAGAAATACCGAGTTACAATTTGATCATCGCAAAGATGATGAATTTTCACAGCTTGAAAATATTATTCCGTAGCAAAGTAAATCCTCACCAGTTTGTAATGGAGCATCACTTTTAATGCAGATACAACCGTTATGGGTGTTAATTCATTCCTAAAACCCGTTGAAGTATAGCGCATTGCTACGAAACCACTACTTGAATGAATGCAGTAGCATAGTCAATTGAGTTTTAGGTCAGGGCCTGATCTGGTTCAGGGTGATTAGGCATCGAGTTTCTAATTAGGAGGAATTGGTTACCAATTGAAATTTCATTTAATGTCCAGTGCTTTTGATGATGAACTCGTAGATGAAATTAAGCGAAATTAAGGATAGAAGATCTGGTATTTTGATTGTTACCACGATAAACTTATTTAGCCGGATAACCGATAAACCATTTGAAAATTTACAAATGCGAATGATAATGTGAAGTTTCAATCCATATTATGCATCCAATCATGTTTAACACGAGTTGCCTCACTGGATCACCTAATACAACTAACTAGACGTTTAGCAGAGACGAGATTACAAAATAGTCGTTATCGTAATTCCTCAACCTCCCCCTCGGCTTATTTAGAACCTTATATAATGTATAAACCTAGCACTAGTAAAAACGTCAACGTAGCTGATACAAAAACCAGCGGCACTAATATTGCAAGGGAGCTCTCAAACCAAACAACGTTTTCAAGGACTGAATGTTGAAATTGCAAGACTATCCCTACATTTGATATTGCAAAGCTCCACACGCAGGTACTACATTGTCCAGGAAGCGAGTTTTTTTATCTGGAAATTTTGAATTTTGCCGAATCCTTGCTATTTCAAGCAAGATAGGAATCTCGAACGTGTTGACAACACTTACACACGGCACATGCATTAATCTCTCATCCAAACAAGAGTGTATTTTTGTGAAAAGTGCTTGTCGAATATTTTTGAAGCGGTTTATGTCGAGAGTCAAACTCTGAAGCTTGAAGTAAGCTACGGAACTGCCTCAAATTTACCAGACACTCGTTCTGTACTTGTATTTCAGAAAAAAGAAGTATTTTTGCTTTCTATATGGGAATTCGTAAGTGTACTGTTCAAATTGTCCCAAATGCTGTCCAAAAAACCTGAAGCAACCGTTCAGACCTTTTGCTTTAGCAGATTAATTTTTTAGAGACTGAATTTGAGGATTGGAAATTGTGGATGAAAACTGCTAAAGAAATTTATAAAGACCCGTCCAAAATTTCTAGATTATTCTTTCAAAGGCTGCTTAACCTCCTGCGCATTCCACTGAATATCGGAAAATAGGGTATATATTTATAAAACAATAAAAGGAGGACCGAACTGTAACTAACAAGAAAGAGCAGCGGCTATGTTCGAAGACAACACAAATAGAAACAAAGAAAAATTGTTGGAAGCATATGTGTGGAGTACAGCACTGTACGTCTAAGAAATAAGGACAGTAGGAGAAGCGGACAGGAAAAAGGAGAAACCTTTGGAATGTTATGCTTCAGATGTATGATGCTGATAGCATGGGCAGATAAAGTTAATAACATAGAAGCTGTGGAAATATTAGTGAAATAAAGGTATCTGTGAAAACAAAAAAATAGGAGAAATAGAAGGGCGTTTATGGGGAATAGTACGGACTATATTACAAGCAGATATAGGAAACAAAAGAGGTAGATGGAGAAATAGATGAGACCATTGCACGCAGATAGTGAATGATGCAGACTGGGAATTTCAGAGAAATGTGTAGGCTAGCTCAGAATAGGAAACAATGGAGGAACGCGTCTAACTAGTTCCAGGACTGAATACTTAATAATGATGATGATATTATTTATCTTGCTGCGGTATTAATGGGCTTCTATTGTACTACAACTATCACTATCTCACGGATAGGAAAATATGTAATAACCGCCTTATCTAAGGAGTAGACCTAAGTATATAATTTTACTAGTTTGCTTTCATAAATTTTTCTTACTTTCCTTTTAATACTTTGTTTTTCGTTATTTATAATTTATCGGTTTACTCCGCTGCTTTACAGTACTCTTAGATTTGGCTTCAGAAGGATAAGTGTAAAAGTAGCTTGTAGCTAAACTTCGTCTCGTCTGTGGTCTACTTAATAAGGCGTCGCCGTGGATCAATGTAGTAAGCGTAAGACTACGGATCCCAAGGTCCCGGGTTCAAATCCCGACACGGCCGACTGCTTGAAAAATGGCAGATGAGCATTTTTCACAAATATTACGCCCTCGTTTGGATGAGAGGTTAAATGGAGGTCCCGTGTGTGAGTGTTGTCACGCACGTTAAAGATCCCTACCTTGCCTGGAACGGCAAGGGTTCGGCAAAATTCTAAATTTCCAGGCAACAAAAAACTCGCCTCCTGGCCAATGTAGTACCTTCGGGTGGAGCATTGGAAATATAAATGAACGGTCTACTTAATAAATACAGTAATTATATGGCTATTAATTTTTTAACTCTTTTTATTTGTGTACTTATTTACTCGTGTATCTCTTAAATTTCTGTAGATATAGTTAATAATGATAATAAAATAATAATAATAATATATTGAACCAGCTCAAAAAAGAATATTACTATCTAGTATATCAGGGTATATCCCAAGATTTAGCGAGATATTTATCAAGTCGTAATTTGTTAAATATTTAACAAATAATCTTAACTTTGCTTGCCATGGAGAACATACAGAACACGGTAATGTAATTTTAGATAATGATAAAACATCTGGAAAAGGCTGCTTAACGTGGATAAATTCTAATATTTGCGTTAAGTTTAAATGTAAAGAAATCAGTCCTCGCATTAGCAAACAGATAGGGAATTAATAGTGGATTTTATCAACTATCCGGATGCTCGACTAGAACAAACATTCACATATACTATAGCTAAAGAACATGGTATCACGAGACTGGAGGCAACAATGTAATAATTGCACGGCTGGAAATTGCTACGTGGCAGATATGCATATAATCCGCAATAATTGTATAAATTTGTTGAAAAAGAGCAAATTATGTTTCCGAAATGCATTAATGTATTTGATCTCGATTGCAAAAATATGGAAAAAATTAGCCGAAAGTTTCCAAAACAGTTCCTGTCCCGTGTTTAACAACATTCTACTGTACGTTTATTGAGGAAATAGTAATGCTAGAAGATGAATCGCATTATAGCTTAAGTTACAAGACAATATTAAGAACAGAATCAAAATAATATATTACCTAATTTCCGCATTCAGCTCTAGATGCTTATCGATTAACTATGAAGAAGTTATGGAAGATGGATCAAACAAAAAAATTATACAAAAATATTACGTTTAAGCTGGAGACACGTATTTCTCCAAGTTTGGAGCACCATCCCCGGCAATCTCCGAAAATATAGGCATCTGCGATCTAGGACTGTTCGCTACAAGCAATGTTACTCGGTAAATTTTAAGAAAGCAAACCGATACATGCACACGTTTACCGTACACCGTAAAAAAAAATTGGACCTGTGTCGGCTATTTAAGCACTATCGAATAACAAAAAACTAAAGTTGGAGGAAGTGGATTTAAAAGGAGAAAGTTAGAGTACGCAGAATAAACTATCGCAATAAGGCAGCAGTACGAACATTTAGTAGGAAAGGAACAGAAGATCGCAGCATCAAAGGAAAGACAAATAAATCATTTTACAACCTACTGGAAAAATTTTGGTACAAGTGGTGAGCACAATGTTTCTGCATTCACAATTAATAATAGAGGAAAGCATTCCTATGTTGGAGTATTTGCGTAAAAAGTGGGTAGAAGAATGTACATTTATAAAACTAATTTACTAAGATATACGATGCAAAAATAGAACTTACAAAGAAAGGATTCATTTCAATTTCATTTCATGGAATAGATTTATTTTGATTGTCCACAGAAGAGCCTTTTGCAATATTTAAAACTAATAGAATTGCAACATACAATGGTCGCTCATTTTGAAAATATGGTATAAACATTGCTAAGCGTCGTTGACTCGAACTAATAGATTGTGGAACAGAGCTTATTATTGCGGGATTAATGAACTGGAGCGCAGAAACAAAATTCGTAATATTTTGCACTTCAAAAGTCAAGACATACTATACGTCCCCAATTATTGGATGGAAAAGACATTGCGAGAAGCAGATATGGATTTAAATTATAGTATAAAAGTTTAATTCGATAAATTAAGAATAACCATTAGTAAACACAAAGAAATAGAAGTTTTTTGCGAATAGAATCTATGCATCTTATATTCTGTAAATAGAAGATAACTGAATTGTTGTTGATTAATTACAACAAATTTGCGAATACCTTAACTTAAATGAAAATTCATAAGATACCTTACATAAGAGATAAAAAGTTATGTTTAGATGGATAACCTTGCAGGCAGCCGAAATATAGTAACTAAAAGCATAACAAAGGTTCCTTTATTATATATATGACATGTGTTAACGTAACGTTATTAGTTTAGATAAGTAATATAGACGTGGACGTGTAGGATGAGGCAGAAAAGAAAATGCAAAACGTGTTTAAGGAGAAGGTAGAAAATGAAAAATAAGAGGAGGTGGCGATGGTGGAAGAGGAAAAGGAGAAGGTGAAGACGGTAGAGGTGGAGATGGTAGAGAAGTAGGAGTACGTGGTGGATGAAGAAGATGAAGAGGTGGAGAAAATGGTAAAGCTGGTGATGATGGAGGCGGTAGAGAAGGGGATGAAGAAAGATGTAATTAAGGAGGATGTGGTGGAAGAAAAGTAGAAGATGATGGCTTGTGAGTATTGAAAACTTGTATAATTCAGTAAAATAGTATTAGGGTATTTGGGGCCTTATAGTTATTAACGCGAGTAGTGGCGAGTGATTTAAATTAACTAAGGTCCAACGAATACCTTACCAAGCTAGAAAATTAATAAAGCAATAAACAAGTGTAATATACATGTATTTGGATGTTGGAATGGTATGGTAAATGGGTAGCACGAAGCTCGGTGTAGACTGAGTTATCATCTGGTGGAGCACAGCGCATAATCACAAAATCAGGGGTTCTGGAAGAATAAAGCATCATCGACGGAGATGGAGTCTTGAAGCATTTTCCAGGTAACTCGTTTGAATTTGCTGTTATTTGATAAACTGTTGGAATTATTTGTGATGTGTGAGTGAACTTTGATGGTTGTTTTTGGTAATTTAACGTATTGGAAAGATACGTGTACTAGACTATTTTTAGGGTATTTTGAATATTGAACAAAAGGTGTACGTAAAGCTTATTAAATTTCATGATGAATTTAAATTTAATTGTTAAGGGTACATGGGTTTATTAATTTTGTAGTGATGGTATGCAAGGTGGAAAGCATACATTAATAAAATGGGTTATAATGAGCTCACCATACTCCAGTGTGCAGTAATAAATAGAGATAAGGTATTATTTGGGGCCCATTTACTCCTGTTGTATTAAATGTGTTTGCAATTAAAATTTTAAAAACAAGGACTTTACAAAAATAGCACTTATGGCGTTGTAACTATAGCACCAAACTGTACATATCTGAATGTAAAATAAAGATTGTATGATTGTTGTATTATTTTGTGATTTCATTGAATGGTGTGTGAATGGGAAGGAAGAATGATTGTTAATTTAGGTATACGAGAAGAGGCACAGCTGAGCTAGCCAAGGAAGCTGGTGAAGATATTTTGTAGCAGAAGAAGAATCCGGGTAAGAAAATTTATTTATAAAATTTTAGGATTTCTGAAAATTATTTTTTTGACACTGGCGAGGTCCAGAGTTTAAATCCCCTTCCACGGCATTTGCATCTTTGAAGAAGTAGCTTGTAGGTTATTTAATACAAAAGTTTTCAGTTTCTGTGTATATTGAGCATCGCTAATTTAGGAGGGCATATACCTTAATTGCATAAAGTGTACATAATTTAGCATAGTGTAGAGCTTTAATCAATGTTAACCTTGCAAAGGTGTAGTGTAAAAAAGAAAACTGTTGTAGATAAACAACTTATGAACGGTTGAAGGTTCTAAGAAAGAATGTGCAAGCAAACAATTCATTTCTAGCAACAGGAGAACGTTGAATATGTTCATAGCATTAATTTAAAAGGAGGGAAGATAGTTTATTTTAAGGACTTCTAGTTAAACGCTCAAGATAGTTATAAACTAACGAACAACAAGTTTATTTGAGGTAGCGTGATGAACGTTGTATACCAATGGATCGATATTAGATAGAGGGGCCGTGTTTTAACATGTATTGAAATGAGACAAAATTTAGGTGTGCATTCACTTTGAAACAACTAGGGGAGACAAGGACTAATATAATAATGAACACATGAGAAACAGTGATAGTTGGTAGGAATTTACATACAGATAGGAGATGGATGATACTCGAGAGAGGATAGATGTTAGAATATCATGATACTTGTAAACTTGGGAAAAGAGATATAAAATACGGGATAGACAAGGACACAATAAACTGGTAACTCGCATGGGGAATATAGGAAGGGTACTAAATAGAAGACAAAACATTTTTGGATATAAGGTAGAGCGAGGCTATACTGTATATACCTGTATTCGAGAGGCATGTTTTAAATGCTTGTGTTTGTTTCAGTTGACGAGGTACTTCAACGAATTCGACGGCCGTTGTAAATTTTAATTAGATTTTCGGAGTAGAGAATTTATTTTGTGTTCAAAATTCTGAGATTTTCGAGGCGGTTGGCATACGGCTGCCAGTTTTACATAGAATTGTTGAAAGTTAACGATGCGATTTTAGGAATCGACGACGGTTGAGTGTTTTTTGTGTAGAGTGTTTTTGAGTATTGTGAACCGTTGTACAAATTTACCAAGAAAGTTTGTTTGGAGTAGTGGTGTGTTCTTGGAAGTGAACCTAGTCCGGGGGCGGAATTTTGGTCTATATAAACCACCGCAAAACGGTGAGTCGCTCTCTGTTAAATTTCATTCAAGCTTCGAACTACTTTTAGTAAGCGAATAGTGAGTTTTTATACTTTATTGAAATCATTTCAACGTACACAAGTTGGTGTACTGTAGAAATAAAAGTTTTAAATTTTTTTAAAATATATTTTGAAAAATCGAAGCATGATGCATTGCAAGTAGAAATTACTTTCTTAATTTGATGGCTGGTGCTTGCTGAGCACTCAAATGGAATAGTGGATGTAAATGGAACTTAGCTAATGTGTGGAGGATTGTAGTTATTGTAGAAACAAAATTTTGGATAGATGATTACTATCCCAAGTGATGTGAATCAACTTGGGGTGATTCCAGAACGTTCAGTCGTTGATGTCAGCGATGAATTTGTAACGTGCATTTTTGGTGGCCTAACATTTTTAGTCTACTTAATTCTTAAAATACATCGTTTTTGGATCGCGGTTTGTATAAAGTAAATACTTCCGCCTAGTTTTCAGATTGATATGCAAGTTGACTCGCTGGTATTAATTTTAAAAGATGGTTTAGTTGTAAATTGGAATACTCGTAAAATTACTTTCCACTTGTCGTTAATAAATAATCCCGCTGTAACTAATATGTGGATATACAGTCTAGGTAGGCGATCAGAAGTTGTACTAGTAGAATTAGATATAAAATAAAAAGGAATATAGGAATTACGTTCAAGATACTGTTTCGTTCTGCTTTTAACTCGATGCACGCGGGTTTTAAGGACATGGTTATGCAACTAATATACCTAGTTTCTTCGCGTGATAAGGTCCGTTGCTAACCCCAGTGAAATCAGTCAGTGTGATTAGGGTAAGTTGTGATAAGTTCCATCAACACCCTCACAGTATAGGGTGCAGTGCTTCGTTAGTGCCAGACATCGTGGATCCCACACTGCAATGGCAAGGAAGCGGTACTGAAGGACTTTGTGTAAGTTGCACTATTTCCTATTTGTTCTTACTGTAAATATATACCCGTTGTTTTTGCAATATTCCTTGTCGTTCTGATACCTTTTCCATAGACTTGCCCGCTATTTAATAACAGAAAAAAAAAGAACAATCAACCCTACTGAATGACTCCGAACAATTGTGCTTATCTACTTATTTATGTCTTAGCTAAAAATTTTACTAAATTACTTAGATTAATTATGTCTTACCTATTTATAAAGAACAATCAACCATACTGAATGACTCAGAACAATCGTGCTTATCTACTTATTTATGTCTTTGCTAAAAATTTTACTAAATTACTTAGAGTAATTATGTCTTACCTATTTATATTTTTTTGTTACATTTTACCTGAATTATGTTTAATTGGTGTGTGATGAAACGTTTCTGCTACTCCCCAATATGGCCTCACTTTGTACTCAGAATTTTTCTGTACTGCTATTACTGTTGTTAGATTATAGAGTTTATCTAAACAGTTGCTCTTATTTATTCTATAAAGTACTGAACGATTTATACTTGATCCATAGGCTATGGTTTTTTTTCTCTGTTTCAGGTTTGCAGGACTAATTGGTTTTTCTTTCAGGTTTACTATTCTAATTTCTCTATGGCAGGTACTGGTACTAACTCCTGACAGCCGCGTTCCTTCTAGATTAGTCTGCTTTCTACAACCCCCCCTACTCTCTGATTGAGCCCGGTCACTGTGGTTTTCTTGGATTTTCTTTTGTTACGCACGGCTACGAGCCAACGTGACATAACTTTGACGCACAACGTGGCGTCTACTAGAAATACGTAACAGTTTAATGGCAGATACCTGTTTGTGCTATACTCTAGGTAACTGATATTTTTGCAAAACATTTATTTTTGTGATTATTTAGTGTTATGACATTCTGTGCTTTTGGGGGTGTATTTTGGTGAATTCTATGGACAAAGAAATTGAGTATTTAATATAGATAATGAATCATTTTAAAAATATGTCGAGGTCGAAATTTGTATCATAAAATATTTGTGTATTAACGGCTTATGTAAAAGGTAGATGGGTTTTAGGTGTTTTTCAGTGCAAAATAAGTTTAGCACTAGTTCAAAAAAGTTTATTATGAGCTCTTATTAGACCAGGGTTTTAAAGAAAGGTTATGGTTAAGCCCAGTTACTTTCAATAATTACTAAAATGTGTTTTAAAAGGAATTACTCTAAAGTGAGGATGGTTATTATGTAATCTAGGGGAGAATCTATAATAATAGGAAAAATATTTTTTTGCAATAAAGTTTTTATATTGGAATAAATGGTGATAATTTTGTGTAGTCGAGTTTTCTTTCTGCAATAGTAGGGCAGTAATTTCAGAAAACCCCCAGAGAAGCCATGGTGTATATCCCCGAGGAAGCAGCATGTTAAACAGTGTAAAAATCTAAAAGTTTTGGCGTATAAAAAGAGTATCATCTTCAGAGGATAAAATAAGTATTGAAGTTGAAAGTAAGTTAAGAGGAGTTTATGTTTTTCAGATAGATTTCAGGAGTAGGATTGATGTTCAAATTGTGAGGCACGAGTCGGTACTGAGATAATTTCGTAGCATTTCTATGTCGGCCCAACAGTGGGGCTCAAATTAGTGATCCGAACTATTTCAGCCGCAAGACTCAGAGCATTTTTATCACGCTCAAAGTGTGGGGCACGAATTTTCCAGCTTGTTTCCAGAAAGACTAAATCGCAGCAAATTATGACGGCCCAACGCTGGAGCTTGAATAAAGGGAGATTCAGAGCTATCTATATATATATATATATATATATATATATATATAAATATTTTAGGTAGTTAATTACACAAGGTAAGTTGATAAATATTATCGTATTACAGTGAATAAGATTAAATAATAACTTAGACTTTTATGCAAAGCCCAAATGATCATTTCAAATCGAGCTAGTAATTGAAAGAAGGAAAATATATGGTCTTGCACAGGACTTGAATTTGCATCTTGGTTTTGCCGGAACCATGCGTTTACCAATTACGCCACCGAGACCGATGAAGACAATTGGGAAATTTACAAATTTAAATCGTGTACACAACTATACATAAACCTAACTTTTAATTTCGTTTGACATTTTTGTCAATCATATCTGACAAGACCTTATATTTTTCATCTTTCAATTACTAGCTCGATTTGAAATGATCATTTGGGCTTTGCATATAAGTCTACGTTATTATTTCATCTTATTCACTGTAATACGATAGTATTTATTAACTTACCTTGTGTAATTAACTACCTAAAATATTTATATATTTAATACTTGGATTATAGCCGTAATTTTGAGCGTCGCTTCCTGTCTATAACTGACATAAGTCAAAAACTTGACAATGTCAGATATAATTGACAAAAATGCCAAACGTAATTGAAAGTTAGGTTTATGTATAGTTGTGTACACGATTTAAATTTGTAAATTTTCCAATTGTCGTCAACGGTCTCGGTGGCGTAATTGGTAAACGCATGGTTCCGGCAAAACCAAGATACAGGTTCAAGTTCTGTCCATTCCACGGTACTTATATAGCTTAGTTCGGTTACCTGATTTAAGCATCGCAATTAAAAATGACTTTTTTCATGTTTTAGAAAATATTCCACTAGTCAAGCTTTTATTAACGAGAATCACTAAAGCTGGATACAGACTGTCACAGCACTGGAGAAAGAGTAGTGTGGGATTGCCGTCAACTCTTGCATTTTTAGATGTATCTAAGGTTAAAGTTCTTCTTTTTACTTCCACACTGTAATGATATGTCCAGCACGATTGGTGTTAATATCAAATATACTAGAATAGCCTGCCGGTTGAGTAGTATTAGTAGTAGATGGAATAGCCACCAAAGTAGCACCGAGTAGTTCATGTTGTTGTAAAAGACAGTATAAGTACCAGGATAAAGGTCATAAGCAAAGATATCGTTGTTTAACCAAGTTTCTGTCAATACTATAATTTTAAAATTGAAAGAACATACTGCCCGGTAACAATCAATAGTCTTTGTGCGCAGACTACGAACATCTTTGTAGGAGTATAGATGTATGCTTATTATTACTTTACGGTTTTGTTATTCATAAAGCACGTGGATCAATATCTGCCGATATCTTAAGTCATCAGTGCTTTGTAAATAGCTTTTGGTCTTTTTTATATTCAAGCTTATTTAAGCCAAATTTGCAACTCAAATAAGTACATAGCATATTTATAATACTTTATAAAATTTAGATTTCTATACCTGAGTAAACTGAAGCGGAAGATTCTCGTGAAATCTTGAATTATATTCTGCTAAACTTGCAAAGCATTGGAATATTTAAAAAATTAGTATGTACTGCGGCCCTGCTTGGTCTACCCGTGGTTGTAGTAGAATGTAACAAAGCATTTGTACACAAAAGGTAATTGATGTCACACTGCGGTGTTACACCTTTGTATGAACTATAGTTGCCAGGTACTAGACTGCATTTAAAGATCGCAATAGGTACATTCAATTTGTTATTAAAACTTTTAGTGAGAAATTTCGAGAATGTGATTTTCTTGTAAATGCTAGTCTTCGAGAACAATTAAGATGTATATAAATTTGCGGGTATAGTTGTTGCAAGTCAGTTCTGAACGAGATTCACTCTTGACATAAATCGTCTATTCGGTATAAATTAATTATAGTAATTAGTGAGTGCTTCGCATATAAAGTAATTGTAGAGCTTTGAGATTAAATTAACTAGGAAAATAGAACCGTAGTTTAAGAAGATTATAGTTCTACTATTAGCGACTAGCTGAAAGTAAATTATTGCGTGAGCTTTTAGAAATTTTATTGTAGCTGCGAGTGCTGAGGTTTATTTAACCAGTTTGAAAATAGAGAACTGTTTTTATTGCAAATAGGGTTTTTGTTACAGTGCGAAAAGATAAACAAAATTTTTTGTTAAATAACGATTTTCTTAAATTCTATAGTAAGGCATGTATAGAAAAATTTTGGAAGCATTTTTGTATTCTAAAGAATTTAAAAAGTGGTAGTTTTCAGAACAATAGCGCTTGCTTAATCGGTGGTGCGTTTCAAGTTTTTTAATGTACGCAAGTACTTGCCTGTTCCATTCTGATACCAGGCTTGTGGTTTAAATATAAATAAATATTTCATATTTGTGTAACCAGTATAACCATCAATCTGCTCAAATTAAAACTCCCTCAAAACTTTGCTTTCGCCCCATGCGTTTTCAGATTTTGGGTATTCCATTCCCATTGTAACGCAAGCTGCGTTATATTATAATCCCGGCTGGATTTGAAGTGTCAAGGGGACTTAGGTAGATAATTAAACAAAATTACTAATGATCAAATCTTTTATTCAATTCGTAAGTTTTTGTTTTTGAGGCATTTCTACTTAAATCAATATCCAATATTATCTTCTCTGTATTGTTTAAAAATAACAGATACCCGCCCCATTATTCTCATTAATGATCGTCATTTATTGTTTCGCTTTATATAACTTTAATGTAGTTCAATAATGACAGTTGAGTAGAGGGTTCGCGTATTACCAATTACAAAAAGAAATTGATAAATACATTGCACTACATATAAAGCAAGATGCGATTTTCACTGTAATCTATTTATATCGACATTTTATAGGGTATTTCAATAAGAAGCATAGAATTTTAATTGCGCGTTATTTTCATGGTGTCACAGATACAGAGCTCATATCCTATCACTGTTATCTACAAACCAAGTACCGTCAAGATGGCGCATAACACGACTGAGGAACAGTAACGTGTGAACAAATTTATTATGAAAACAATCTATCATTTACAGCTGCATTAAGAAAAATACTTAGAAATTTAGAAAGACACCAAGCACGTGAAAAAATAACACTTCGGAAATTAATTAATAAATTTAAAGAAACCGGTTTTGTTAAGAGCAGAACAATACCTGCTTGTCGTGGTTTGCCAGATGAAGATATTGATACAGTGAATGAAGGTATAAACAATAATCGAAAAACGGTCAATTCGACGTCGTTTACTACAGTTGAACATTTCAAAAGCAACAACGCATCGAATTTTTAAAAAATAGATGCATCCAACGCCATTCAAAATTCAATTGACACAACAACTGAAGGAAACACACCATTTTCAGAGCCGTTCGTTTGTCAATTGCGTGTTAGACAACAACCAAGGTAATGTCAAGTTTAGCAGGTAAATTATGTTTAAAGATGAAGCACACTTTTATATAGATGAATATGTCAATCCTCAAAATTCCTGCTAATGTCGAAATGTCGACATGTAAATCACGAAAAACAAATGCACCGACAGAGATACACTGTTTGCTACGCATTTCAGAATAGTGTTAATGCCGTTACAGAATAACAGTTTTACCCATTGTTAAAGTTTTCATTTAAATTTAAATTTTCATCATATGCGATTAACTAGTACTAGCAAGATTGCTTTATCACCAGCTGGTTTTCTCATCAGGGCTTTCCGGTTGCCCTTCCACAAAGTGGGAAGTGGTCATTTTGAATTATTCTGAATCGCGGTTTAGCGATTTCTGGTGCTTTTTTTTAGGGGTTTCATGTACCCTTGGTACCCCGTAATGCAATGAGTACCGATTTTTGTAACAATGGATACTTTTCTTCATGTAAGTTCTTGGTTACAACCAGTTTTGCTATCTCAATTAGAAATCCAAAAGACAACCATGCAGTATTCAACAAATAAAATATTTTATCAACCTAGGCGAAGTCTGTGACCCTGTAATTGTTAAACATAATTAAGTTACGCATGGCAACGTTTACTGCGACCGATTATAGTTGCAATTCTTTTTTTATTGTAAAAGATCTATTTGAATTGTCTTTTTTGTATAATTTTAGAGGGAGGATACTCGTAAGCTACAGCTCTGCAATTGCCTGCTAAAGCTAGGTTGTTATAAAATAACTTTCTTTTGCTGCCGAACGATTTGATAATATTTTAGGTTTTATTTGTTTTATTTTGGCAATCTTGAATATATTTATGTTGCGGTCAGACCTCATCAATTGATTTTTGGGCAGTTTACTGATTAAGTTCAAAAAAGTGACCCAAATAAGTGAGCATGTAACGTTGTTTTTTTTTTTATATGGCTGGCTCCACGTTGTGAGCCAGTGAAACGTTTTTTTGTTATTTATTTGTTTTGGCGCAAATAATACTTATTGTTCCAAAAATCTTCTGACACAACTAGGGGTCTATTCCTGGGGAGAGCAATGAGAAATGGGGGGGTAAGTCAAATTCTGTTTGCAGATCAAACTTAAGCTAAATCAAATAGGCGCCACCAAGTCCTGATGTAATCATGATAATTGCATAGCATAGTTCTAAGGGCGGACGTGGAGACCCAACGAAAAAGATCGCCTTCGCTGACAAAAACCTGTCTTAATAAAATAAGACGCAGCTCCTGTAAGAAATTGTGATAGTTAAATAAATAAAATAGTGAAACACCTTTTGTGTCCTGCAAAAATACATAAAGAAATAATAAAAAAAGTATTTCCAATATAACATTGGCATCAATTTATTACTCAGAAGGGTTGTAGCTTTATGTAATAAGATTTGATCACACTTGATTAAAATAAAAAAACCTTTAATCTTGAACCAATTGTTTACTAAAAGATCTCTTTTAAAATAATATAACTTGTAACAAAAAATTTAATCATTAACTGCATCAATCTTAAACTTTTAACTTTCATGTTTGTCTTTATTATTTTCAATCAAACACTTTACTTTAAAACATGAACTTGTTGTACAAATAGGGTTCTAACCTGGACAGATCTTTTCAGGTAGATAACAAATTAATAGCTCCTAACAACATTAGCATTTTAGCTTTCAAAATTATGTATACTAATTTTAATGTAGATAAAGCTGATCACAAAAATAGACATGTTTACATATATTGTACTAAAGCTGTTCAAAGCATTTGCTTTTAAAATAACATCTGTTAGCTGTGCAAAGTAGAAAGATATGACGTCAGTAACACCTGTTGACATTACCGATAATTCATATGGAGCAAAGCATGTTGTTTTAGAACATTAAATCAATGAACTTTCGTTTTACTACTGGTAAATCCAGCTCAACAATTAGTTGGAACTTTTACAATGTATATGTATTACGCATCAAAGCAAGTTAACGTGTTCCAAATTTTGAAACACATAAAAAAACTTATAGCTATCTACGAACCAAAATTGCAATTGTCGCATTGTGACAAAGGAAGACGGGATCCCCGTTCTTCAAGCAACGATAACAGCGTTTGCAATTTGAAACCAATTCATCCAAATCAACTTCTATAATTCCTTCGTTCCACGTGTCGAATCACATCCTTTCGCCTTACATTGTGCAGCAGTCGTACTCTCAAAGTTGAATTACGTCACCTTCTAAAGGTTGCATCTTACATGGGTTTTACTGTGTCCTTGTGTGTTTTAAAGTTGCATCCCACTTGTCGCGCTAAATAAATTATCTCAAATTATACAAGTTCGCAAAATATATACATTACCGACTGTTATTCAAAGTATCCTAACTATTTGAAATGGATTCGCAGATTGCCGGCCTCCAGCCAAGGGTACATGTTGATATCTCTATCACTTGTGGCCGACTATCTTATAACCAGCTCGGGCGGTCGCGCCGTCAGGAGGGGAACAATCAAACAGAGATGTGCTTGTAAATAGCTGTATACGACACAGATATCTGAATATAACTAGATTATTAAAGGACGATGCAGGCTTAGCGTATTCCTTTTGAAGTTGAATGCAAATTATTATTGTTATTAATAAAATAGTTAAATTATTCTTGAAATTATATGCAAAGAATTATTATTATTAATAAAATTGTTACACTATACTTGAAATTATATGCAAAGAATTATTATCGAAAATAAAATTGTTACAAGCGTTTACTGAATGAAGCCGATGCGATTTCTAATTGAATATTCTTGTTTAACCCCTACACTCCCGAATTGCTAAGTGGTTAAAAGTGGTTAAAAGTGGTGCGCGAGCAGAGACTCAATTGCAAAGAAGGAATCGCTTAGAAACTGCACTTGCCCGGTTGGATTTTTTATTGATGGCTTTTCACAATTTAGTTTACTAATACATGAGAATTATGGCAATGCACTCAGAACTGAGGAGCTGACCTCCGAGCAATCACTCGGTAATGTTGATTCTACAACATAACGGTTAATAACAAAACTTACCTTTCTTCGTTCCAAATTAGCGTTGGAAAAGTTAAATTCTTTACTCATAAGTTCATACGCTTTAGTAAACCTTGATATTAGGGCAGAACTTAACATATGTCTGTCCCAAGTTATTTGAGATGGTTGATTTAATTAAGAAATATTTAAATAAGTTTTTATCGTCCGACTACGGTTGAATGTTCTGTGACATTCCCTTAGAAATAATTATAAGCACAAGTTGCCTATTATGTTCAGATAAATCCCTACCAAGCGGCTCATTTATTTTTTTTATGGTTTCCAAAAATTCAATCCGTGTGTTGGAATTAGGTTGAGAAAAGCGGAGGTCCCGAAGTTTTAATGGAGTAATAACCAACCACCCTTGCAAGGTCACAATTTACATAAGAATCAGGTGCTGAAGCTATACTGGATTGCAGGTTAGTACTTGAATGTATTATTGAATCCATAAATCGAACGTACTTACACGTGCGTTTGTGTTTAGATTAAGTTTTTACTTAGTATATTTACTACATACTGGACTTTTAATATTTGGTTAAGATTTTACTGTATAACTGTGATGAAAACTTTCCTATTACAGATTTAAAAATGTTTAATCAAATGGCATAAATAATGTGTATCTCTGATTTTTCATTATTGTAAACGGTACATTTACAGTTTCTGCCGTACTAGTGTTGTGATTTTAAAAAAAAAATGCGTAATTGAAAATTGCAGTTAGCAGTCATAAATAAATTTATGAAATTAGGTTTGCTTTAGATTTAAATGAATTTTCAGGTATATTTTAAGCTAGTGTCACTCTCCTGATTTCAATATTTTGGCATCCCCTTTGTTATTCATTTTAGGGCAATTCCCTAGCATCTTTGCGACATTAGGTGGCGTCGAAGATATTTCCTGATTAAGACCACATTTCGATAGCATTCTGAAACCCTCTTTAAACACTTACACCACACGTCCTACTCAGTTAACCGGTCAAATAACAATTATCATACAGTCGAAGTTTCCGATATTTTACTGGGACGGCATTTTTAGCGCAATTATTCACTATGGGAGGCTCCGTGGCGTAGTGGTATGTGTGTGACTACTACGCCCAAGGTCCCGGGTTCGAATCCTGCCACGGTCCGCTAGAAAAATGTTAGGCGAGCATTTTTCACAAAAATACGCCCTCGTTCGGATGAAAAGTAAAATGGGGGCACCGTGTGTGAGTGTTGTCATGCACATTAAAGATCCATACCTTGCTTGGAATAGCAAGGGTTCGGCAAAATTTCAAATTTTCCAGGTAAAAAAAACTCGCTTCCTGGCCAATGTAGTACCTTCGGGTGGAGCGTTGAAAAATTACATGTAAGGAGTAATTCACTGAATTTTCTGTGAATTACCTGCTAGATATTCTGAGGTCCAAAAACTAGACGCAACAACTCCTTTATCTCATGTACTCGCATGATTCAATAAATTGATGCCTAACGACAAACTTTGTGATGATCAATCAACCACAGTCAGTCAATGTCTAGATTTATTTGATCTTATTGGTAATACCCACGAGGTGGAAAAGTTAGACATTTCTAATTCCGAGGTTAAAAATATTGAGCACGAGGTTAGCAAAAATACGGAAAACTTCACCGAGCCTGCTGCTAATTCTGCTATTGGCCATGCTCATGTTCCTTTTACAGTACCTTATAGTCAGGAATAACCGCTAAATAGAAATACCGAGTTACAATTTGATCATCGCAAAGATGATGAATTTTCACAGCTTGAAAATATTATTCCGTAGCAAAGTAAATCCTCACCAGTTTGTAATGGAGCATCACTTTTAATGCAGATACAACCGTTATGGGTGTTAATTCATTCCTAAAACCCGTTGAAGTATAGCGCATTGCTACGAAACCACTACTTGAATGAATGCAGTAGCATAGTCAATTGAGTTTTAGGTCAGGGCCTGATCTGGTTCAGGGTGATTAGGCATCGAGTTTCTAATTAGGAGGAATTGGTTACCAATTGAAATTTCATTTAATGTCCAGTGCTTTTGATGATGAACTCGTAGATGAAATTAAGCGAAATTAAGGATAGAAGATCTGGTATTTTGATTGTTACCACGATAAACTTATTTAGCCGGATAACCGATAAACCATTTGAAAATTTACAAATGCGAATGATAATGTGAAGTTTCAATCCATATTATGCATCCAATCATGTTTAACACGAGTTGCCTCACTGGATCACCTAATACAACTAACTAGACGTTTAGCAGAGACGAGATTACAAAATAGTCGTTATCGTAATTCCTCAACCTCCCCCTCGGCTTATTTAGAACCTTATATAATGTATAAACCTAGCACTAGTAAAAACGTCAACGTAGCTGATACAAAAACCAGCGGCACTAATATTGCAAGGTGAGCTCTCAAACCAAACAACGTTTTCAAGGACTGAATGTTGAAATTGCAAGACTATCCCTACATTTGATATTGCAAAGCTCCACACGCAGGTACTACATTGTCCAGGAAGCGAGTTTTTTTATCTGGAAATTTTGAATTTTGCCGAATCCTTGCTATTTCAAGCAAGATAGGAATCTCGAACGTGTTGACAACACTTACACACGGCACATGCATTAATCTCTCATCCAAACAAGAGTGTATTTTTGTGAAAAGTGCTTGTCGAATATTTTTGAAGCGGTTTATGTCGAGAGTCAAACTCTGAAGCTTGAAGTAAGCTACGGAACTGCCTCAAATTTACCAGACACTCGTTCTGTACTTGTATTTCAGAAAAAAGAAGTATTTTGCTTTCTATATGGGAATTCGTAAGTGTACTGTTCAAATTGTCCCAAATGCTGTCCAAAAAACCTGAAGCAACCGTTCAGACCTTTTGCTTTAGCAGATTAATTTTTTAGAGACTGAATTTGAGGATTGGAAATTGTGGATGAAAACTGCTAAAGAAATTTATAAAGACCCGTCCAAAATTTCTAGATTATTCTTTCAAAGGCTGCTTAACCTCCTGCGCATTCCACTGAATATCGGAAAATAGGGTATATATTTATAAAACAATAAAAGGAGGACCGAACTGTAACTAACAAGAAAGAGCAGCGGCTATGTTCGAAGACAACACAAATAGAAACAAAGAAAAATTGTTGGAAGCATATGTGTGGAGTACAGCACTGTACGTCTAAGAAATAAGGACAGTAGGAGAAGCGGACAGGAAAAAGGAGAAACCTTTGGAATGTTATGCTTCAGATGTATGATGCTGATAGCATGGGCAGATAAAGTTAATAACATAGAAGCTGTGGAAATATTAGTGAAATAAAGGTATCTGTGAAAAACAAAAAAAAATAGGAGAAATAGAAGGGCGTTTATGGGGAATAGTACGGACTATATTACAAGCAGATATAGGAAACAAAAGAGGTAGATGGAGAAATAGATGAGACCATTGCACGCAGATAGTGAATGATGCAGACTGGGAATTTCAGAGAAATGTGTAGGCTAGCTCAGAATAGGAAACAATGGAGGAACGCGTCTAACTAGTTCCAGGACTGAATACTTAATAATGATGATGATATTATTTATCTTGCTGCGGTATTAATGGGCTTCTATTGTACTACAACTATCACTATCTCACGGATAGGAAAATATGTAATAACCGCCTTATCTAAGGAGTAGACCTAAGTATATAATTTTACTAGTTTGCTTTCATAAATTTTTCTTACTTTCCTTTTAATACTTTGTTTTTCGTTATTTATAATTCATCGGTTTACTCCGCTGCTTTACAGTACTCTTAGATTTGGCTTCAGAAGGGGATAAGTGTAAAAGTAGCTTGTAGCTAAACTTCGTCTCGTCTGTGGTCTACTTAATAAGGCGTCGCCGTGGATCAATGTAGTAAGCGTAAGACTACGGATCCCAAGGTCCCGGGTTCAAATCCCGACACGGCCGACTGCTTGAAAAATGGCAGATGAGCATTTTTCACAAATATTACGCCCTCGTTTGGATGAGAGGTTAAATGGAGGTCCCGTGTGTGAGTGTTGTCACGCACGTTAAAGATCCCTACCTTGCCTGGAACGGCAAGGGTTCGGCAAAATTCTAAATTTCCAGGCAACAAAAAACTCGCCTCCTGGCCAATGTAGTACCTTCGGGTGGAGCATTGGAAATATAAATGAACGGTCTACTTAATAAATACAGTAATTATATGGCTATTAATTTTTTAACTCTTTTTATTTGTGTACTTATTTACTCGTGTATCTCTTAAATTTCTGTAGATATAGTTAATAATGATAATAAAATAATAATAATAATATATTGAACCAGCTCAAAAAAGAATATTACTATCTAGTATATCAGGGTATATCCCAAGATTTAGCGAGATATTTATCAAGTCGTAATTTGTTAAATATTTAACAAATAATCTTAACTTTGCTTGCCATGGAGAACATACAGAACACGGTAATGTAATTTTAGATAATGATAAAACATCTGGAAAAGGCTGCTTAACGTGGATAAATTCTAATATTTGCGTTAAGTTTAAATGTAAAGAAATCAGTCCTCGCATTAGCAAACAGATAGGGAATTAATAGTGGATTTTATCAACTATCCGGATGCTCGACTAGAACAAACATTCACATATACTATAGCTAAAGAACATGGTATCACGAGACTGGAGGCAACAATGTAATAATTGCACGGCTGGAAATTGCTACGTGGCAGATATGCATATAATCCGCAATAATTGTATAAATTTGTTGAAAAAGAGCAAATTATGTTTCCGAAATGCATTAATGTATTTGATCTCGATTGCAAAAATATGGAAAAAATTAGCCGAAAGTTTCCAAAACAGTTCCTGTCCCGTGTTTAACAACATTCTACTGTACGTTTATTGAGGAAATAGTAATGCTAGAAGATGAATCGCATTATAGCTTAAGTTACAAGTCAATATTAAGAACAGAATCAAAATAATATATTACCTAATTTCCGCATTCAGCTCTAGATGCTTATCGATTAACTATGAAGAAGTTATGGAAGATGGATCAAACAAAAAATTATACAGAAATATTACGTTTAAGCTGGAGACACGTATTTCTCCAAGTTTGGAGCACCATCCCCGGCAATCTCCGAAAATATAGGCATCTGCGATCTAGGACTGTTCGCTACAAGCAATGTTACTCGGTAAATTTTAAGAAAGCAAACCGATACATGCACACGTTTACCGTACACCGTAAAAAAAAATTGGACCTGTGTCGGCTATTTAAGCACTATCGAATAACAAAAAAAAACTAAAGTTGGAGGAAGTGGATTTAAAAAGGAGAAAGTTAGAGTACGCAGAATAAACTATCGCAATAAGGCAGCAGTACGAACATTTAGTAGGAAAGGAACAGAAGATCGCAGCATCAAAGGAAAGACAAATAAATCATTTTACAACCTACTGGAAAAATTTTGGTACAAGTGGTGAGCACAATGTTTCTGCATTCACAATTAATAATAGAGGAAAGCATTCCTATGTTGGAGTATTTGCGTAAAAAAGTGGGTAGAAGAATGTACATTTATAAAAACTAATTTACTAAGATATACGATGCAAAAATAGAACTTACAAAGAAAGGATTCATTTCAATTTCATTTCATGGAATAGATTTATTTTGATTGTCCACAGAAGAGCCTTTTGCAATATTTAAAACTAATAGAATTGCAACATACAATGGTCGCTCATTTTTGAAAATATGGTATAAACATTGCTAAGCGTCGTTGACTCGAACTAATAGATTGTGGAACAGAGCTTATTATTGCGGGATTAATGAACTGGAGCGCAGAAACAAAATTCGTAATATTTTGCACTTCAAAAGTCAAGACATACTATACGTCCCCAATTATTGGATGGAAAAGACATTGCGAGAAGCAGATATGGATTTAAATTATAGTATAAAAGTTTAATTCGATAAATTAAGAATAACCATTAGTAAACACAAAGAAATAGAAGTTTTTTGCGAATAGAATCTATGCATCTTATATTCTGTAAATAGAAGATAACTGAATTGTTGTTGATTAATTACAACAAATTTGCGAATACCTTAACTTAAATGAAAATTCATAAGATACCTTACATAAGAGATAAAAAGTTATGTTTAGATGGATAACCTTGCAGGCAGCCGAAATATAGTAACTAAAAGCATAACAAAGGTTCCTTTATTATATATATGACATGTGTTAACGTAACGTTATTAGTTTAGATAAGTAATATAGACGTGGACGTGTAGGATGAGGCAGAAAAGAAAATGCAAAACGTGTTTAAGGAGAAGGTAGAAAATGAAAAATAAGAGGAGGTGGCGATGGTGGAAGAGGAAAAGGAGAAGGTGAAGACGGTAGAAGTGGAGATGGTAGAGAAGTAGGAGTAGGTGGTGGATGAAGAAGATGAAGAGGTGGAGAAAATGGTAAAGCTGGTGATGATGGAGGCGGTAGAGAAGGGGATGAAGAAAGATGTAATTAAGGAGGATGTGGTGGAAGAAAAGTAGAAGATGATGGCGGAGGACTACCAAGAGGTGTAGAAGGAGATAGTGAAGGAGAAAGAGAAAATAATGGTGATAGAGCAAGAGGAGGAAATGGTGGTGACGGAGGATGGAGAAAAGAAGGAGAAGGTGACTGAGAAAGAGCAAAAGGAGGAGAAAGCATCGGTATGCTTGTATTTCCTCTACTTACCGAGTAACTGAATATACGATATTAAGCACGTCCCGATCGGGATTAACAAAATCAGACGGTTTTGTAGATGAGAAACGTATGTAGTGGCATATCGTCCCCTAATGGTGAATAGTTCTAACCCACAAATATTTGTTATACCTTTTTACACACGTTAAGGACAATGATGAATTAGAGAAGCAGATTATTAGTTCAACTAGCACTAAACGAAGAAAAACAATTACAATAAATAGTGGTAATAAACTTGTGTATACAAATTTGACTCCAGTAGCATTAGGCAAGTTTTCAGTATAATTACCTACTAAATTAAATGCATGCTACTTGTAAAAATCAGCTGATCTGGAGATTAAACTTATAATGTAAAACTATTTTGGGATGTTGTATCGTACTATTTTTTGAAATGACTTTTTAATAATCCGTAAAGAAATTCAGTAAAAGCATAAAATATTTTTTGTGAGTGTGTTGATCGTCTTTATATATTGTAGATGAAACTAAAATAAATTAAGCTTCTACAGTTTCTATCAGTGCAAACAAATGCGTTGAAGCAATTCCATTGTTTGAAATACATAATATTAGTACAACTGGTGAGTATACGTTAACACAGTATTTGAAATTATACTTGTATTTGGAATGTTTCAAATAAGTGATCATTTAAACAAGGATCTGAAGACTTTTTAAATTTGTAAAGTAGATACAATGTGTTTTAGATAAATAGATGAATTACAAACTTAAGTGTTCATTCTTCTAAATTTTAGATGGAAACAAAATATTTAAAAATACGTTTGTTGAAGGACCGTTCACAAGCAACGCTACCTTCTGTACTGATGGGGATGTTGAAGATTTTGATACAGATGACTATTTCAACTATAAACCCTCCAATAGTGACGTTGAAGAGTCTTTAGAATCCGATAACCAGCATGCTGAAACCATAAAAATCAAAAACCAGATCTTGGTTTTGACGGTAAGATGAGTAACAATGCACTAGGTAATAATGTTGTACGGTTTTCACCACAAACTGTGAACAAAAAGCGTACTTGAAAAATACAGAAGCACTCTGCATCATGGAAACGATATATTAAAAAAAGACTTAAGATTGGAGGGAAAAGAGTACTTTGCCCGCCAAAAATGTAAACGATGTTGAATGTCGTTGTCACTATAAATGGCAAAAAATTTCCGCATAACAATTAGGAGCAGATATTTTTACAAACTTTCTTCAGCTAAAAACACAGGAGTTAAGATGGAATAATATTGCAAACCATGTAACCTGTATTCCTAAGAAACGTTGTTATAGTGCACACCATGAAAGACGAGCTAAGACATTTGTACACCAATTATGTGCGAAACAATTGTCTCAGCAAGTATGCTAAAAAATGTTCCTAGCCACCATTAAAATTTCGAGCAGAACAGTTAGACCGCAAACAAAGTTACATTGGCACAATCAAACCAAACACTTGCGTGGAAAAAAATGTCCACCTCAAAAAGAATCCGATGCGGTGAAAAAGTTATAGATCACATCAAGTCCATTGCTGTAGTTTCGTCACATTATTGGAGGAGTACGTCAAAATGGAAATACCTTCCATCCGGTTACTCCGAAACCATATTGTTTGAAGATGATAAGCATTATTACCAAGAGCTTTATGTGATATCTGAAAAATTTAGCTATTATGGGCATATCTTTGTGACAGAGTTTAAGCTTGGATTTCATAGCCCGATAAAAGATCAATTCAACTGTTTAGAAGCTGATGAAAAATTAGCTTTATAAGAAGAATATGACCTACATATAATGAGGAAGCACGACCATAAACATCAGGATAAAGAAAGATCAAAAATAAACAACACCTATGCCTATTTTACGGTGGACATGGAAAAGGTTCTGGTAACACCTTCGTTGAACGTTAGTAAGCTCTATTATACTTAAAAATTAAGAACCCTTAATTTTACTGTGTATAATCTGGTTGCTTATAAGGCTCTAAATTATATGTCGCACGAAGGCATGGGGTCAAAGAGATCTCTAAAAATTGCAACGTGCCTATGGATACCCTTTTGTCAAATCTTGCACCTTGCGTTAAAGATTTAACGATTTATTTTGATACTGCTTTTGTACAAAATAGAAATTGTATAAATGCAGCAATGTTTCTCAGAACAGTTTCGTGATTGTCCATTAACACCATTAATCAGAAATTTATGGAGTCGGGTCATTCAGAAATGGAGTGTAACAGCGTCCACTCCACTATTGAACGTAGAGGCAGCCAAATCGATGTTTTTACGCCAGAATGTTGGTTTACCGATGTGCGCGCGGCAACACAAGAAAGCCTTTTTATAAATTGGTTGAGCTACATTTTACAGACTTTTTAATCTTTAAGGAGTTTTCTTCTATGATGATTAAAAACCGAAACAAAACGAAGATGGTGAAAGTGTCAATTGGTTGAAAATTAAATGGCTTCAATACAGGAAACAAGATCCGACGCGCATTTTTTTATAAAGAACTACTGCCAATTTAAATATATTGTAATTAAAAAGATTACCATAAGAACTCCTGCTGCTTTAAAAGAAGATAATATTCCATCACTTTATAAAAGTGCTCACCAATAGATATAAAAAAGCTACAAAGCTTACAAATATTATGCAACACTGTTTGTATTCCTGCTACAAATATTTGGAGCCCGCAGAAGTAATTGTAGATTCCTCAAAAGAAGAAATAGAGTAACTAAATGTTTTATAAAAAATGTAAAAAACGGTAAACTAATCGTTTTTCATAGTTATGTACTGTACTATCCAGAAAGTTTTTGTTAAATTTAGTTATTAGTGAATAGTTCTAAGCCACAGAATACTAGTATTGTAATAATGAAATACCTGGAATATTCTCAACAACTGTTTTGTTGTAATTTTTTTATTAGTATAATAGGTAAGTTGGAGTAAAAAAAGGTTTAATGCACTAAATATACTGAAAATAGGGCAAATATGTAAAACACAGAAATTTAAAACTCAGTTTTCTTAAAATGTGTGTTCCGTTCGCCACCAGGGCGACGATATGTAATAAATAAGCAAAAGAACAGTAGATAAGATAGGATGAACGTTTTATTCTACTCTCTATAAGGCGATAAACATGTACCAATTTTAAGTGGGAATTAAATTATGTTAATATTAATTAAGCACACAGATTTCGAAGCACCTTATATATAAGCCACCTAACCGTGAATTATATTAATAATTAACATACCAATGTATCTGCTAACAGGTTTAAATTAATGTGGCCTCTAAAAAATATGCAATAAACAGAAAAAAATTGTTTTCATTGCAATACTCGTTTAATAACGGAAATGATTGGCTCAATAACGCATCGGTCAAACACAATTAAATTATTCTTAGTGTAAGCTTTTAATTTACTCAATCAATCAAACCTTGATATGTGTTCGGATTGTTTTAGCTTGAAGTAAAACAGAAAGTTGTTAAAATATATCCATAGGTACAACAAAAATGTGTAGCAGATCTATGAATATACCACATTAAACTAGTACGACCCTCTAGAAGACATCTGATATACCTGTGAATCCATAGCGGAACTTCTTATATTAAAAAGATTAGAGAGTAATTATAGTTACATCAACATTTAAGAAGCATTTGTATTTTAGTGCAAAAACTAGAAAAGGTTAAAAACCAGCTTTATACGGGTGTGTCCCGATCTCTTAGAAGGACAATAAAACCTCTACTCCAGGGAACGCTTCACTGTCACGTGCAGGAGATACCATCCTGACTTGATTTTGTTAGAAATCTGCAATGCTGTAGGCTTTCGAAATGGAAACTTCCTTTCCATATATAATTCAAATATCGTCTCAAGTACATGGGCAAATATTATTAAACTGAGAAATGGAAAGCTTTAAATTGAGCTTCCATGCTTTCAGTACAGTACTAACTCGTACATTTCTAAAATCTGTAGCTGAATAGAATATCGACAACACACTCGATTAAACATTACCTAACTAAGCAGTTTTTGCATTACTGTCATTATTGATATGCAATAATAACGTCACAGTTTTTGATAAAATTTTTCCTAAAACAGTTTTAAATTTAGGAATCTATCTAGTTCTTGTGTGACTTATACAACTTGTATGATATAAAATTTAATGTTCCCAGCTGATCCTAGCCATTCATCTAAAACCCATCTAGATCATGCAAAGTCAGATTTTATCTTTTTGGAAAAATTAAGTTACAATAGAAATTTGGAGTTGAAACATGCCAAAATAGATATCATCACTATGACTGTAGATTCCATCGAAACGTTCGTTTTTGTTATCACAAAAATATGTTCAGCACTTCACTGATTATTTTTATACTAATTTCACAAGCAATGCGAAGTTGTATATCAAAATTAAAAACTAAGTTAGCATTAAGTTTTTATAGAAACAGCTCTTAAATTTTTGCACACGTTTTTACAAATTTTACTAGCATTTTGTGCGTCATAATATAATAACGGCAAAATTTAGTATCTTAAGTAGCAAACGACAACATAGTGTATGCAGCAGATCTTGAAAATCAGGTACAATGTAAATTGGGTTAAATGCAAAAGCTTGTAACAGTTGTTCAAACGATTTTACGTGATTCGACCCGCAGCACAAAAACTTTACCCCTTAGAGCGTTTTACCCGTTTTTTAAATAATAGGGGTAAAAATTTTCTATAATTCAAAATCTACGTATTGGATAACGTTTGCTATCATATCGTTATAACGGGATGAAAGAAGCTTTAAAAAAATTATGTTGGCTCGATAGGACTTAAAATTTGGACTCAATAGCCGCAATTTTTTATTATACTGCCACTTGAAATTGGAAATAAAGTTCCTGTAGGTCAATATTTTCGTCCTTATGTAATTAAATCTTATATTCCTTACTGTATTCACGGTAGGTTGCAAATTTGTTAAGCGTTTCCGACTTTCCTTTAAATTGAAATGATTACTTATGCATCACCATGTAAAATTTTATAAGTGTAAATTATGGTACCTTGATCTATAAGGTTGATATAGTATTGAAAATGTATTCGGTTATTAACGTTTGCTTTTTGAAACGACATGTTTGCATCATTTAAAAGTTTTACCACGAGTTTTATATAAAATAGATTTTCTACATATGTGGTTAGCGAGTGCGCTTCTATACGAGTTTGCCGATTTTGTTATCGTTATAGGGCGAGTGTTTAATGCGTGGCCGGAAGATTGCTCTGTAAATATTAGAGATATTAAAACCAACTTGAGTATAGTACTACATAATCATTGCACCTATATTCTAAAAACATTGAGGTGCATACAAGGTGATTTACAAAAAAATTCTGACACCAACTTTTGTTTTTTTAAATAGGACATCTTGAATATTCCGTTTTTGCCTTTGATGTAAGTCTATCATTAATCTGTTTTAATTCCTGGCCGTTTTTACTTTATTTCGTGACTAAAGTTTTCCCCGACTTTGTTTTAATTTCCGACTGGATTCTTTACGATTTTGCTCTACTTTCTAACTGGGTTTTCCTATTTTCTGTACATAGCTATTAGCAAGTTCATCATGTCTCTCATACTTGGTTCTGCTTCTACCTGGACATCACCTTCTTTTATTTGACTATTTAAATCCATAATTATTTTCTATTCTACATCCTCAATCAAAAAACCATCACCAGACCCTATCATCACACTATCTGATCCAACTAATTCCTTTGTACTTGTATTGTTTCCTACCCTGTGAAGTAATAAAGCTATTGTTCTGTTAATGGCTATACAACTATTAGCCCGATTTGTATTTGTAAATAAGCTCTTATTATTTTCATAAGAATATTTTTTACAGATACATCTTATTTTATATATTGTTCTACACAATTTCTTATTGCGGACTGCAAATAATTTGTCTTTTATTATTATGAATTGCCTTTAGGGCAAGAACCGGGTGTGGCCACGGGAAGGTTTGTTACGTTTGCAAATAAATTTTGCTGTAACATTTCGCAAATCTCAAAGGCCAAACATACTTGTATAGCTCTCTATAGAACCACAATGTAGTTTCGATTCAATTTTGGTAGTTCCACGCTTAGTAGTGTTGGTGTTTTACCACCTGATAGCGGTATTATTTACTTTTGCCATAGTACAGAGATTGCTTTGAAATTATATCACTCTGAAGATCCTTAAGGAAGCTGAAACCGGCCGGTTAGTGGATGTTTCCTACCGTGTGAAGTAATAAAGCTATTGTTTTGTTAATGGCTATACAACTATTAGCCCGATTTGTATTCGTCAATAAACGCTTATTATTTTCATAAGAGTTTGTTTACAGATACATCTTATTATATATATATATATATATATATATATATATTTGTGGTATAACGACCTTGCAGTTATAAAATATAATATATATAATAACAGGCTTTTAGGTCTATTGGTTAATTAAGTGTACTCTTTATTATAAATCTAAGCTTTTGGTTTTATTTTAAACCATTATCAAAGATAATGTCATTATAACATCCAAATTTGATTAGCAACCCACAAAACTGTGTTCCTTTTAAAAGCTTTCAACATCATTTTCAGTTTGTATTCAAAAATTTATCTATATCGACGATTTCAGTGTAAAACCTCACATTAGTAAGTAAGTTTCTAACTATTTAGCCCATATTAACGTTTCTGAATTTTTAGTATCTTTGATAATGGTATAAAATAAAACCGAAAACTTAGATTTATAATAAAGAGTACACTTAATTAACCAGCAGACCTAAAAGCCTGTTATTATATACATTATATTATATATATATATATATATATATATATATATATATATATATGATGTGATTAAAGATCATCTGAAAGTCATCAAGCAACATACGACGCCGCAAATCCTAAGAAATTTAGAGTAATTTAAGAAAAGCTATTTAGATGTATTCATTTAAAATATCGGTCAATATTCAAAGAAACAAGGAAAGTGTAGTTCAATTGAAAAATAAAAAAAAGGAGTTCATTGACTATTCTAGAGTAATTGAGTGCGTGAATGGAACAGAAGATTGCATCATTAATGAAATACCTTAGATTCGTGGAAGGTATCAAATAAAAAATGTAAACGTTCATCCGAAGCGAGAAATTCGTAAAGATAAGATTAATTACATCCATAAATATTGGATGTTGATAGGTTAACGCGTATGTAAATGAAAGTAATTAGTAGCCTCGGGCTATTAGAATGACAGCCTTCTGAATGTTGCATCACACCTCCGAAAAGAAACTAATGAGAACAAAGAAGCGACGACTAGCGTTCGCTAGATTCTTCTAGATAAGTGACATAACACGAAGGTAATATAATTGAAAGAGGTTTAAGAAGCCAGTTGAAAAGAAGTTGATGACTTGCTATTAAACCGTCACAACGCCGTTGAACCAGTGATAATATATCACGTAGTAAAATATTAAGTTATAGTAGTATGAGGTTATTTTACTTAAATAGCAAAAGAAAAGTATTTCAAATGCGGGAAAGATTAATTTGAAATACTTAAAATGAATAAATAATAATTGAGTACAGCAAGATAGAGATTTAATTTGAATATGAGCATATATGGATTTGGCATGCAATTTTGATGTTTATTAGTATTTAGTAAAAAATTTTTAACAATTTGAACGATTTGAACATAGATGGATGACTCCTGCCCATTCAGATGCAAGAACAACGATCTGCATGATTTACACGGTAAAATAAAATTACAATTTTAAAATTCTATTCATTATTTAATTTCTATGATAAGGGAATTTTTGTGTGGTGGTATTTGAAATTAGAGTAGAGAGAGTATGTGCAAGTATGATAATTCAACTGAAAGAAATGGCAAATCGGCGGCGAGATTTTTACCATTATTATCAAAAATTGATTAAACCTAACTGATCGGATTGAGTTACCTAACTTAACAAATTTTGTACAAATAAGAATAAAATTAGTTAAGGAGTTATTGGAGAATGAAATAAAAACCTAATTTAAATATAAATATATTGTTGTGAGGTTTACCTCCTAGATTATATTTAAATTCGAACTGTAAAAACTATCTAAAATATATTCGTGCTCCATAACTTGGTGCCAGTTTGTTGTGAGGTTTCCTTTAATCAAGCTCCAGCGTTGGGCCGTAATATGTTCCTTTAAAAATCGAGCCCCACAAACTGGGTCGACATAATATTCTGTAGTTTGCCTCGGCTGCTCCGTACTTGAATCTTAAATCCACTACAACCTCTTAAAATTACCACAGACGCTTACCGCTGAATCTAAACACTCCCGCTCACTGCCTCTATGCTGAAACCTAATAGAAATTTACACCCTACATACACACTCAAAATAACGCAATTCCCAAAATACATCACACTCTATTTACATGAAATAAATATTACATTTTCAAAATACCTTTCATTATTATGTACACTCGTGTTATTAGTAATGTCAAAAATTTCATTTTCAAAAGTAATTGAATTCGATAACCTTATTAAACAAATATTTTTTCAAAGTAAGGGGGCGTTCCTCATACCTTACGTTAACCTCCTTTTGTTTTATCATGAGCTTATAGTAAAACTCGTTAAATGTGAGTGCAAATTTACCGCACTGCAAAATTAAATAGGCCCCCCTCTACTTTTTTTACAGCATAGCCTGGTTATCTGTAAATTAATTATCCTTGACTACCTAAATAAATTTGATTTATATCTAAAGTCCCATAAATTTTCAGTTTATTTAATACATCAAATAAGAAACGGTCCAGAACACAAAAAAAAATCAAAAGAACCATAGCAAATATATGACAAGATGTTTTTCTACAATTGATTATCTGGTAACTATTTTCTAACAGGTAGCCGCTAACCAGGCCTTGAAGATGATGCCGTCCAGTATGGCACTAGTCCCTGAAACAGATCCCCGGTTGAATCACCATCACTCACTGTATGATGCTACCCCAAAATCTCTTTATTTAAAATAAAACCATAAGCATTCAGCTTTCAAACTTTACTTTTCGTACTCCCATTTATAATAAATTAATTGAAGATCGTTACCTTCACCATCAAATACTCTTAAATTTTAATAATTTTCATATATTCCAAAACCAAAATCGTAATCGTCTGCACTTACATCCTTCATCTACTCTTCGCTTAAAATGCTTTATTTGATTTTTAACTGACTTCACTTGTCATCCCACTACACTAACTTATGTGCAGTTATACATAAATTCAATAAATACTTTCACTAAAATTAACTCGATGATACGCGAAGGAATGAAGAAAAATTAAGAGAGTGTCACCCCCGTTGAATGCGGGTTATATAGGCTTGCCACACCTCCCCTGTTTTCAAGTTCGCACGTAAACTTTTAACGCACAACAATATTCTGTGTAAAAGCACCAAGCGTTCCTCATTTCTTAAAAATACTCGCCTAACCGCCGCTATATTATCGTGAAAAGCTCCAACGGCTCTTCGTTTCCCCTGAAATACGACAATAAACATGTTAAAATACTTGGGAAAACACCAACCGTTCTTCATCTCTTAAAACTACTCGCCGCCTCTATATTATCGTGAAAGCTCCAACGGCTCTTCGTTTTCCATTAATTTTGACAACAAACACGTTAAAATACTTGGTAAAACATTTACAACGGCCAACCGACCCTGCTATTTTGCGAAAACTAGCCTCAACCGAAAATCGATTCCTATTACGTTCACGCCTCCAAACTAAAACAAACATTTTTCATTTACCTTGCTCACGTAGTCTTTTCACACTTATGCTTCCACCAGCTGAATATTTACCCTACCTAATACAAAACTGTTGCGTACTGTATGCCTGTATCGTCCAATCATCTCGCTCAATTTTTTCCCTTGCTTTCAATCGATCCGTGTCTGCTTATAATATTCCTAGAATTTATTGATTTTGTTGCCCTCTTCAAAATGAGTGTGTTTGTCGTTTCCCTACCATACTACATCTATAATTAAATTTCAAAATATACTGTTGCTCACTTGTATTCATGCGTTTCTGCTCCGTCCTTGTTCCTTCATGACAGTTTGTTTTAGCTTCCCCCTATACAACTTTATAATTAAAATCGATATCTTATACAAACATATTGCGTCTTCGTCATACTTATATGTGCTTGTTCTGTCCTTGTTTTAAATGGACTATACTAACTTCCAACGGTCCCTTTCCTTCTTGTAACTCATTAATTTTTATAGGCTTGTTTATCGTAACCTGTTATCTTGAAATATTTCTCCCTTTTTAGTTTGTATACTATGCTTTGAAACGTTTCTGGTTTTACCCTTCAAAATAATAATCCTATTCTAACGAATATGGAAAGCTTTTATGTTTTGGTATACTACCTTAAATAAATTGAAAGTGGTATTTTTACCTTGTTGTTTCTAATCCTTATAGTCCTATCCTACAATAAATATTATACTACGTCCTTTATAAATAAATACAACTATAATTAAATTAACCCTACATCATCATAAGTAGACTAAGTGGAAATTTTAATTATTTAAAATACCTAATTATCTAAAATGCTTAATTAACTTTCTCGTAAGTTATTACTCTACCCTCTATCTTGATTTATGACCTTATATATCTACAATTAGCTACAAATTACACGAATATATATATATATATATATATATATATATATATTTATATATACTGGGTGAGTCACGGGGAACGCCACGGAATTTTATAGCAACCGGTGTATTTGTTTAAAGTTTTTTTACAGTAGATCTATGTAAGTCCGAAAGGGCTACATTTTAAAATTATTTTGATATATACAGGGTGCCCCAAGAAAAAGTTACATATCAAAGTTATATTTTTTCTTGTGGAACATCTTATTTTTCGTTGCACTTTTGAATTGTACGTGGAAAATAAACTAGACTTCCTTGAAAGCTCATTATACCTAAATGCAGAGCGTTTTGATTTATTTTGCTTTTTCTAAAATTCTAGGGGTTTCGTAAAAATTTAATAATTCTAAAATCAATTCACCTAGACAAATTTGTTTTTAACACTTAATATTAGACCGTACCCTTCACTGATCAAGTAACTTACTAAAAGCAGATTCAATACAGGGTGTTCAGAAAATGCAGTTTCAATATTGACAGATTCAAAGTATAATATCGTTGTTATTTTAAATGGAACATACCGAATTTTATCACTTATTCTTATAGTAATTTTAATCGTCTTTCAAACGGTATTGGGGTTGCCTATACCTTGTTACGTGTCAAATTGGCACTAAACATTTTTTAGTTTAGTCTTGCTGAGCGTGAGTTCGCGCCATAAATTCAAAAGACTTGGCGTGTATTTCCGTCACGTCAGAGTGCGTTTGCGCCAGATCGCGCGACGCGAGTGCCGGGAGAACAAGAGTGGGGAAGTTTCCGGAGGACTCTGTAACGTGGCTGTTTTGCCTGGAACTTCGGGTGGAGTGGACGTTTTCGGTAACGTATCGTTATCTTTATTTATATAGATTTCCTTGCCTTTGCTTATCTTGTTTGTCGTCCTTATACCTGTTTTCTTATTCGATCCCTACATAGGTAGAGGTAATTTGAAGCCGCCTAGGGCAAACCGGAGTCCACGACCCTGAACGAACGAGTCCATTACCGCCGTAGCTGGTCGGAGCCATCCTGAAGGACGCTATCCTGTGGGACGCCATCCTTGGCGTACTTCGTGGGAAGCTGGACCTATTACGTGAGTACCTTATTGTCTATCCTGTATTTGTAATGTTTATTATGATATTTATTGCGTAATTGCGCACTTAAATTTGTATATTGGTGACGTCATTGACAGATGGGCGCGCCAAAATCTGTATAAAGATTAGCGCTACCAACTGCCGTTGTGTCTAGTAAACCGCGCTTGCGGAATTGTAAATTATGAACTTTTAAATTGTAAGAACCTATCTCTTCGAACTTTGACGTAATTTGCATATTTTTGAAATTTCACATGTATTTTCATACTACCCAATTTTATTTTGATGGAAAATGATTAAATGATAGCTATTATGATTTTGAGGAGTAGGTCTTCAGTTAATGATCATTTATAAACAAAAATTAAATCCTTATAGGTACATTTTTACATAAGGTAGGTTTTCAGTGATTTAAAAGAAGTTATTAATATGACTACTGAGATCTAGTATGCTGCTGTCACTTAATGAAACATTGCTTGAATGTTAACTTCTTGTTCAAGTGCACCAGTTATTAGTTTTAAACATTTATATTATTGAATCAAGAAGAATTTTGAAAATGCCAAACAAATATTCGTTGCAAGACAGAATTAGTATACTTTTAATCATTGAAGAAAGTAATGAAAACTGTTTACAGCAAAATGGCCATCACAACGAACATTCGTTATAGTTTTTTTTTCAATTTAGTGCAGTTGATTTTTGACCAATATGAATTGTATTATGTTCAATGATTTTTTAATTAAAGTTCTTGCAACATCTTCAATTAGTTATAATAATTACTTACAACGACGTGTCTATCAGATATTAACTGCTGGAATCTGTATTTAATTCTTAATCAAATTATCCCTGTAAAGTATGTGCATTATTTAAATTTTTTAATAATAAAGATCTAATTTTTGTTTATAAAGGTGCAGGACTGAATGTTAATTCCACAAAATCATGAGCTAGAATTTAGGCGTTTTCTGTCAAAAATAATATTGAATAGTTTGAAAATACATGTAAAATTTCAAAAATATGCAAATTACGTGAATGTTCAAAGAGATAGATATAGGCAACCCTAATACCGTTTGAAAGACGATCAAAATTACTATAAGACTAACTAATAAAATACAGGATGTTCCATTTAAAATAACAACGATATTATACTTTGAATCTGTCAATATTGAAACTGAATTTTCTGAACACTCTGTATTGAATCTGCTTTTAGTAAGTTACTTGATCAGTGAAGGGTACGGTCTAATATTAAGTGTTAAAAACAAATTTGTCTGGGTGAATTGATTTTAGAATTATTTAATTTTTACGAAACCCCTAGAATTTTAGAAAAAGCGAAATAAATCAAAACGCTCTGCATTTAGGTATAATGAGCTTTCAAGGAAGTCTAGATTATTTTCCACGTACAATTCAAAAATGCAACGAAAAATAGGATGTTCCACAAGAAAAAATATAACTTTGATATGTAACTTTTTCTTGGGGCACCCTGTATATATATATATATATATATATATATATATATCAAAATAATTTTAAAATGTAGCCCTTTCGGACTTACATAAATCTACTGTGAAAAATTTTTGAACAAATACATCGTTTTCCTATAAAACTCCGTGGCGTTCTCCGTGACTCACCCTGTATATATATTATATCTTTTCACCAAAAGACTATATTTTTCAACAGCTTTATTATGATATAATATAAAACGTAAAATGCCATTTAAGATTTTTTGGTTGAGCAAGCTTTGAATTGACTGGCAAAGTGATATAATCGTACAACCCCTAAGTCATAGGTCGTCCCTCTTGACACCTAATAATCGCCTAAAGCTGCATTTCAATATCTTCAGTAACTTGCTTTATGTTACAGGTGGGAACTTATCAAATGAGCACACAGTATATATAGCAAGTAACACAAACTCCTTAATAAGTTTTCTAATTGGTATATTTAGCTTCAATTATGTTTCAATTTGAGAGGGCCGTCACCTGAGACTGTCTTTACTAACTAACCTACACGTTGGTGGAGGAGAGATATCAGATAGTTCTAATAGTTTGTACCTACACATAATAAGGTCGATCCTTTAGGGAATAAACCAAGAAAGATTAAGAGCTAAAATAGAAGCGCGTACGACTAGATCCTGACGCATTAGACAACGTAATGCAAACTCTTTACTCGAGAGACCGCTTCGCTGGCGCGTATAGAGGTTAGCGTTCTGGCTTGATTCTGTGAACAGTGTGCTATGCTGTAGACCCTTAACATGAGAATTACTTATACACAATGACCCAAAGGGTTTTGAGTTATCATTAAATGCGTAATATAGCTTTGCAGTGCTAGCTTTTATACTCAATACTTACAACAAACTGCAGTTAAATAAATCAGACTTATACAAAAACCATTAACTCTTACCTCTTTATGAAATCCTTTGCAACAACCACCCTTGATTTGCATACAATAACAATTTTCCGTTCAGTTCTAAAGGCTTTCGTCGGGTTGTTTCAAATTTAGAGCTAACCTTTGTATTTTTGTGACCTGTGCAACCTGTATGCAATTAAAATTAAATCCCCATGCTGACCCTTGCTTTTAGCCTTATTCCTGTTTAGATTTCTGCTTATTCCATTTTCGTATTAACGCGGGTAGTGTTGTTGTATATAATCCTGGCTGGCTTCGGGGCTCTCACGTTGATTTAAATATATAATTAAGAGCAAAGCGTTATGATCATATTTTTTGTCAAAGTAAAGAAGTTTTTGCTTTTTACGCAATTTCGACATAAATCAGTCTCGTGTTATCCTCTTTGCTTACCTTTATTAAAAAACCTAAAGCAAATTCTTCTGTATTCTCATTTATTGTTGGAGTTGGACTCTGTCTTTGTTACCAGTTATTTTATATAATAATGAGACGAATATTAATTGTGATTTGAAACAAGGATTTGCTTAAAAGTGCTTAAAACAGCTTGAATAGTATGCCACTCTAAAAATTATAGGGATAACTAAAGGTTGTATTCCTGTTTTTTTAAAATAATCTTTGTCCTTTAAAACTAATTCTACTGTAAAGAAAATACCTATAGAAATGTTTAATATCTCGCTATAAAGTTTTAAATATTCCTCTCTGTGATTAAACTTGGTTAAAATGTCAGTTACTCTTTAGGAATTATATTTGGCGGAGGCATTTTAAAACGGATCACTAACGTTCTGTTAAAGGTTATATTTAATAGGGTTTATTTATGATGAATCAAAAAATTAAAGTGTCATATAATCTGTTAAAGGTGTTTGGGGCATTAAATTTTTAATTTGAAATTACCCAAAAGGCGCGGGAATTTGCAACGGTGGAACATTTTATAACTCACTTCTAGTATACTATTAGAAACTGATAACAATTTCGTGAAAGTTTAGATATCAATTTCTTTTTCCATGTCATTTACTAATTGCAAATCATTTTTTTCGTCACAGAAAACCGTATTGTGTATGTTACTCAAGGACAGCCACAAGTGACCTTTATTCAAATTAGTATCATACACAGAACAACTTGAACCGCAATTTGGTCAACTCCTTACATTTCGTTCAAAAATTCTGCAGTTAACAAAACCTGACAGAGAATAACTAAAAAACTTTCAGCGATCATATGATGAAAGACAACATTTTTGAAATGGAAGGTGTTTAATCTTTACTGACTCTCTTACTTCGTATTGTACCACATATGTCAAATTTGACAAAAACGCAGGAATTTAGATTTAAATAGATTAACTTTTTGACGTTGCTGAGTCCGGTCGCCCGCTCAATATTCAATCTCATCATTAAATCTTCAGTCCCGAAACTGGTTAGACGCGTACCCCCATTGTTTCCTAGTCTGAACTAACCTACACATTTCCCTGAAATTTACACAGTCTGCATCTATCACTATCTGATCTAGGTCTACATCTACCTCCTTTTTAATCTCTGCTTGTAATATATCCCATACAATTCCCAAAAAATTCTCTAGAACCTATTCTGCCATTCTATTTCTCTTATTATTTTTCCACAGATATCCTTATTCTCCTACTATTTCTATAACCTATTTGTTATTAACTTTGTCTGTCCATGCTATCATCCTCATACATCTGAAGCACAACATTCCAAAAGGCTGCTACCGTTTTTCTGTCTGCTTTTCCTACGGCCCGTATTTCATAGGCATACTGTACTGTGCTCCACACATATGCTTTCAACAATTTTCTTCTGGTTTCTATGTTTGTTGTCTTTGATCATAGGCGCTGTTCTTTCTTGTTCGATGCAGTTCGGTCCCCTTCTATTGTTTTACAATTATACACCTTACTTCTGCAACAATCAGTGGTTGTGAAAGGGGGTGAGCAGCCTGTGGCTGTCAAGTCCCCCAGCACTTGAACATTTGCCGATTTAATATTTGTTCCAATATATCTTTTCGCACAGTCAACATTAGTTGCAGATATTTCACAACCAACCCCTGTAGTTGTTTATAATAATCATCAGATTTATCTGAGCTTATTTTTTCGTCATTAGGTTTTCCGTCTCAAAACTGGTTGGCCACGTACCTCTACTTATTTATATTCTGTGCTAGCCTACACAGTTCCCTGAAATTCCCACAGCCTATATACAGCTCGGTTCCCTTCTTCTGTTTTCTAATGATATGCATTATTTCACCGAGATTCAGTAGTATGTGAAGGGGAGGCGGCTGCATGGCGTAGTTGGTGTGTGTGTGACTACTACGCCCAAGGTCCCGGGTTCGAATCCCGACACGATCCGCTTGAAAAATGTTAGGCGAGCATTTTTTACAAAAATACACCCTCGTTCGGATGAGAGGTAAAATAGAGGTCCCGTGTGTGAGTATTGTCACGCACGTTAAAGATCCCTACCTTACTTGGAACAGCAAGGATTCGGCAAAATTCCAAATTTTCCAGATAAAAGAAAAACTCGCTTCCTGGCCAATGTAGTCCTTCGGATGGAGCATTGGAAAATCACATGTAGGGTATGTGAAGGGGGGGGGATAGACGGCTCCGTGGCCTAGTGGTATGTGTGTGACTACTACACCCAAGGTCCCGGGTTTGAATCCCGACACGATCCGCTTGAAAAATGTTAGGCGAGCATTTTTCACAAAAATACACCCTCGTTCGGATGAGATGTAAAATGGAGGTCCCGTGTGTGAGTGTTGCCATGCACGTTAAAGATCCCTACCTTGCTTGGAACAGCAAGGATTCAGCAAAATTCCAAATTTTTCAGGTAAAAGAAACTCGCTTCCCGGCCAATGTAATACCTTCGGGTGGAGCATTGAAAAATCACATGTAAGGTATGTGAAGGGAGTTAAGCAGCCTGTGGTTGCCAAGGTCCCCCAACACTTAGACATTTGCCGAATTAATAGTTTTTCCAGTAAATCCTTTCACACAATTAACATTATTCGAAAATATTGCACAACCAATACCTGTAGTTTCTTACAATAATCATCACGTTAAGTACAGTTATTTTTTTCGTCATTAATTTGTCCATCTTGGGCCTGGTTAGATGCGCACCTCCATTGATTTTTATTTTGAGCAAGCCTACACATTTTCCTGAAATTCCTACAGCCTACATCTTTCACTATCTGTGCGCAATAGTCTAACCTAGGTCTACTCAAGCAATCTTTTTCTCCTATCTTTGCTTCTAATATATTCCGCACTATTCGCTTATGCCGCAGTATGTGGCCTATCATTCTCTCTCCTATTTATCGTTTTCCACATATTTCTTTCTTCCCTCGCCATCTTTAGTACCTCCTTGTTCTTAACTTTGTCTGTCCATGATATCTTCATCAATCGTCTGTAGCACCACATTTCAAAGGCTATTTATTTCTTGTACCCTTCTCCTACTGTCCAGGCTTCACAGCTGTACAGTGCTATGCTCCACACGTATGTTTAATTCAATCTTTTCCTTGTTTCTGTTTGTTGTCTTTGAACACAGTAGTTCCTTTTTCTTGTTAAATGTAGTACGACGTTGTGCTAATCTTTGTTTTATATCTTTTGCGCTTTTGCCATCTTGCGTTAGTTGGCTTCCTAGGTAGCAGAATTCTTTAAGTTCTTGTTACCTATTTATTGTGCTGATACTTTTATTTTGTGGTGTATCTCTACCCGAATACCTTGTATCAACCAAAATATTATAATGTCGATCCCTATTCCTTTCAAAACCCTTAATTTACCTCGGCTAGCTATCTTCCCTTTTTTTCTATCTACTCTTATCTCCGGTTGGGTTCACAATTTTATGTTTATGTTGTATTATGGGTTTGATAGTGGTGTTTCTTCATGCCTTGGTATTTTCGTCTAGTGTTTCTTTTGGATTTATTTGGCTCCTTTCTTGGGCAAACCTATATTCTTTACAATCCAAACTTATTTTATAAATAACAATAGCTTTCTTTATGTATATCTTCTATTTCTTCTCAAATACAGAAAACGGCACACTGGTAATACAGCTCGGTGGTATTATAAATTGGTTTCACACTTCACAATCTCGCTTGACAATTCTCTTATAAATGGTCCTAGTTTATAAATCTTATTATCCCTAATTATGGGTAACAAATACTCTTCTATAATTATATTCCTATTAAATTCCAATACAATTCACTACTTAAACTTCTCTTTTATAAAATTAATTGACAGGACTTGTTTTTGTATTTTCTTCACCATCCAAAATCTATTTATCTACTGTCCTCGCTTCTTTGGTTACATACCGATCTTCCCTATTCTTTTTTATTTTAATTGACAGAATATGTAACCTACCTACTCTATTTACAATTAAAACTCTTAATTCTAATGTCCATGTTTATTCCACAGAAATTTTGATTTTTAAACCGACTACTCCTTTATCCTACTAAATTAATAAAATACATCAGATTATATTCTTGTTTTTGATTTATTTTCCCCTTCTGTACATACTAGTACTTTAGTTTTACTTTTGTTAATTTCATACCGTATCTCTCTGTTAGAACCGTTTCCATTTCATTAATAGCAGCTTCTAACTCTTCCTTGCTAGATGCTCATACCGCGGTATCATCTGCCAATCGAAGCATATCAATTGTTTGTCCCTTCATAGTAATTCCATATGTCTTCCTGCATTTGACAGTATTCATTGCCGCATCAATGTATAAGTTAAACATTAATGGGGATAGGGCACATCTCTGTCTCGCCCTTTCCTAATGTTTACTTCTCTACGTTCCTGCTCTATTTCTATTACTGCTATTTTCTCTTTGTATAAGCTATACACTATTCGTCTATCCCTATAACTCATTCCGATCGTTTTGAGTACTTCAAACATTTTTTGCCACTTTAGATTGTCGAATGCTTTTTCCAGATCTACAAACCAAAATTTATTCAATCTATACAGATAAAAATTGGATCAAACGTCCTCAATGCTGGTAAGCCAGTTTAGTCATTTTGTAATTTAAAAATGGAGAACAGTCAAAAGCCGTAATTTACTTTCTATATTTTTGATTCCCCGCGTTGACTCTTCTACAAAAGTCTTAATCATTCGCTTCATGTAACTTGCTGTAAACCAAACGGAGAACTCTGAAGTGCAGATCTTTTTGAAGTGATGACTTTTTTATCAATAGAACGCAATGTAATTGCAACTAGTTTTACATTAGAAGATTTTAAAGAAGTTATACTAAATGGAGTCTGCCGTAAATTATACATAGGTATAGAACCACGTAATAGACTTGATTACATAGTACCTAAAAATTAATTACACTGTACGTTTGTAAAAAATCCCAGTTTTCAAAAACAAACATTACACACCACCATAACTGTACTTGTTCGTTGTACTGGAACAAATTCACTAAATAAATAGAGGTTTTTCACAAATTTCCCGAAAAATGTCAATTTTTATTTTCAATTAAACATATTACAAACAGGTTTGCTTATTTTTTTAATTATCTGGGTGATTGCAGCAACTCCGAATTTTTCAAATAGAAGGGTGGATTTTTAATTTTATATCTTAAAGCTTGTCAATTGCAAATATAATTACGTATTTTTTTGTTACTTTTTATAACCTTTGTTGTTTACTTGATAAGTCACAATAACAATTGCATAGCTCATCAAACCTGCTCGATAGCTTGTTGGTCAATTTATACCATTTTACTGGAGGGGTACACCTAATCAGAGTTGAGGAATTCCAAAGAAACGAGTAGCTCAGGGTCAGAAGTAGATGGAGATGGTGGTTAAAAGAAATGGAATACTCTAACAGGATAAGCTAACTGGGAATCAACCCTGCAGGACGGCAAGACGGGGCTAGTTCTGGATAATCGGAGAGTATGTGGGCGCCACCCCGCTTGAGCAGCTAAGTAAGTTAAATGTTACTAACCTAAAACACTTGAATATAAATTACTGCGATCTGTACCTGTAATAAAACGAGATAATTTATATAAATAAAAGGCTCCTCTAAATCAAAACATAAATATCTTTAATATTTAAATATTTAATATTTAATATTTTATTAAAAAAAAATTACTTGTCGCCTTTGTTCGAAATAATAATTATAATTTCAAATATTTACAATTACGCGAGTTACATTTCGGGCCTTGGGATCTGTCTTTTTAAAAACTTCCTCCAATTCTTCGTAACAACATTTATTTACTTAAACAGAAATTACAATTGAATTTTGACAAACTGGTTTGAAATACTCTAAGTTGAAATTTAAATAATAATTGGAGTTTAATATTTTGAGTAGCCTAAGCAAACTACAATGTTAAAGCTGAAATACTGTATACTGACTAACTGGTCTTGGGGGGTCCCGGGGTGTTTATGTTGTCCCTGCCCCTCACAATTCTGTGGGAACTTGCAGAGCTCATGTCTGCTTATTTCTTAATACTATTCATGATACAATGTAACAATCTTATTTTCTAGGTAATCACGGTTCTTAACCGTCTGTGACCTGCCTCTGCAGTATCACTATCGTGTGGAATACATTGTATTGCATCGGTTCTCATGAACTGTTAATAACATTTATTTAATTATCCTTGAATTACATTGTTGCACTTGACTTAATAACTTCTTTATGATTTCTAATAATTCCCTATTAGATTCTATTTTACAATAAATATAAAGATTGGGGAATACATAACTCGCGTTTCGTGCGGAAGTAGCTTCGCTCAAAAAAATTATTCTTCAAGAATGTACCTGCGGCATTGGCTAAACTAAAAATATACTAAAGTGTTTAAAAGTTTTGGCAAAACAGGTTAAATTAAGACGTTCTTAATTCCCATATGTAGTAGACATTTAATATGTTCGTATGGTTATATCTTCACTTTAAGGTTAAAAATATTAACTTCACCGAAAAGAAATTTAAGGATTTTTTTAAGAAACTAGATAATTATTAATTACTTACAAAAATTGAACTGCGACATCTACAGTACTGTAGGCTAACAAGCACATTGATCTTAAATAAGACGAAATAATCTAATTCAAATGCATATAGTTTAAATAATTTTTATAACATTTACGTTTTGCAAGATGCATGCAAATTGATTAACATACCCCTAACCTCAAGAAAAATTGTTTGCAAAGTTGTACAGTATAAAAGTATTAGTAGATATATTTTAATTTATTAGTAACTGCTACTGATCTATAAGTAAGCTTAATTTAGATAATCATCTATTTTAATTTCAAGCTGTCCAGAAGTAGGCGACATTACTAAAGGTCACCAGAATGTGGAGCACAAATACATGAACAAACAATGCATAACAAACAGCTGCGGGCACCACCCTGCAACACATGTGTTCAACAAACGTATCTGCAAAAACGATGGACCCCAAAGTATGTTTGATTGAAATCTTTCTTCAAAAAGTAATTAAAGCGTTGAATTATGAGAACAATGAATATTATCTCCAAATATTGCATTAAATTGAACGGTCTGAATTAATTATACGTATCTTCATAGATAAACTGATTTATTAAACTGCAAGCATTATAAGTTGTCAGACTCACAAATTTGTTGAATATAATAATTTGTTTTTGAAACTGCGAACTTTATTAGTTGTATAAGTTGTAATGTTCGAGAAACAAATGTAGAATTACTTACCACTGTAACCATTATAAATTCAACTAAACATGAATTAGTGTGGAAAAGTTCCAATCATTACCACCATAACACCTTTCATACTATTCTCAAGAGCCAAGACGAGGCAAAGTCGCCCATCGTGGATGAAACTCACACCTGATACCTGCTTTTTATACTGGTTTCCAAGTCAAGAATTACCTATAATAACTATTGAACAAGCCTTTAAGCTGCAACGACAGCAGAGAATGTAATCTAATATTGCTAAATATCAACGTATAATATAAAGATGCGTTCAAAAATGAACAGCGGTTTTACATACAAAGTAAGACACTTAATAACATTGAATTAAGAAAATTCAATCGTTACAAATTTGCACTGAATGTGATAGATTTCTTAGTACTTGTTTGCATTTCAACGTTTAAGTTAAAAACAAAAATAAGAAAAAGCCTTATTTAACTGAAACGCAAGTTACAAATGCCCAAAATTAATATATATATATATATATATATATATACATATATATATATATATATATATATATGTATATTTAAATAAAACCATGAAGTCTTAATTGTTACATAGTATAATGGAAGGACATATAATAAATGGTTAATGAAAATTCACAAACCAGACATGAGAACGAAAACAGTTACTTTGTATTTCAGACGTAATATGATACTGCAGGTGCAGGTCACAGTAGGTTATAAGACGGCTATTATTAGAATTAAGATTATTAAAATGTAATACTTTGTATTGTATCAAGAAATAACAGACATGAGATCTGCATTTTCCACAAAGTGATGTAAGAGCAGGGATAGCATAAATACACTCAAGAGCCCAAGATAGCCAGTCAGTCTGAGAACTTCATAACTTTAGCATTGTTAGCGGTTTAAAACTACGCATTTGTAAATATTAGTTATTAAGTTTAATTATTAATAATTGAATATTAACCTTGATTATTTTATTTCAAGTAGTTAATGAATATAACGTACAATTGTGAAAATCATTGTAATTACTGTTTAAAATATACTTGATAGGAGTGTTTTGAAAATAAAGCCTTTTTTAAAAAGAGGCTCCCAACGGCCCAAAACCTACCTGGCACAGTCGATTGTAGGATTCCAGAAGGGCACTAGCGAATTAAAAATCGAGGAAACTGGTGGTTGTGAATTCTAAATCTTCATCTGGAACAAAAACCAATGGGACGAAGTACAAAAATCGACCAAGTTCAACAAAGAGGAAAAGACCATATTAGAACTGGCAATCAAACTTTTGTAAGTACCATAAGTTCATTTTCTTAATCATTTCAATTGCATATTGATATTAGCTAGTAGGAAACAAAAAGAATTTTTGTATACACATTTATATGTACAATTTTATTATCGCAATTTATTATTATTATTTCTGAAAGAATTTACTCAACAAAGTCTGAAGGTTTAATGTATAATTATAACGTAATTCTTTGTGCAATTTATTACAGCAATTATTACTGAAAGAATTATTCAGAAAATTTGAACCTTGATATTATAAAGGTTTATAATTAAACACTTTCATTGCAACGAAGGTACATAATTATAAACGCATTTTATGCACTGTTTTATTGCAACCAATTAATGTGAAATAATTATTTAGCAGAAGTCTGAAACCGGTGTAATTATAAATAAGATTATTATAATTACACGCAATATACGTAAAGATAAGTTATTCTTTAAACAACTCAATACAAACTCGACTGAAGTAACTTAGAATTAATTTATAAGAACAATAAACTCTGACAACATGAAACTTTATCTAGAAGCAATTCCCTTATATGACGGAAACCAAGCACTATTATTATTTTTATCACTGCTTGCGAGATGTCTTTAAAATCTTTTTATAAACAAGGTTATAAACAAGGTCACGTCGAACACAATGTCTTGCTTTTACGCTTAATAATCAGCAAATTAACCGACAGAGCATCGACATTGATTGCGAGCTACGATGACTTCGCAGAATGGGACGACTTTAAACGAATATTAATAGCATATTTCGGAGATCAACGGAATATCAAATGTCTTATCCAAGATTTAATAAATTTACGAATGTAAGCTAGCCAATCACCCTATCAATTCGGTATGAAATGTCAGGACGTACAAAGTTTAATTTTGACCAAACTAAAAATTGAAGAATCCGACCAAAACATACGTTTAATAAAGACGAAGATGTACGACGAAATATCTTTAGACACATACATCAATGCATTACTTGAAGGACTATCGGACCCAAAGTTTAGAAAAAGCAATGAACATAATTGTAGAAGAAGAAAACGTTATGTACTACAGAAATAGACTGTATAACCCTAACGCAAATAAAAATTACTCACCTATGAAAACAATACAAGCCGCGAGACAACTACCAACACAACCGAAATTTACACCCTTTACCGCACTAACGAATCAATCTCGATTTATCATTCAAAACTTTAATAACACAAATTTTCACAACCAATTTAGACAATTTCCAAGACCAACATTTAATTCAAATTTTACAAAACTCACATTCACACCAAGGTTTAATCAAAACGTAAATCAACCAAGGCAAACATTCGGCGCAAATCCCAACAGAAACACGCCGATGACGAGTAACAACGACAACCCCAATAATTATTACAAACCCATTCCTATAGAGGCTTCATCTGGTAACACCAAACAGAATACTAAAATACCTCAAATTAGACCCGAATACACCCTAAAACGAAACTTCTCTTCCGAGGAACTATTCCACCAAAAAGTGGAAGATTTTAATAATCAAGACACGGATAACTATGCAAATTCCAATAGAGACGATCAAACAAATCATTCAGAAAACTATGAAAGGAACGACCCTTGTGAAAACTACAACAGAAAAACAAATAAAAGTTTTAGTAAACTCAAAAAACGACATAGGAATTATAAATCACACATCATTTTACCCCGGAGTAGAAACACCCACAGCGATAGTACAAATAAAAGACAATTACGCCACTACGACAATTGTAAACTCAAACGATTACCCCATCAAAGTATCATTAACAAAACCTGTAGACATAGAGGAAGATATTATCCAGCATTCAAATTTACTATGGAGTAGTCCCGTATTAATAGTACCAAAGAAATTAGACGCCTTAGGCAAACGCAAATATCGAATGGTTATCGTTTACAGAAAACTAAACGAGAAGACTGTAGACGATAAATATCTACTACCTAATATCACCAAGATTCTAGGCAAATTAGAAAAGTGTCAATATTTTTCCACATTAGACCTCGCCTCAGGATACCACCAAATGGAGATGGACGAAAAAGACACGAATAAAACAGCATTCAGTACACCTAGAGGATACTATAAATACAAACGCTAGCCGTTTGGATTAAAGAACGCACCCGCTACGTTTCAGAGAGTTATGGATAACATTTCAAGAGGGATACACAACTAAAAATGTCTTGTATACCAGGATGACATAACCGTATACTCATCATCACTAACTGAACACATCGAAAGATTAAAGGAAGTTTTTGAACGATTACGAAAAGCTCATTTTAGGGTACAATTAGATAAAAGTGAATTTTTACAAAGGAAGTAGCATTTTTAGGACACATAATAACACCACGAAGTGTTATGCCGAACCCAGACAAAACAATTGCAGTATTAAATTACCTCTCACCAAAAACAAATAAAGAAATTAAAGGATTTTTAGGACTCATTTAGGACTCATTACCGAAAATTCATCAAAGGTTGCGCACAAATAACCAAATATAGATGTACAAGAATTGGGCTTACGCCCAAGCGCAAGGCTATGGTTTGAAGTGTATGTCCAGGTTTTGGGGGTTATTTTTTGTAATTAATTGCAACTGTTTAGTGTATAATAATCTACTACAGACGCATATTGGAGGAACAGCAATACAACACAAGTTGACAGGCTTGCAAATTAAGTTTTCCCAAAAATACAGAGGAAAAGGAAAAAAGTATGCGCTTTTGACATTTAGTTTTAACTATTTTTCTGTAAATTATTTGGGGATGGTAGAGGAAAACATAAAACATAAAAATCTTCCACACGTGCTATATTAAAGCCGGTCACGCATATTTTACACAATATGCAGCAGCTTATTCTACAATCCCAAAAGACAGTTATTTTGGAATCGTGGTTGGTTAATATACTTAACAGCTGTCCCCAGGTTGTAAGACAACGCGTAACTATTGGTAGCAAACTCTATCCGTTTACCCATTATGCGCGCCATATACTGTAAGTGGGAGAAAACGCAACTGAATTAGAACAAATGGATGCAAAACGGCGAAAATTGCACTATATAGCAAAAATTACGGCTATACGTGAGCAATACAAACATGTCAAAGAACATCTGATTAGAAAAAATGATGAAGGATTAAGATTATTTTATTTGTCGGTGGACCGATTTAGTATCTGCGTTTTACGAGCTATATGCATTTGTGATTAGTAAGAAAGGGCTTCTTAGTTAAGTGGGCGTTTTTTCAGAAACAGATGGTATAAATTGGTATACTGTTTAAAACGTTTTTCTAAGGACGTATTTAATAAAACAGCGATGACACATCCTAACTAAGTAAGGTGGGGGTTCGTAATCATGCTGTACACCTGAGTTTAACAAAAAAGTAACCACATTCGTTAAAACCTCAAGACTCTAGCAACATTAATAACCGAGATAACCCGGTTTTGCAACAAATGGCACACTGTACTGCGTTTAAATTGTAATTATATAAAAAGGGCTCCAGTAATTTATTACCAAAAATAGCGTATCACACATTTATAGAAAATTGATATTGAAACTGATTTTCTGCTATTAAATGTTGTTACGTTTATTTTGAACATCCCGTATATTTTTACCGGTTTCTAATCAATATGCGGTCCAATAAATTTTCAACTCAAATCCCTTTTCCTTTAACAACGACAGTTTAGGCTAAAATTAAATAGTTTACATCCTGTATATTTTATTTTTCTGCAATAAATACGCTTTCAAATAATTACTCAATTTAAAGCTATTTGCTTTGAAACGTAAAGTTTATTATGCTACAATTAAATAGCGTATACCCTGTTTTAGGGTATCCGTGAATTCGCTAAACATTACGACCGCGTATTATTGCTTCTATTGTGTTTCCCATTTAAAGACTTGTTGAGATGATAGATCCTACTATTATTCGATATCGTGTTTTTAGGTTTTATAATCGTTTGATAACACGAGTATTACTTTAAACTTTGGCTATTTAATTAACCAAACTTAATATTGACTTGCTTTTCAATTGACACGACGAAAACATCCGCCCTGGCTTTCTTCGCTTCGTTTTCTTAATAAAAATTTTGCACACGCCTTACAGCATGGTGCGTATTTATGGTTTTTATAAAATTGTACTTTTCGGCGATAATTAACTAATTCACTAATTATTCTAGCTGCTTCCGGTGGCCCTTAAAGCCACGATGAATGATCGTCACTTTGTTCTGATGGGAGGACCACACCAAGGCGGGATCACGCGCACCTCTGTTCCACCCCGTCTTTAGAGGCGGTAGGAACCAACCCGATGGTGGTGACTCGAAAAAGAGTGGTTAGCCACTAGTGGCATCGCCGTGGATTAATTAATTAATTAATTAATTAAGCGTAAGACTACGGATCCCAAGATCCTAGGTTCAAATCCCGACACGGTCGACTGCTTGAAAAATGACAGGTGAGCATTTTTCACAAAAATTACGCCCTCGTTCGGGTGAGAGGTTAAATGGAGGTCCCGTGTGTAAGTGTTGTCACGCACGTTAAAGATCCCTACCTTGCCTGGAACGGCAAGGGTTCGGCAAAATTCTAAATTTCCAGGCAACAAAAAACTCGCCTCCTGGCCAATGTAGTACCTTCTGGTGGAGCATTGGAAATATAAATGCACGGTTAGTCACTAGTTTCTTATATGGGTCCTGGGCGACGATAGCAATAGCCCGTGTACAAAGTCCTATTGATGCCTAAGCGGTGGATAGGTAGAATGATTTTCTTTATGCATACGATGGTATTGACTAGTAATGTTATGTTATTTATTAACTTCTTTATTGGGACAATTTTATGTGAGTACCTTTAGGCTTACAACAGCATTGAGTAGTAAATTGTATATTAGTTCTTAGTTGCTTTATTGGGCAATGTTAGGTATTTATTAATATGATATTATTTATTAATTCCGGTATTGTGACATTTGTATGTATTTCATTTTTAGGCTTACGATGATAAGTTAGAGCTGTGGTTTTTAGGGGGTAATTTTGTTTTTCTTTTGGTAAGTAATATAGGGTAGTGACATAGAAACTACAGCTCGTCCTTTTTACGAAGTAACTTCATTTCGGGTACTAATGTGCGTTTGTAACAATTTTTTTTTAATTATAGGTTCCTTTTTTTGTATGTTTTGTTATGAGTGTAAATGAGTGAGGGCATGTTTTTATTTATTTCAGGCACTCCTTTTGATTTTTTTTGTATGTATAATACCCCGCCCACTCGCCGATTGAGCCCGGTCATTTTCTTTTCTTTGGTTCTTTTTTTGACTACGTCGCTGCACGTAGGAATGTAGATTTACCTGATTCCAACAGATTGTATTTTTTCTGTTAAATACGCCATTATTTGTAGACTTAGCTCCGTCGGAAAATATGTGTCGCAAAATCGAAAGTTAATATCAGTTTCGTTAAGAAAAAACATCACATAAACTGTAGTTTTCTGAGAAGGTGGCAAGAATACAATGTATTGCTAACATGAGTTTTATATGGTTTTTAGCGGTTTTGTTTCAAAATTAGACGTTTTTTCTGTGGAAATAACGCACTTGGTTGCAGTTCCTCGGGTCAACGCTGTTGGCTTGAAATTGATGCTGGGCTAGCACTTGTTCTTTAGCATTACCTTTGAATTTTTTTATCGGTAATTGGTTTTGTAAGAACAACAAATCTTTTTACATTAATTTATAATTTAGAAAACAATCTCTTGCCCTTTCGAATATTTCTCATTATACATATCATTAGCAGTATCACAATTTCTGTTACAGGCAGAGTAACAGAAAAGCGTATCGTTCTTATCGTCGTTTGTACACATTTTCCTAAACAATCAAATAAATATAAAAAGCCTTGTACACAAAATTTACAACCCAAAACAAATAAACACTTCAACTAATAATATTTGACAAATTACTGTTGTTTTTGTTTATTTGTTGTTCGCAAATAAATAAATCGTTTTTTACTTATTATGGAAAAAAATACGGAAACTAAGTATACCAACCCCTACAGTAGAGTAATCAGAAAAAAATACCATTTTCTTTACGGTCATTGTAAACTATGTATACATTTAGAAAAAGTGAGATTATATTTGCAGATTGTAAACCATTGTCCTGTTAAATTTTTCGTATACGCCATTGAGTTCTACGTAAAAATTTACATAATCGTCAGTTTTCATTTTCTTTATAAGTTAAACCGTTAAAAAGTTATTAAAGTTTGAGGAAAATATTCAATTTCAGATTTTTCAATTTTCCAGAAGTGTATTTTTTTATCATCTAGTACCTACTTTAAGGGGTATACCATACAAGCGCTGTAAATTTGCAAAGAATTTAATTTGGCTCGGCATAACGTTCTTTTATGTTTTCTGCCATTACAACGCAATTCCAATAAAAGTGGAACATGCATTTATTAAATAGTATCATTACAAATTATTTCCAAATTTTCACAATTTGCTTTACATCTTTAAATATTAGAATACTGAACATTAAACTAATGTAACCGATCTGCAAAGATTCTAACGTGTTCCAACCCTGATTCTGTTAAGCGCTTTTTAAACTATAAACTTAATTTATTTAGCCTAACTGTAATGCCTTTAAAGTTTAGTCAGAACAATAAAACCAAAACTAGTTGAAATAGTTCTTAATCTTTTCATTGACCCATTGACCCATGCAGAAGTATTAACGCTTCCAGCGCATATCATAATTTCTAATTAGTTGAGTATAAATTTCGCATTTGTTTTTTTAATTATATGTAAAATATTATTGTGGGTTATTCAGGACCTCGTCGTAAAAAGCATCTTCCCATTAGAGTATTCAAGAATGGAAAGTAGTTTACTCCTGTTTGAACTCGATCAAGTTCAAGTTCCTTCAATGGTTCACGCGCAACACCGTACGATGTGTAAATGAGGGAAAACGCTCACACATGTTGAAAAAATTTAAAATAATTCTGACTACATTACATTTTCACAGTTGCGAAAGCGAAGTAAACACCTAATTTAAGCAGTAACGAAGGATCTAGTGAAAGATAGGTCAAAAGATTTTGGTCGTCTGCACAACAGAACAAAAAAGTTAATACTATACGCATCCCAGACGCCTTAACGATAAAAAATTCTTCAGCCTTAAAATATTTCTAGTGTTAAGTTATGTGCAAACACTAATATACAGACTTGATGCGCACCGCCCCTTATATTATGGACTGGTCTAAGTGGCGGTTGTTACGTTCTGATTCGTAACCAACCCGGGAGTCAGTAGCTCGAGAACTGTCATTGAGGGTGAAGTGCGTTGTACGACTAAAATGTAGCGGTAAACCATTAAATGTTAATTTTCGCTTTAAGCGGGTGAATTCTGTAATTAATCTATTAATCGCAATAAACTAAATATGTATATCGACGTGCATTTGTTTGAATTCATTATTTTGCAGTTCACTAAATCGAAGGAATTTCTCCGCAGCTATTTGGCCCTATATCTGGGTTACTGAACCCAATGCGGTTACTTTGCCGCCTCAATAAATAGGTAGTCTACGCAATCGAACGGTTGTGCTATCTACTAAACTAAAAGATTTCTATTATGTTAATATAGTTGACTTTCTATTAGTGTACACGTTTTAATTATATTTATTTTTAAGATATATGTATTTCCCAGTTACTGTTTATTTGGAATTTTAATATGCCCTGTAATACAAATGCCAGTGACTATTAACCTCAAATATTAGTGAATTATCGTTGTAAAGATGATAACCAAATACACGGACCAGACCAGTAAATAGTAAGAGAAAATATTCGTTTGCTTGCTCGCTTTAACTATATACCATTCGCTAAGAAAAAGTGTTTACGAGAAGAAATCCAACGTAATACAGTTCAAAGAATGAATTATAAATTATTTCGATAACTGCCTTTTTAACTTGAACATAAAGCAAGTGTTTAGATAAGCGACACCAGAATTTGTCGTATTAACATACTGCTGTGTAAACTGGGTTGCCTAACTTGACGATCATTAATTTAAAATAAATGACAATAGCCGAAATATGATACGTGATTAAATAAAGAGGAAAACCAAATGCATGGAAACAGGAAAATAAACGTAGCAAATTGGAAAATAGTAGTGCAGTTCATTCGTTTTAACTTTAGGATGACGTCAAATGTAGTAATAAAGTGCTGGCACCTGTATGCAAACGAATACCTAGAATTTCACTTGAAATAACCTATCATTTAACACATACAGGTTGGCAGTACTGTAGGGTGTTGCCACCAATTCCTATTGTTAATGGAAATATTCGTGTATCTTTCAATAAATATATTAGAATTTAAACTTACTTCGGCAATATAGCATTTTATCCAGTTGCGAAGTCATCCTAAAGTTAAAGCGAATGGACTATATCATGATATTTAATTATTTAAAGACGACACTAAAATCTTTTAAAATAGGGAAATGAACGTAACATATTCGAAAATAGTGGTACTGTGGTATTTATTTATTGAAGAATGGCACTGAAATACATAAATAGAGGGAAATATTTAAAGAATAAGAAACACAAACTAGTTCACTGGCTAAATGTTTTCGTAATAACCAATGACGGAACACAAAGTTTGTAACTTGTGCTCTACCAACCTTGCCATAGTGGCTCCAATATTGTAGCATTCGTTGCTTCAAATCTAATGTTGACAATTCTAACTTCATTTTCAATTGCCGTGAATATTTTTTGGAAACTAATCTGTATCCTACGTTTGGGTTTTAATTGAGAAGACTGGTTTTCAGAAGGAATATCATCAACATGAATTTTATGACAATCGTAATATCTTAATTCCTTATACATATAGAACACAATTAGATTGAATGTAATGCAGCTTGAGAAAAATTGAGGTATCATTTCACACAGAACTGTGAAATACAAGCTGCTAAAGAAATGTCACTAAATTAACAGAAAAGTCAATGCCTCTACGTTCGTGATTCCTTTGAGCCAAATGTGCAGAGATGTTTATAGCGCAAGAGTCAACAACTAATTATAAAGCCTAATATTTAAACTCGCAAAGCTAATAGAACTACGAACGAATTGAATAAACTTACGGAAAGGTTCTTATTTTAATATTTTTAAGACATTTGGGTTTCGCTAAGTTAAAGGTACAAACATTTCTGTAATAGCAGTTGCAGAAAACTGTTGCTGTAAACAACTAATGCTGTAAATAGTTCTAGGTTAAGTTGAACATCCTTTTAATCTGGTTGACTTATTTGAATTTGCATGGGAAACGAAAGGCGGTCAGTAGATTTCGTGCCCATTGTAAACTTTGTTCTTTATAGATAAATATTGCAACAACCGTAGATATTTCCTTCTTTTCATTGCCGCGCCATATTGCTGAATTTGTCTTAGTCGTAATGTATTGCATTATTATGACTTGCAGTCTTTGAAATCGTATAGAAGCAGTTGAAGAGTCATTCTAGCAACATACTGCGCGCTATTAAAATAATAGCCCAAACTGTTCACCTATCAATTTTTTCAGTCATTTATTTTTATCTCTAGTATAACCGTCATCAATTTCGCCCACAAAGTCACCCTTCCTTATCTATCATTTCCTATAAAAATATTTTGTCTGAAGCTCCCACGACAGATCAACTTTCGAGGCAGTTGCTTACTAATTGGTTTTGTTTATCTAATTAGAAAACACCTAAAGTTTCAGTTTTCAAGATAGAATATCCCAGAGAACCCCTCCAATAAATTTTGTGCGAGATATATACGAAATAATGCGGTAAAAGTTAAAGCACCTCCATCGAGTTTTATTAGTAGTTAAGTTTTGTGACGCTTTTTTGAAACGATCTTGGCAATAACCTGTGTTAAAACTTACGTTCTTCCTTCTGTTACAGATCGCTGGTGCATGTCGTTATTATTATAAAAGAAGTTTCCAAGTTGCTCAAAATAAAATGGGAAATTTTAGCTAAAGGAAGTTCAAGCATTATCAACGTTTCTGTCTATGCCATCACTTTCATCTGATATGAACTGCGTTTAGGAAAATTCAGTAAATGTATACGGACAAAACGACTCCTGCTTACAACTCCGCATACTGTTGTGTTCAGTTCCTTTATATTATTATATCCAAAATGTATATACGCCGAAGTCATAATAACGCTAAGGTTTATACTATTGGAACCTATTAGGATAATTGCTAAGTTGTAGCGTTATACATGCATTTTGGTTTCATTTATGAAACATTTATAACATATATGTTATAATAATATAAAATATAGCTGTACTATATATAAACCTAATTTTCAATTACGTTTAGCATTTTTGTCAATCATATCTGACATTGTCAAGTTTTTGACTTATGTCAGATATAGACAGGAAGCCACGTTCAAAATCACGGCTATAAGCCAAGTATTAATATATAAATATTATAAGTAGTTTTTTACACAAGGTAAGTTGATAAATACTAACGTATTGCAATTAATAAGATGAAATAATAACTTAGACTTTTTAAGTAAAGCCCAAATGATCATTTCAAATTGAGCTAGTTTATATATATATATATATATATATATATATATATATATATATATATATAGTTATTAAGATGAAATGAAAACCCAACTTTGTATTTAAAGTTGAATTACCATTTCAAATCGAACTAGTAATTGAAAACCAGTAAAAGAACGGCTACAGCAGGACTTGAACCTACAACCTCTGATTTTCCGGATCAGTGCTCTAACCAATTGAGCTATCTAGCCTAATTGTTTAGATGATGTTATACTTCATACTACTGAAGCTTGGCCCTTGTTAACGATTTTCAATTACGTTTTGCATTTAAGGAAATTGAATCTAGTTATATACATAATTCATGTACTAATAACTTGATCATCCCATTTTTGCAACGTTCGGAATAATACAAACATGTAATTATATTATTATTAATAGAGAAGAATAATCCACATTTATCCACATTAATCCACATATATTAAGCATTCATTTGCATTCCAAATGTGGATTATTCTTCTCTATTAAATATATATATATATATATATATATATATATATATATATATATAGCTTGTATAACTTTTTTTTATTGTAACGACCTTCTTTTTATACGATTGTGTTGAAATTAGCAGGTTTTAGGTCGGCTGGTAATAAAGAAAACTCTTTTTTATGGCCTAAATTTTCGCATATATTTTTATGCTTGATCACAGGCAATAACTAAAACGTACAAACTATTAACAAACTACTAAAGTGAATAAAATAACTACTTACAGTGAGGGTATTTACGTTAGCTTATTCTGAAGAATTTTTAGAACAATTTTCTTTAATAATTAAAAAGAAATAATGTGTATATATAAAAAATTTGATGAAATAAAATATTGGTTTGATAGAAGTAAAAGTCAATTTTGATTAAATGATTTTTATATATATATCTTGATCTTTTTGTTTAACTTGCATGTGTGTATGTATGTTATGTATATATTAATTTTTTTTTTTTTGTTTTAATTTTTAACATGATACATATAATAGCGTCCTCATGTGTATGTTTATATTAGGAGGAGGGTGAATATTGAATGTATCATATTGTTTGGTGTTTTGTGTATTGTGAGTATTTATTTTGTGTGTGTGTGTGTGTGTATGTGTGTGTGTGTGTGTGTGTGTGTGTGTGTGTGTGTGTGATGTGTGTGTGTGTGTGAGACTAAAAAAAACTAAAACCTGCTAATTTCAACACAATTATATATATATATATATATATATATATATATATATATTAAACATTATTTTAATTTCTTGACCATCTGCATTAGATATAACATTGTAATTTCTTGGACGTTGGTCAATGTATACCTATAGTTATTTCAAAAAGTAGGTAGAATAACTATAACAATTTGTAATTGCGTTTATTATTTTTATTTTTAAGACGCGTTTTGGTCATCAGGACCATTATCAATTATGTTCTACATATTCTATAGGTAATGTTTTGTAGAACATAATTGATAAAGGTCCTGATGACCGAAACGCGTCTTAAAAATAAAAATATTAAACGCAATTACAAATTGTTATAGTTATTCTGCCTACTTTTTGAAATAACTATAGATATACATTGACCAACGTCCAAGAAATTACAATGTTATATATATAATGCTGTGATAAGGGATTGTTTAGGTGTGTATTGAGTAGTAAGGGTCGTGTAGCAACAATAAATAGCAATAGGAATCAGAAAACTGCATTTATTTATATTATATGCTAACGCCGTTCTCGGTGTTATGAACGTTTTACTTAACGCCACCGCTCTGTGTTCTCACTTTAAATTTAATCTTTTATTATTATTATTATGCCACGGCTAGCCCTTTTTAATCTACACAGAGTGCACAACGTTACGATGATCAATTTTCTGTTTTCACCCCTTTATGATTTCTTATTTGAATTGATAAAACGAAGTCAATTAATTTCATATAATGAAAGAAAATATTATTTACAATTTTTGAAATTCTTTAAATACACCCTCAATAAATTAATATTATATGTATCATTTATCTCAAAATTTATATACTTTGAATTCGATATAAAGTCACCAAAAACTACCTCTTTACAAAAAAATCTGGAACGTTCTAGACCTCTTTATGATTTATTACGCAAGTTTAACGTATGCAATGTTTCTTGTTGACTTCCTTACAAGTTTTGTATAAATTGAATAAATTTAGTATTAAAATTTAGATTGAAAAATATCGTAAAATTAAGTAGATCTGACCTGTGATATGTTGTTCGTGTTGTGGATCAACACCCCCTCGCTGTCCTCATTCGTATACCAATGCTCTGGTTAGTTGAACCAATATTTGAGTACAGTTACCCCTTGTTTTCCAAAAATCACTTCGTGCTTCTTTATATTTATATGTGTCTGCGAATGTTTTGAATCTCTTTCCTTAAATGCTTTCGACGCAAATTAGAATTGTACCAAAATTCGATTAGAATTGTCTTCTAAGAATCCACTTAGAATTAGAAATTTTTCTTTAGAATCCACTTAGAATTAGAACTTCTTTTCGACGCAGCTTTGAATTATCCAAAAATATACCAGAAGTATTATCGTCGACGCAGATTTGAAGTGTCCAGAAATATACCACGAATTTGAAATGTCCAGAAATATACCACAGATTTGAAGCCGTTTTCCATAAAAAAACGGCAAAAACTCTTCATATATGCTTAACGTAATTGTTGCACTATTTTCACTGTAACTTAAATTTGATCTATTATACTCTATTTATTTTACGCGTGGATTTTTGGTTAACAGTGTCGTAGCTTCGACGTGCATCAGTTGTGGACTGCCTCGTGTTATCACCGAATGGATGTTAAATAGCCTTTTCCCACTACATGTAGGCTCGGTTTTCAAGCAGTTCTGCAGATTATTTCAACCAACCAGGTTTTGTCTTTAATAATCCCTGTATTTTGAAGCTGTTTCTGATGTTATTACTTCGAATATCCGTGTAATGGTTGCCACAGGTATTTTTAAGTGAACGTGCAATTTGAACGCCAGTATTATCGTCGACGCAGATTTGAAGTGTCCAGAAATATACCACGAATTTGAAATGTCCAGAAATATACCACAGATTTGAAGCCGTTTTCCATAAAAAACGGCAAAAACTCTTCATATATGCTTAACGTAATTGTTGCACTATTTTCACTGTAACTTAAATTTGATCTATTATACTTTATTTATTTTACGCGTGGATTTTTGGTTAACAGTGTCGTAGCTTCGACGTGCATCAGTTGTGGACTGCCTCGTGTTATCACCGAATGGATGTTAAATAGCCTTTTCCCACTACATGTAGGCTGGGTTATGCAGTTATGCAGATTATTTCAACCAACCAGGTTTTGTCTTTAATATTCCCTGTATTTTGAAGCTGTTTCTGATGTAATTACTTCGGATTTCCGTTTAATGGTTGCCACGGGTATTTTTAAGTGAACGTGCAATTTGAACGCCAGAAATTTTATAACAAAGTAAATCAATAGGTTGTCATAAATCAAGGGGAGGAGTGTGAGTGCCACGGCTAGTGAGAGTCGGAAAGTGGGGGGGTAGCAAGAAAAATAAGGATACCCGCAACAATTTACCTAGCTGAAAAATAAAACACAGTATTAGCACATACATAAAATAAAGATAGATATTTACTCAAATAGCAGAACACTAATCTGCTCAAGGAAAATAATTATATATTATATTTAAATATAGAAATCCGTAAGAAAAAGAAATTCATACAGAACGATAGTCTGCATAATACCTGTGGGAATTTACCAAAGAATTTTGTGTAGAAATTTTACTTTCATTTTTCTTTTGTTTCTGTAAAATAAAGAAAATAATCGTAATTATACCTGGAGTTCACAACCCCAAATAAAAGAGTAAGATATAGTAATTTCACTTTAATAAATAATCTAGAATGCTCAACCAAAACAAATTGACTCTTGTAATACATCAGTAACAATTATCAAATTACCAATTATCATTATTTTCACAATGTTTCCAGAAATTTCGCATAGTAGCATTTATAATATAATAGAGTTAATAATATTGTTCAGTAATTCAAAGAGCAAGTTCGATATCTGATAATATGAAATGGCCCAAAAGAAAAACATTAATCGGCCGAATGGGACGGAACTCGATAGTACTATCGTATGTACCGCTTACAGCAAAAAAAATAATTATAACTTGTCTGACTGAGGGTCAGAAGCAAAACACCTAGCTAATATAAATTTATTACTTCATTCATAGTTGTTACACATTTAGTATGGCTTAAATTATTAAAGTTCTTACAAATTCTCTCATTTAAAGAAAATACAGGTTTGGAGCTAAAGATCGTTAACTTAAGAAAAGATATCCGTACAGTTAGTAGACGAAAGTTAAAATCAGCCACAAGTAACATGAGATTATAATTGATCTATAATATTGACGAATTTTATCTGTTTAACGATGTCGCCTCAAATTTTCAACTACTTTAGTAATAGTAAATATCAAATAAGAATATAACAGAACAAACAGCAGATTGTAGTGACGTTAATATTCACAGCACGTGACGGCGTAGCTTAATTCGACAGGTTATTATTTCTTTAGAAGTTCCGCCTGTGTTATCTATGTAGAAAGCGAAGTAGTATGATCGATGCGTACCATTTCACTAAGGCAGTAAAAACTAAAAGTTTACGAATAGTAGGACTATTCTAGATATACGGATTTAGTCCGTAGGCATTTAAAGGTTCAAAGTACAACTTCTACAATACGTAAGACATAAAAATCAAACAGGTACTTATCTGAAACTACGTTGAATGTAGCACATCTTCACAAAACTACACTCGTACTTTTTAAGTGAAAGAGCACTAAATTTCTTTCATTTTTCAAAACATTTTTTACAGAAAGATAAAATATCAACGGCGTGGTACGCCAAGATAGTTCATAACACACCTCACGTTTCAAAGGACCGCGCAGGAATCATGTTTCCACAGGTGTTTGCTTTAACGACCTTCTATCGATAACTAGAAAATCAATAATATCCACTCGTTATAATAGGACGCATTCGCCTAAGAATGTGTTTCAATCTCAATCACCTAACCACACTATCGAATCGTGGAGAGTAAAAGTCGATAATCGCGTAATATAATATAAAGAGATTATTCGCAAACGAGTTAATAAATATAAAACATAGAAATAGTAGTTACAGAAATGTATTTACGAATTGGGTATAGCGTAAAATGTTAAACTACAAAAATGCACGTTACAGGGTGTTTATTTGCTATTGCTATCTTTTCCAGACGTTCAACTTTAAGTCTGTTCTTTTGTGTAGATATCGCCTTTTGGATAATTGTACAAAATAAATGATGTAACTTTAATGCTGTTTTCGTTCATGTATTTATGCATCTTTGAAACTGCGTTTTCTTATCAAAGTACTTATCGTTCCAGTTAATTGCATAAAGCTTTGTTAGGTTTTTATCTACTCTACTGCGTATTTAATTTATAAATTGTAGAACACTCCTCATTTACATGTACAATATTTCTCTTCTGAATACGCGTTCTATTATTGAAAAATATGCTCACCGGCAGTACTTAAAATTAATAACGGTCTATATACAGGGTGCTAAAAGCTTGCTATTTACATAATGTATAAATTACCTATTTTTCTACTAAATAAATGCAGTTTTCTGATTCCTATTGCTATTTATTGTTGCTATACGACCGTTACTACTCACTACACCCTTAAACACCCTCCGATCACAGCTATATATATATATATATATATATATATATATATATTATATGTATACGAAAAGTAGGTTTAATGAGTCTTAAATTATTACAAAGTAAATAGGATTTATTGGCAAGCGACTCAAATTCAGCCAAAAGGGCATCCTGAGACGTTTTGCCCTAATTAGAACTCATCAGGACAGGAGTAGCAAAGTTGTCTTCGTGGCTGAATTTGAGTCACTTGCCAATAATTTCTTTTTACTCTGTATTACTTTAAGAATCTGCTTATGAAATAGATCTAACAATATTTACATATATTGCGTTGCTTATATTTTTTTAGTTGTGTACACCCTTATTAAAGATCTTTGATCAGATAGGTCCAATAACTCTTGGTATTTCGGTAATAAATTAGTGGAAAGCATTACTTAATTTGCATTGTAAATCAATATGAAAGAAAATGAACATTTCAGTAGTGAAAGGATTAATTCCATTTGTATATAACAGCTTGAAACTCATGTAAAAAGTATCTGTACATAACGAGAGAAATTAATACAGAAACATTAAGTTACCGTATTTATTTCCTTATGGATTCACGTTTGAAATTAATGGTACAAAGGTTAACTGATTTGCTTATTGATGACAGCATTTAATACGGATTGTCTATGTTTTGTTTGGGGACACAAAGAGTGCTCCTATTATTTCTTTTTTGATAATTATAATCATGCATTTATTACAGGTCCCGTGGTAGTAGCAGCAGTGTTCTATTTATTAAAATCTGAGGTTCTCGTGTTAAAGGAAATGTTTGAGGGTTTTCTGCGTTCTCCCTTAAATTATCAAATATTTGTAAATACTCCCTCAATGTTTGTTGTGGTTTGTTTAACGTTCTACTTAATCTTCTTTGGGAATTAAACCACTCATAGTTTTTAAAATCATCTTTATTTACGTTTCGATCCATGACGTAGGATTGTTGTCAAAATAATAAAAACTTCAAGTTTGACATTTATGACATAAATTGAAGGTGACTTTGATTCATTGATGTTCGATATATTTGGTTTGAGTACATTAGGTGAAAATTTTTAAAGTTTAAAAGAATGATTGCCATCAATTTGTGTTGTGGCCTGGAACCGACTTTTTTTAGGTAGCCAATACGCTTAACGTGAAATCAGCTGATTAATTTTCATTGGTGAATTTTATATACATTCAGTAATTTGGGAAACATTTTTTAATATTCTATTTATACAATTAAGAGGATGGTTATTAAAGAAGTGTGCGATTGCGTTACCGTAAGGCTTAAGCAGTCGTTTTTTTATATTTTGAGGGAGAAAAATCATTATGATTTAGGCTACCTCTTTGGTAGATTTTAATATGGTTCTGAGGCGACTCTATTGCGGGTTTACACTTGTCAGATACCAATGTTGTTCTATGAAGATTGTATATGGTTCTGAGGCGACCCTAAGACGGGTTTACACTTGTCCGATGCCAATACTGTTCAACGGAGATTGTATATGGTTTTGAGGTAACCCTATTGCGGGTTTACACTTGTCAGATACCAATGCTGTTTTACAGAGGTTGCTGATATGCTTATTGTTATGTAATTAGTTATTGTATGTATAAATAGAAATCATGTGTGTAAGTTGTATTTCATGTTAATATCGCAAGGAAAACCCAGGAAAAACTTGCAATGCTACCTAGATATTGTGGGCATTTGATTTTCATTTGTTATTTCTTTTAGTAATGGAATCCATTGTTTACTGAAAGTCACGGATTCGTTTGCAACGCAGTTATTTTTATGTAGGGTTATATAAGCAGCTTCTTTGATTTTGCGTTTTTGGTGGTTTTCTTTTTTGTCGATAATTTTTGCGTCCTCCCATTTTATTTTATGACTGGAGTCCCATGCACGTTGGCAAATCATGGATTTTTCAAATTTTCTATTTTTTATATATGATTTATGTTCTTTTAATCGAACTTCAAATGGTCTGGAACTTTTCCCTATATAAAACTTGTTACATTCGCACGGTATTTTGTAGATGCAGTTTTTGAACTTTGTATTGCGTTTTGGGTTTTGTTTTTGTTAATTGTGCTCTTGGTGTATTGATGGTTCTAAATACTGTTTTAATTCTAAATTTGTTTCCTATTCTTTCGATTTTTTTGGAGAATCGTTTTATGTTTGATATTGAGAGCATTTTTTGGTGTGTATCGTTGTTTTTGTTTTCTTTTTCTTTATTTTTAGGGTTTTTATTCATTTCTTTCTCTATTATTCTTTTAGGATATTTATTTTCTATTAGTGTACATTTGATTAGGTCTTTCTCTTTCTTTAAAATTTCTTCGTTGGATGATATTAATTTTGCTCTATCATACATGGTTTTGATAATTCCTCGTTTGACACATTGTGGGTGGTTTGAATCGAAGTTTAAGTATCTGTTTGTGTGCGTTGGTTTTCTGTATACCGATGTATTAATTGTTGTATCGTTTTTTCTAACTAGAATATCTAAAAACGGAAGTTTTCCATGTTGTTCTAATTCATATGTGAATTTAATAGTTGGTTCTATTTTGTTAATGGACTCTACAAAGTTTTTAGTTAGTTCTGTATTATGAGGCCAAATAGCATAGACATCATCTACGTATCTCCACCAGATTAGTGGTTTCAATTCTTGTGTGAATATTACATCTTTTTCGAATTCCTCCATGAATATATTACTAAAAATTGGCGATAGTAGACTTCCCATTGCCATTCCGAAGTTTTGTTTGTAGAATTGATCACTTATTTGAAAATATGTGGTATTGACGCATAAGCCAAGTAATTCTATAATCGATGATATACTTAGCTTTGGTCTTTGTTTAAGGTTGTCATCTTTTTTTAGTTTGTTTTTTATAATATTAAGCGTTTTGTTTATAGGGACATTTGTGAAGAGATTTACTACATCAAAACTTACCATTGTGTGTGTATTTTCAATTTTTATGTTTAATAATTTTTCTAAAAAGTGTTGGTTGTTTTTTATGAAAGAATCCGTTTTGCCTGCTAATGGATTTATAATTTTTAGGCGAAATTTTGCTAAATTATGGCATGGTGAATCTATGGAGCTTACGATAGGTCTTAAAGGAATGTCTTTTTTATGAATTTTTGGTAAACCGTAAAAGTGGTGTGGTTTACTGTAGTGTGGGACCAGTTTACTTCTTTCTTTGTCTTCGAATTCATTTTTAAATTTAAATAGAGTTTTGTATATTTTATTTTCAATTGATTTTGTTGGGTTCGTTTCTAAACTGGTGTAATTCTCAGTGTTCAACAGTTCGTTGACTTTTGTGTTGTAATCGTTGTTATTCATTATTACTGTTGCATTGCCTTTGTCAGCAGGTAGAATTTTAATTGAGTTATCGTTTTTTAGATTGCGAATTGCTTTTATTTCGTTATTACTTACATTTAGCTTTATTTTGTGGTTCTTTTCTATTTAGATTTTGCATCGCACTCTAAATTCGTTTGCTTGATCTTCTTCGAGTTGGTTTGCTGTTTTCTCAATACAGCTAATTATTTCAAAGGTCGGTATTGATTTTGGTGTTACTGCAAAGTAGGCGTCGCCGTGGATCAATGTAGTAAGCGTAAGACTACGGATCCCAAGGTCCCGGGTTCAAATCCCGACACGGCCGACTGCTTGAAAAATGGCAGGTGAGCATTTTTCACAAAAATTACGCCCTCGTTCGGATGAGAGGTTAAATGGAGGTCCCGTGTGTGAGTGTTGTCATGCACGTTAAAGATCCCTACCTTGCCTGGAACGGCAAGGGTTCGGCAAAATTCTAAATTTCCAGGCAACAAAAAACTCGCCTCCTGGCCAATGTAGTACCTACAGGTGGAGCATTGGAAATGCAAATGAACTGTTACTGCAAAGTTAAGGCCTTTTAATAGAATTGATTTTTTTGTGTCGTTATAGTTCTGCTTGATAAATTTATCACGGTGTTTAGCATGGTGTTGCTATTTTCTAATGTTTTATTTTGTGTGTTATTTTTCTCTATAAATAGGTTATTAAATTTCTTTATGTGAATTTCTTTAATAACCATCCTCTCAATTGTATAAATAGAAACATGTTAAAAAATGTTTCCCAAATTATTGAATTTATATATATAACTCACCAATAAAAATTGATCAGCTGATTTCACGTTAAGCGTATTGGCTACCTAAAAAAAGTCGGTCCCAGGCCGCAACACAAATTGAAGGCAATCATTCTTTTAAACTTTAAAAATTTTTGCTTAGTGTACTCAAACCAAATATTTCGAACATCGATAAATCAAAGTCACCTTCAATTTATGTCATAAATGTCAAACTTGAAGATTTTTTAATTTTGACAACGATCCTAGGTCATTGATCGAAACGTAAATAAAGATTATTTTAAAAACTATGAGTGGTTTAATTCCCAAAGAAGATTAAGAAGAATATCAAATATTTGTATCAGACGCAGAGGCGCCATATTTGTTTTTGGTATTTTTGCTTAGTAAATTTTACACCCCGCCTTGCATGTTTCATGCTTCCGCAGAAATAGACCCCGAGTTAGTCCTGAAGAAACGTCTTTTTAGTGACCTTCAGTCATAGAAAGAGGCCAGAGTAATTCAACCCAGCATAACCGCCCCTAGGGGAAGAATAACAGCTCAGTGCTACTATTTCAGTAAGTAAGGATGTCACACTTTTAAATAGCAGAAGAAAAAAGTGGAATTCGGGGACAAATATATTGAAAAGTTAATGAGAAGGAATGAGTTAAAGATTAACGTACTAGAGAAAAAAAAATGAGATAGATGCAATAGGAGACCTTATTTTAAATTTTTTAATATCGATGAAATAATTGAATAGAGGGTATACTTGTAGGATAGCTAAAACCTTCTATAGAAAATAATACCAGATAGTAGAATATATGAAACTGAAGATACACTGTAAGAGTTTATGAGTTGTGGTGCTCTAGAAATGATACCAAAGAAAACGAAAGCAGACAGATTTGAAAATTACAAAACAAATTACTTGACATCGCCTACTTTTAAAAATTGTAACTCGTATTCTTTAACGAAGAATGAAAAAGTAGAAACCGAGTTAGAAGACTACTAATTTGGTTTAATGAAATAAACGCTGTACAAGAAAAGCGGTCTAGTAAATACTCCCTGTATGTTTGTTGTGGTTTGTTTGGTATTTTTCTTAATTTTTGTTGGATAATAAACCACTCAGAGTTTTTTAAATTGTCTTTATATACGTTTCGATCCATGACCTAAGATCGTTGTCAAAATAATAAAAAAATTTGAGTTTGACTTTTATGACACAAATTGAAGGTGATTTTGATTTATTAATCTTTGATTTGATTACATTAAGTGAAAATTTTAAAGTTTAGAAGAATGAGTGCCTTTAATTTGTGTTGCGCCCTGGGAGCGGCTTTTTAAGGTAGCCAATACGCTTAACGTGAAATCAGCTAATTAATTTTTGTATAGTTAAATTTCATATAAATTTAATAACTTGATGATTGGAATATTTTTTAACATGTTTCTATTTATACGGTTGAGGGGATGGTTATTAAAGAAGTGTGCGATTACGTTATCGTAAGGTTTAAGCAGCCGTTCTTTTATATTTATCTTGAGGAAGAAAATTACCTTATTGCTCTGATCTTTAGTGGTATGTGAAGGGGGTTAAGTAGCCTTGCGAGTATCAAGATCCCCCAACACTCGAACATTTGCCGAGTTAATATGCCTACTGTATTGTAATTAGTTATTGTATGTATAAATAGAAATCATGTATGTAGGCTGTATTTCATGTTCATATCGCAAGGAAAACCCAGAAAAAACTTGCAATACTATCTAGATATTGGGGACATTTGATTTTCATTTGTAATTTCTTTTGTTATTTCTTTTATCATTGTTTACTGAAAATTGCGGATTCGTTTGCTACGCAGTTATTTTTATGTAGGGTTATATAAGTAGCTTCTTTGATTTTTCGTTTTTGGTGATTTTCTTCTTTGTCAATAATTTTTGCGTCTTCCCATTTTATTTTATGATTGAAATCTCATGCATGTTGGCAAATCATAGATTTTTCAAATTTTCTATATTTTATGTATGATTTATGTTCTTCTAATCTAACTTCAAATGGTCTGGAACTTTTCCCTATGTAAAATTTGTTACATTCGCACGGTATTTTGTAGATGCAGTTTTATGAATTTTGTATAGCGTTTTTAGGTTTTGTTTTTGTTAGTTGTGTTCTTAGGGTGATGTTGATTCTAAATACTGTTTTGATTTTAAATTTGTTTCCTATTCTTTGTATTTTTATGTTTGGTATTGAAAGAATTTTTTTGGTGTGTATCGTTGTTTATCTTTTCTTTATTTCTATTTTTTGCGACTTTATTCATTTCTTTTTCTATTATTCTTTTAGGATACTTGTTATTTATTAGTGTATATTTGATTAGGTCTTTCTCTTTATTTAAAATATCTTCGTTTGATGATATTAATTTTTCTCTATCATATATGGTTTTGATAATTTCTCGTTTGGCACAGTGTGGATGGTTTGAATCGAAGTTTAAGTATCTGTCTGTGTATGTTGAGTGCCTGAGATTACTGGTGGTAGATAGAATAAGGAAAAATAAACATATTTGGCTTTTGTAGATTTATATAAAGTATTCGATGAAGTGGAAGAAAATAATATGTTGAAGTATTGCAAATATTCCTTTGAAATAAAAACCAAAAAGTAATTGTAAATAGCTGCAAAAACTGATAAATAAAATCATGGTAAATGACAAAAAGTAGGCAAATGAGAAGATGGGTGTAAGACGGCTAAGTTGTTTACATCTTTATGCATTATAAAAATTCATAGGCATATGGGATGCTGTGATAGTCGCCGCCCCTTACGATTGGGTGCAATAAATGCTATGTTAACCCTTGTTATTCTCTCACAGCCCCTTATACTACTCAAACACTTGTGAAATGTTAATTTATAATTTTCTCTTGCCTCGACTAGCTGATTCAATTAAATAAAGCACTTCCACAATACACAGTATAATGATTGAATATTTACAACTCTTTTAACTATTTTCTCCCTTTTTGTATCATATACATCTGTCAAATTATTACAAAATCAAGCCAGCCAGCAAAACGAGCTTTTTATAACCTTTAAAGACTTATTGAAACGTTTCAAGCTGTTTGTAACTTTTCATAAAATATTTGCAAGAAATCCCCAATTTGTCGGCTTTTACACTTTAAATTGTGATTGAGAAAAACAGTTTAAAAATAAATCATATCAAAAATATTGAGATAAAACAGTTTTTAAAATGAGTCATATCAAAATCTCTAACCTGAATTATTTTCATGGGTGCTCCTAAGAATTGAAGTCGATATCCAAATCGTTATTGGTACGTTTATTGCAATAAAAGGTTTTTCATTTTCTCTATAGAGTATTTACCATCAATTTGCTTGAACGGGCAGCATTCTCCAAAATTGTATTTTTGATCGTAATGTCTCTTAATTTATAGTTCTACAGGAATCGTAACATTATTTTACTTGTAATTTATGATTGTCATTTATATCGTAATTGAGATGGTAAATTCAGATTGACATTCCGAGAAGAATTTAGATCAACTTTCAGATCGACATTCAGATCGACATTTAGATCGACATTCAAAACCGTCCAAAGAAATACGGCATAATTTTCACAATTCTACACTTTATAATTTCACTGTTAACAAATATTTATTATTCACGTAAATATTTGGCACTTTCAATTATAGTCACTGCCCAGTTTCAAAGTATACTAACTTGATATTCAATTCTCCAGATATTTATAAGACCGTCCCACTTTTGTTTGTGATTCGCTGGCTTCACGTGCTAAGCGAGGTCAAGTATATTATCACTTGTTATGTTTGGAAAATTTACCAATTGTATGTATTTTAATTGTATGGCGCGGTGCTTGAAGTCACGTAATTCAATTGTTGTGTGTTAGCTTTATTCTAATTTAAATTAAATAAATTTGGTATTTGTTTATTTCCCAATAAATTGGATTTTCAAACAACTGTGATTCTTTTCGATCACGTACGCTTTTAAATAAAGCATAATTTTGCGTGCGTTTACGATAATATCTTTACACACTTTATGAATGTTTATCTAGCTACTTCCTGCAGGTTTTTTACTGATTTAATTTTAATGCGTTTCATTACCTTTTTAAATTCTAATCTCTGCTAGTAGCTACACTTGGATATGTATTTTAATTGTTTGCACTGCAATATACAGTGTGCTTGCAACTAATAATTTTTATAATAACCTATTTACTCTCCTAATATCTATAATTTCGTGCTTCTGTTGCTTGGGAGTTTCCCTTGCTTATTCTACAACCCCTATGACTTAACCTACCCCTAAATTAACCCTATAATTACAGCAATATATATATATATATATGTATATAAATAAAAATTGAAGAACTACTGAAGAAATAAACATGCAACTCGAATAAATACTAATGCTAAGGTTTGCGGATGCCAAACACTTCCCTTAGTCAATAGCACAATTGATCTAGGAAACATCCTGAATGGATTAAGTTTTTATAAAAGTTGCAACGTAAAATTAAATAATAATGTAACAAAATTATTGAATGCGGTAAAATAAAATTGAACTTTTATATGTACAAATCGGACAGTATAGATTTACTGAAGTTGAAGAAGTTTGTTATGTAGGATGTAGAATTCGAAAGCATGATAGTATACATTATATAAAGTGCAAAATCGCCAGCAAAAGAAGCATTGTTTTACGAATACTCGTTCGCATTATATACTAATTTAAATATAAAAGAAAATTATATCTAAAAGATTAACTGGACAGACAGATGGCGCATACGATAACAGATAAAGAAGTACTAACATAAATTGATTAAAAACTGCCTATTTCTGAATATAAAGTAAACAGAAGGGATTGTTTAACAGGTTATCACTTACGACATCTAGCATAATGGAAAGGAGAGTAGATAAGAAAGTTTGCATAGGTAACCAACGGCATGAATATGTTATACAATTTTTATGGACGATGTTAACATGTAGAAGTGTCCTAGAATAAGGAGACTTGAAAACTCGCATCAAACCGATCAATCGTAGTGGTAAGAAAAATGTTTGTGCCTGGTATGGTGACATGAAACAATTCACAGAAAGGGAATGATTGGAGAGCTGCACCAAATCAGCTGATTAGCTGTTGACAGAAAAAAGCTTTTATAGCATATTTTCAGATTTTTGTAAACCGTAATTACTAATTTGTGCCGTCATAAACTTTCGTATTCTTTATGAAGAAAACTTATTTTAAGAAACATATGGTGTCGCAGTTATATCCGTGGTTAGATAACAAAACCCTCTAATATATTCAGTAAGACGGGCTATTTCCCTTTACAGCAAACGAACTCCTTTTATGGATGTCCCCGGATGATGCGAGCCGAAAACACTGCTTTCAGTTTAAGCTTTTTTCGCATTTGTTCAAAAGGTTTGATGCAAATTGACTTAAAAGCAAAGACAAACCTTTAAAGGCTTTTTCGAAATCTAAGTTTTACAAAAGTATTTCAATTCAAACGAATTCTGGTTTTCAAAGAACGATAACGGCTTAAAAAAGCGTATACAGAGCAAACGTAGACGTATAAATTTAAATCCGTATTTGGATGTGCTATGTACGTAATTCAGTGTTTCAATCCATTTACAGTAATGCGGCGAGATTCAAAGGGTACATTCTGATAGGGTTTACTTTCAATTTACAAACTCTAGAAATTGCTAGCTACATTATTGAGTTGTAAATGTTGAATTACAGTAGGACGTTAATAGATAAACTGCCATATATTCGTTATATTTTTGCGATTTTGTTATACATTTAATAGGCCTCTTTAACTATTTATATTTAAATGTATCAGTTCAAAGAAAGTAATAAATACTGCATCTTTTTCAATGTAAACACCGAAGCCAATTGACAACTTAAGCGGCATGGTTATCAGCGCTCTGCCTACCGCAAGTAATAGATTTCGTAGTTCACTGCTAAAAGTTTCATGATATGTTGGCGATAGCCCATGACCCCCACTTTATCATTGCTACCAATAAAAGGTTTCTGCGCTATCAACTCTACTGGTTTTAAAATTATAAGCGCCTCATAAAACAAGCCTATTCAAGACAAACAGCAATACTTTACCGCAACCGCCTTTGGTTCCAAAAATTGTAACTAGTTTAGATACGCCTTATTACATTCCTGCAACGCTATTTTGTTCATCCACAATGTGAACACAAACTTCAGTTACTAGTTATAAATTAAAGACATGTTAATCAGTTCTGAATCATGGCCGATGAATCTCTTTGCACCACTGATAAACAAAGTCAAATGAGCACGTGAGTTTTCGGATGCCCCTGATACGAATTTAAAAGTTGGCTGGCTCAAGTTGTGACGCCAGAGTAACTATTTTTGCTAGGCCTTACGTTGGACGGGTGCCACTAAAACGACTTCTGTTTTACAAAAGACTGGAACGTCTTTTTGTTATATTAAGGCGCTAGAGAACAAAGTCTTCCGACAAAGCTAGGGGTCTATTCCTGGGTAGAGCAATGAGAAGTGGGGAGTAAGTCGAATTCTGTTTGCAAACCAAAGTTAAGCTAAATCAAATAGGCGCCACCATGTCCTGAGATAATGACGATAATTGCAAAGCACAGTTCTAAGGGCGGACATGGAAACCCAAAGAACAAATGATCGCCTTCGTTAACAAAAACCTGTCTTAACAAAATAAGACGCAGCTCCTGTAAGAAATTACAATGGTTAAATAAATAAAAAAAAATTGAACACCACTTTTGTCCTATAAACATATATAAAGAAATAATAAAAAAGTATTTCCAATATAATATTGGCATCAAATTATTACTCAGATTAATTTTAGCTTTATGTAATTAGATTTGATTGTACTTGACCAAAATAAAAGTCTTAGATTTTGGACTAAATGATTACTAAAAAACTCTTTTAAAATATTGGAACTTGTAACAAAAAATGGTCATAATCAACTACATCAAAATTAAAGTTTTAACTTTTCTTTTTTTCTTTCATTAATCAATCAACCTTACTTTAAACAAGAACTTGTTAAACAAATTAAAGTAATAATGATTGGTAAGCATAACACAGTGAATTAAATTCTAACCTGGGCAGATCTTTTCAGGTAGATAACAAATTACTTGAACCTAACATAATGAGAATTTGAGCTTTCAAATTTACGTTTAATAATCTATGTATAGATAAAGCTGGTCACAAAAATAGGCATGTTTGTTTAAGTTGTATAACAGCTGCTCAAAGCATTTGCTTTCAAGACAACATCTGTGAACTGTACAAAATAGAAAAATATGACGTCGAAAACACATGTTGAATTTATCGTCGGTTCATATGAAACAAAGCATGCTTTTTTAGAAAGCTAATTCAACAAAATTTCGTTTTACAGCTTGTAAAACCAGCTCAACAATTAATTGAAGTTTATACAAATTACGTGTACTAAACATAAAAGCAAGTTAACATGTTCTAAACTTTGAAACACATGCAAAAAAAGATCTTATTGCTATTTACGAACCAAAAACTGCATTAGCCGCATCACAACAAACTGAGACGGGAAATTCCTTTCTTCAAGCAAAGTTAACAGCGTTTTTAATTTGAAACCACTCCATCCAAATTAACTTCTATAATTCCTTACCAGACAAATTTCTTATTAGGCAAAGTTTAAATCGGCTGTTCTTGTCAAATTATATTTGTTGCATTATATTTTATCGTTGTCGTGTTCTAAAGGTTGCTTTCGCATTCTAAAGGTTGCTGTCACATTCTAAGGGTCGCCTTCTACTTTGTCGCGCTTTATTAGAAGATATCTCCACAATTGATAATTGATTCGAAGGTTTCCGGCCTCCAGCCAAAAATACATCTTAACAAAGCCGTAGCCCGTGGCCGACTCCCTATTGAAACCAGAGACGAACGGTCGCGTCAGAGGGGGGAACACGAAACAATCAAATAGATATGTACTTGGAAATAGCTTTATGCGACACAGATATCTTAATATAACTAGATCCTTAAGGCACAATACACGCTTAGCGTGCTTAGCGTGTAATTCAATGCAATTAAATTACGACTTGAAAAATAAAATGTTACACCCCTACACAAGAAAACTGACCAAATATGTTCAGCATGATTTGACTCTTGATGTCAGAAACCTTTTGCAAAGCGATCCAACAATTTTACGAAAGGAGAAAGGGCTCATTCTGGTAAGCCCCATTCAGAATAACAAAGATATATGTGAAAATGGCAGCGTTTGGCAGATTGTTCGCCCAAGAAGTTATTTATAGAATTACAAGAGTACGCGAGTTATAGGATCCCCCATCTATTATACATATAAAACTAATATCTGTATTAGAAAATATTAGGAAACATTAGGAAATGTTAGGACAGTGCAACGATGTCGTTGCAACATTTTATTACAATTTATTAAGATGATTTCAGTTCCCACGAGTGGAAACGCTACAAAGTAGCACAAGGATAAGTGACACTGCAGATGTCAGGTCACAGACGGTCGTAGGATGTCACGTACCGAGATTACGCAGAATAAGCCTGCAACATTGTAATTATGAATAGCTTTTAAGATAGCAACTATGTATTATGAAGTGTAAGCGGACATAGGTCCGCAGGTTCCCACAGAATTGTAAAGAGGTAGGGAGATTATAAAAAGGCCGGGAGCTCCACTCCCAGTCAGTTCATCAAACGTTCAGCTTTTGCATTGCAGTTCGTAGATAACTCACTGTACAATTAAGTATTAACTATTCGGCTTAGAATAAATTAATTCAAGATTGTAATTGTTCAAATCTGTAAAACAAATAAATGTGTTAAGGACCAAAGAAGTCTTTTTAAAAGGGACCGCTCGAAGCCACGAACCTTAACTCGCGACACGACGAAAATATGGAAAGAAGGATTTGCATTTCCATACTCTCGTTATCCCTTCATTCACAATCCAACATAAGTAGCACTATGACAAGCCTGCTAGACTCAGCCATATCATTCGCTGCACAAGGCTTTCCTACCAATCAACAACAACTCCTTATTAAAAATTCCGTAATTCCGCCAGAAAACTATACGGACGCTGGTGTTGGCATCACCCTTCTGGAATTCTTTTGTTGCTAACCTTAATCCTCATAAAAACTGAAGTTATGGCCACATCATTTAGAAATTCTGCCCTCTCGTGCAACAATCTACCCACCACCTTAGAAAATTTTCCTGACTCATTTAAATCAGCATCAATTACGCTAATCCTAAAATCTTAGCAGCCTTTTGAAGACCCAAATTCATATATACGAATAGCCCTACTATTCGCCCTGGGTAAAATCCTAGCACACATTATTGCCAAAAACTAAATTCCCATATTGAACAATAGTTCCTTTTATTCCGCTACCATCACGATTTCATGCCGACCACAGTCCCAAAAACACCCTTAATTCCCGAATTAGAATAGTCCAAGCTGCCAACCTACAAATACGATATTGCCCTATTCCTAAACTTCTACTCCCTTTAACCTACCATGGTGGCCCAACCTACTAAACCAACTAGAAATATCCAACCTGTTTCTGCTTATAAAATTCTTTCTCTTACACAGAACTGCCATCCTCTCTTCTAACTTCCATTCTATAACCAAATCTTTAACACAAGGCCGTTCATAAAGCTCCCATTTATCACCCACCCTCTGAGGTCTGGTCATTAATTCTGTCTTAGAACTAAACGTCCCACATACCTCCACCTCCTCATTCATGGCAATTTTTGTTCATTCTTAGAGGCAAGCGTAATAAACGTCGTTGAATCCTGGTCTCCTTAAATAGGCAACCACTTTTCCCATCTAAGACTAAACTCATCCGATTAAAAGGCCACCTGGACTTAAGACGTAGTCCAAAAATCTATAACCATAACTCTCTCATCACCTTTTATAGCTCGACTTTCTACCAAGGACCTCACATTGACACACGCTGGAAACACAAACGGATTTGTCTGCACTCCACGCCAAAACAGAAACCATTCTTAATAACCTTCATCATGCTCACCCCTACTCTGTCCAGTTCACGAAATCTATGTGTAGGGTTATCCTAAATCAAATTGTAACAATAATTCAGTACGCTGTAGGACGCCCCTTTCCATCTTCTAAACTTGCCCTAAACGCAATTATTTGATTATTCTTATCCTAGATCTCATAAGCATACATAACCACATCACACGCTTTGCTATACATCTGTTCTACGTTTTCTCCTTGAAATCTATCTCTATTCGGCAAATCAAATCTTCAACTTCATATCCAACCAACTCATTATCCTTCACGACCGTCGCCTACGATATAGAGACTACCTCCCCAAGAATGAAATTAAATCCCGCATTCATAGTTACGTGCCTAATTTGTCCTGGCAAAAACTTTGGTCCCGTTCCTCTTCCGGCAGATATATCCACGAAATATTCCCGGACAAAAAACATCCCATTTCATACCTCACCGTTCAATAGACCCACTACACTTTTTTTAACCTGACACAGCAATTTTCAAGCAAAACTATACAAATTTCGTCCTCACTCCAACCCCGTTTTGTCCATGTAACGATTAATCCCATCTAGAAACCCCCACCTATCTTATATACTCCTGCACTCTTTGTCCCATCTCCATAATTTTAAAAATGCCGTTTTCCCCAATTCCAAATCCAAAATTCATAGTAACGCATTAGTCGGATGCACCAAACCTCTTTCTTTGTGACATTATTCTTACCCTATCATCAATTTAAAACCAGCGGCACTACCACTAAGACTCACTCACACCACCAACCGCACATCCACTTGACTCGCACACACGCACACTAGCACTCACATAATTGCCTTAGATCCGTTAGACCACTTTTTTGGATCTGTATGACTAGGATGGACCTATGCGTCAGTATAGTCTGAAGAGCAAACGATTAAAAATAAAAAATTTAAAACATTTAAGCTTTTGTTTGCCAATTAGTTGAGTGGCATATATGCAAAATTGGCACGTTAGTTATGGACGATGACTCGACTTTTTCCAACTACCTTAATGAACCCAAAATGTGAAAGTCACATAATTTAATTTAATTTACTCTAATTGTAGTTTAATGTAATTTTCATTAAAACGTCTTTATTATTGACAACTACAAGAATGTACTTAAAAATCCGATACAAATTTAGTAAAAAGGAATGAGTATGATCGAGTATGATCTCGTGCAATTCAAAAGGTTCCGGAAGCCCTGAAATAACATGGAATGGATTTTAGCTCGATATATAAACTGTACAATCCGGTAGGAAGTCATTCCGCCACTTAATCCACAAATGTTATAAAATAAATTTTTATTTGGGTTATTAAAATAAAAACGCTTGGTACTTATATAATTTAAGGGAGAACAGTTTGTGCTTATATAGACAAATTCGTAGTCGTCGTGTCAAGACAAAAAGTGCACTAATTATTGAAGTAATTACTGTCACTGATTTCTAGCAGCATTTCAGTATATTAAAGATTCTCTGTTAGTAATTGTAAATAATTAAACTTTTTTGGCCGGAATAAAGAAGTACAAAGTGAAGTTTACTTCAGTAGAGTAATCATAAGAATGTATATAACTTATTATTAATGAGAATTTTTATACAAGTTTTTATATAAATTGCCATAACTAAATTGGTAAAATGTGTATAATTGACAAAATTAAGTTTTTTTTAGATACGTGCATATTTAGCCAATTAGGGGCAGATCTTAGCTTTTTTTTGTTGTTATTTACCGTGAAAATCATGTTTGATAGCATAGGTTAGGTGAACAAGACGTGGAGTCTTTTTATTATTTGGGTTTATTTTAAACTAGTAGAAGAAGGTGAGAAACGTGCAAAAGAGATTTCATCAAACTCTACTGTAGCAGCAACCGCTAAACCGTCTTTCGGAACACCCATCTTATGAGGAGACTTTAATTGATGTTTTTTCAAGTGGGTTGGTGCTTAAAGGTTTTGTTAAACAAAGAGAGTTTTAAGACCTTTCAAGGTGGATCTAACAGTATACCTCTGAAAGTAGTATGTTTGCTTATATAGAACCCGACCAACACCACTGAAAGCTAGTCGGTGCACTATTTTACTGTTGCGTCACTTCGTCCTTATAGAGTAAAATTAATTTAGAAGCGTAACCTCAATTCGGCACGTAACGGATTTTCATTTCTGTCTTGATAAATAAAAACGTAAAATTGTTGAACTTATCGTGTTTATTGAAACATTTGCAACATTGTTTTGTAGAAAGAAACTTATTTTTGCTACAAAATATTCTGTTTACTTATGTATCAGAGAGCCAACCCTTGTGTAAGAGATTGATTTTATACACATTTACGTGCTGAGCGGACAGATAAATTGCATATACCATTTAGCATCATTTCAAGCAAAAATATTGCAGCTTACTGAATAGTTTGTATGAAAAACTACAATCGTTAAAAGTTTTAGATTGCAATATTTATTTGTCTCGTAGATTAGCTCCAAAACCTTTATTTTTCAAGAAACTAAGTGGCTTTGTGATGAAAGAATGAGGTTTTTTTACGTTTTATTTGCACTTGGCAGACCAAACTTGCTCATGAGATTCGCCTTATTTTCAATTATCTTCTCTGTATTTGTAGAATCTTTTTAAAAATATATACAAAAGCTTTGAAGCGGTTTTCTAAGCAAACAAAACAAAACCTTGTATGTTCCCGCGATTTTTCTTGTATCAGCGTAATAAAGATAGTATTTGGGTAGGTTTTACAAAAGGGTGCAGTTTATACATTCAGGACTTTAATGTTATTGGACAATCCATATCCATATTTGTATCAATAATGTTTGTTAATGTTTGTTAATATATTTCACTAAGAACCTGAAACACATAGTTCTGAATACTGATACTCTTTAAGATGAGCTAATTGAAGTAGTGAATCAGGTAAATTACATTTTACAAGTTGAAGTAACTCTATTGTAATGGAAGAGGTTATCATAAAATAAGGCACATATTTTAAAGATGCACATAATTTTAAGAAATTAAGCTGTTAGCAAAAAGTGAATGGAATCCAGTTGTTTTGGTAATTGGATTTTGCTGTAATGAAAAGAATTGGAGCGGTCATGGCCACCAGTAAATATAAGTGTTAAACGAAATCACCAGAATATAGTAAATTGCTCTCAAATTAACTCACGTGACCATAAATTCAAACGATTTTAAATTCACACCATGGATAAACAAGAATTGGTTCGGTCAGTGGTTATTATGCATGCGGTAGAACTTACATTTTTAAGAAACATTATTTCCTACCTATACGACCTGTAACCTATACAAGATACTACAGTTACGCATACGTGATTAGTTGGTAACAACAGAAATATGGCTTTGAATATTTTACAAAACTTTAAACCTACATTAAAACTAAAGTAAACTAAAACTGCTTAACTTGTTGTAAGGGCTACTTCAAGGGGCCCTGGCTTTCGGTAGTCTAAAATCAGAAACCCTGGTTGCAACCTAAAACTAGCTGTAGCATGTTCCCGGCCGCCGGCAGCCGTAAACCCGGACGCATGCTGCAGGATCTAACCTAAAGTAACTAAAAACCATCCCTACTTACTGGTATTGTTAACCTACGTAACCTGAAGGATGTGCTACTTCCAGGAGTCCCAACCGTCGGCAACAGGAAATTTGAAACAGTGGTTACAGCCTAAAACTAACTGCGTCATTTCCTGGGCCACCGACTACCGGAAACCGGCGCGCATGACACATATCCTACCTTAGTTCGTGTGCTTTGTGTGTGTATGTGGTGCGAGCGCGTCTGTGTGTGTGTGTGTGTGTGTGTGTGTGTGTGTGTGTGTGTGTGTGTGTGTGTGTGTGTGTGTGTGTGTGTGTGTGAAGGAATCGTTCTTAGCTTATTGATTCTGAAATCGTCAAACACCGCTCCTCATTACCTTGTTTAATAGTGTTTCCGCATTTCTGTTTAAGTTTGCTTTTGTGTGAATAAGTTTCGTTTCAAAATATGTTTATCCTATACGATTATACACTACTAGAAATTACTAACTAACTTAACTTATCACTACGTTCCCATTACCTTTTTACAGTTTATATGGACTAAATCTACTTTATATCTAAAATCCCAATTTAAGTATATTCCTTTTGTTTGGTTATTCCTGACTTCAGACGTTTAACGGAATTTGTAGTTCACCGGAATATTTTGACTTCATGCGTTTAATGGAATCCCTAGAGTTCACCGCAATACGCCTTTCCGCCTTGCTGGTTTATATTATTTTATACTGGGTTGGGATAAAGTATGGAACCAAGCAAATATCTTTAAAACAGAAAGGACGACATTTATGAAATTTTACTGATAAGTGCAATGAGGTAAAATGCATCTGCTGTGATTTTTGTGTTAATAATGTTCCAGTTTAACCGGAAATACTCTCAACTGTTATAACTTAAATGGGACACCCTGTATATTTTGCAGATTTGGATAGATTTTGTTATTTCGAATTCGCACATATCTGAGTTAATGGAAATAATCCGTAAACACGAGACACTAAATCACTTTAGTACAATCATTTTAAGTTCTACGCAAGTTAAGGTTCGGGCCTTGGGAGCTGCGTTTTTAAAAAAACTTCCAAAACTTAACAAATTTATTTTTAATTGATACAGAAATTAATGTGGAATTTTGACAAACTGATTTTAACTTTAAATCAAAATAAATTAATTAATTGAACTAATATTGTGAGTAGCGTAAGCAAACTGCAATTCTAAAGCTGAATATTTTGACTGACTGCCGGGTTCTTGAGCTCCTGGGCTTTTTATAATGGCCTACCCCCTCACATGGCTGTGGGAACTTGCAGATCTCATGTTTGCTTATTCTTAATTCTACACTTTGTTACATTGTAACAATCTCATTTTCTAGGTAGTCGCATATCTTAACCGTCTGTGACCTGCCGCCTGCAGTATCACTATCGTCTCGGATACAAAGTTGCATATCCGTTCTTATGAACTGTTAATAACCTGTCTGGTTTATTCCTGTACTACATTGTTGCAATTGATTTATAATTTATTTAACAATTTCTAATAATTCCTATTAGATTCTATTATTTAATAAATAGATAAATTGGGGGATACATAACTCGTATTAGAATGAAAATCATTTAGACAAGCAAATTGATGTTTACTTTGTATTAAATGTGTACTGTTTAGTAGGTAACTATTGGCAAACTGTCAAGGTAAACGTCAAGTTAATTATGATTTACGGAAATAAATTGTACGATTTAAAATGGTACATTTAAGCGAAAAAGATTGAATTGAAATATTAATGATAACCGGATTTGGCGATCATGTGAACTCATGAAGAGAAGTGTCATATTTTTAATGATTTGCATTCTGAAAGAAATTCTATATAACGTTCAACCGTTACTAAAACATTACAACGTTTTAATGCAACTAAGATGGTTAAAAATTTGCCAAAAACTGAAATACCGCAAGCTGCAACGAGCGAAGCTCTTAAACAAAACATTACTATTGAAATAGAGGAATCACCTCAAACCTTTACTACAGTTGTGGCGCTACACCACGGTCTAAGTCGACGTTCTGTAGGGAAGATATTGAAAAGTGAAAAGTGTTATCCATATAAGATACAAGTGGTTCAAGAATTGTCAGATGATGATTTTGACCGACGGCTGAAGTTTTGCAAACAAATAATGGACATCTGTAATGCCGACAAACATTCTGCAAGTAATGTAGTGTTTTCGGATGAAACATCTTTTTGCTTAAATTGTTACTATTTATGTTAGAGTCTCGTACCACTACCGATATGATTTGCCGTGCTAGACCTATTGAATATTGGGGTGGGTAGTATACAATAAACCGAACAAAAATCGCGGTTCTGAAATAAAGACAACCATGTAGTAATTAGTAAAGAAATGATTATGACAGAGCGTTAGTCTGTCTAGTAAACATTTTAATACCTCCATCCGAGTAATAAAAAAAACTCAATAATATAGACTTATATATTCACAGTTTATCAAAACGCTAAACACTTCCCGTAACTTTTAGGTAATCAAGTGAATCAAAACAAATAGGTAATATTGAAACGTGCGTTTAATGACTATGCCTGTAGCCTAATGTATCAACGAAAACGTTTTCACGGAGCATTGCGTTACAAAGTATACTGCAACACTAAAGTAATAAATGAAATATTTGTACAATCAGCGCCGGTATAAAATATCGTTCTTAGAATAAAATTGCTAGCTACTAAACAGTTGAAGATATTTCACTTAGTAAAATGTTATCCACGTCATGTTTGCGTGGCGGGGAAGGGTTTAATAACGTGTATCAGAACTAAACAGATACATCAAATGTTGCGTTTCAGGCCATTGTAAATATGTGTGTATATGTTAGAATAAATAGGATAGAAATTTAGTACACATCCAGTTAAATTACATAAGTACCCAAAGCGCCTTATAGTAATCTCTCTCAAAATTAATCCGTGCCAGGGGTGGAACAGCCAAGGTGGTGTGTAATTAAACAGTATGGCAGCAACCCAAACAGTACCTTGGAATCAGCGGAGAGCAACCAATAATCAGAGGTGTAAACCATTAATATAGACAGCAGAAGGATACCAATCAGTTGGCACTAGAAATTTCAGGCGGTAACTAAAGCTAGAAAATCATTTCCGAATTAAGCGATGTCGAACGGTAAAGTAAATTTCTAAATCAAAACGCACTTACCACGGGTATAATCCAATCTTTTCATACTTCGTGCTGTATTTCAAAAAAGGAAAAATCAATAGGATAAGCGTAGAACAGAATTGGTGCAAATACTTTTAACTTTGTAAAAAAATATTGGGTAATATGTTCTTACACTTTCGAATGTTCGGGAAAGATGTTTAATAACGCGATGAGCGCATTATCAAATTAACAACCAAATGTGAAAGAAATCTAGACTATCTAAATCGTGTAGCATGTGTTGATAACAATACTCGTATGAATTATGACGTTACGATAATATACCGATATAAAGGTGTAAGGTTCGTTGACCAACGAACTATTGTAGACTTAAAATTAAATGCACAAAGTGAATTACGAAATTGTAATACTTGACCAGAAGCATCACCCATAACAGGTAGTTATACAGAGTGTCGGAGAAATTTGAGATAGTCGGAAATTGAACGAAAATATTCAGTCGGGTGAAACTTAACGTAACAAATCGAAGGGACCACACCAAAAAAAAAATTCATCCTGCTCGAAAGACCAATAGTGGTAACGATCGGGCTACCAGAGAAAGCGACACAAGATACTAGCTAGAGTGAACCAAGTACTAGAACAACAGAAAAAAGATAAAGGAAGGGAAGACGAGTAATGAGCCATCAACAAGGACTAAGATGAAACGGCATCAACACTGCAGAATCGTCAGGGGTGGATGTATCTCAGAGAGAAACATTAAAGTTTACAAACTTCAAAAAAGGAAGTGGTTTCCTGCAGAAAAACCGAAAAGTAAGAATTGGAATGAGGAAGAAAACTAACAGTAACCAAAACAAAGCAAAGCTGTCTAGCCTCAAGTGAGCTAAAGGAACAACAAGAGGGGGAGATCTGGTAAAAAAAGAGGTACTTCAAACTGTGGTACCAAGGAATCGCATCAAACGAAAAACCGACGAAAAAAATAGCTAACTAGACCTAAAAGTCGACTAAGTCGTGGTTTTCGAAGAAAAGAAAAACAGACTAGAAAGCACCTACAACAGGAAGTGAATCGAAAAATATGTCGCGGAAAATTTAAGTCAAGTTGACGGCCACTAGAAAAGTGCTTAGGTAGCGGCTTTTGCGTTGGGGGTGGTGACAACTTTTGCTCCGGCTTAGTCAGGGTGAGACTATAATTCAGGGTAGATCAGAAAATGTACTGCACAGATTATATTAATAAGGGTTAGTATTGAATCAGAGCCTGGACAGGGAATGCCAAGGCGCCAGGAACTGATAACAATTAAGGAGCGTATAAAACCTAAAGTCCTAGTTCCAACAGACTTCGAAGGAACCCCCTTCCAGATCATAAATATAAAACACGCAACTTCACAAAATAACTATCTTTAATATCGCATCGGACACAAAAACAATTAATAACAAAAATTCCAAATACCAGTTGAATTTCAATATTACATCAATTATGATTAACACAAGAATAGAAAATACAAAATTAGTAAATATTACCGTAAGGAACCCCGCACGAGTGCATATCAGGGAAGAAGAACTTTTAATTTCTCACTCACTTTAAAGTTATTTATTACTCACGTACTCATATACCCTTGGCCAAGAAAGCATGTAGTAGTACGTAAAATGCACCATAAATTAAGTGCTAGGTGTTCTAACCTCAATTTCAAATAAGCACCTCGTGGGAGCAATCTCTAACAATAGTGTAAATATTAGATACCTTAACGTACTGTTGAAATATTTCACAATTATCTTAATGAACCACCCTAGGCAGTAAAGAGGGTGCTTAGAAATATACTAAATGTTGATTTTTAAATATTAAATTTTGTATATCAGTATTACAGAATTTTGAATGAAGTAGATGTACTTCTTATGAACAGCAATAGCTCAAATTATTAGTATTAAGTACTAGTAAAGGAAAATATTAAAACCACAATGGCACCAAATAAGCACAAACACTAACAACGACCAATAAATACATGGAATAATCTTACTCAATGATTAGCTTCTGTACGTAGTTATCTCACATCAAAGGTCGTCGAAGTTTTAGGCTGCTGGAATGGTAACCCAGAGTAACGACAGCTGATAAATAATAAAGTTGATAGTGCGACAACGTTCTTGAGATAAAGGAGACAGGCGCATAAACAGAATGAAGAGCATACCTATAACGCACAATGAGACTGCGTAGGGAGGAAAAAGAAGAAGAACCCACGTAAGTGGGTCAATTAAATGTGCACTAACTGATTTAGAGATATCAGGACGTTACAATATTTAGATTTCAATAACGAACATCTGCACCAATTATGAACGATGATGACAAATTGAAATCCACTACAAGTGAAAATCCAAGCTTGCAAAAGGTATTCTAGAACCATAAAACCAAAATTGCCAAACTCCAATAATTATTTGTCGGTTCTACCTAAATCCGTAATTAATACGTTTATATCGGCAGAATCCAACTTTCACCAACAACGATCGAAATAAGAATGCCTCTTATCCACAAGGACAAAAGCAAAGTACAGCTTATTATCATATTTGTAATTTCAAATGCAGATAAGTAACGTAAATTTGAGTATACGGCAATAACTTGTAATTATGAAGGTTAACACAAATAAAGCGCAAAGGTAACAACGATATAGATAGCAGGACAATGTTATCAGCAGACAATTGAATTTAGAAATATTATATAAATAGAATGCTGACACAGAAGTGTCGACCGGAAGGTTACAAATATACCAAGTCGGAACGAAGACCGACAAAAAGTAACACCAGCCACAGGAAAAAGGAAAGAAATGTGGAACGAAAGGAACGAGGAAAAAGGAAAAACAAAAGAGAATAACACCAAGCAACAAGTACAAGAACCAAAAAAAACAAAACCCTAAGGATCGCACAAAAGAAAATAAAACAGAATCCCAGTGTAGTTATGTGTGAGTATGTATGCACGTGTGTGTGCATGCGTGCGTGTGTGTATATGTGTGTGTGTATGTTGATGTATGAATGTGTGTGTGTGTGTGTGTGTTGATGTATTAGTATGTGAGTGCGTGTGTGTGTGTGTGTGTGTGTTGGACCGCCAGGTCGTACCATAGGACTGTTCTCCGGAGCCACATGGACGAAGAAAAAAAGAAAACCCAGCGGTAGAAAAAGAAAAAGTATTGGCTGTAAGAGAATCAACCTTACGAAAAGAAACACAAGCAGAGCACACTTCAGTTACGTTAGAGAAAGGGACAGAAGCAGATAAAATTTTAGCGATGTTAGATAAAGGACTAGCAGTATCACAGTTAGAACAACAGGAAACAGCATTGGCTGCAGGAGCATCAGCCCCAGAAAAAGGAACAAAATCCAATAACACTTCAACCAGATTACATAAGGGAACAGAATCCGGTAGAAGTTCATCAACGTTACAAGAACAAACAGCAAGTAGAACTTCGCCAATGTTAGATATAAGAGTCGAATGAAGTTTATCAACATGAAAGATAGGAGCAATACCAGAGGGAATTTCATCAACTTTACAATAACAAACAGCATCAGGAAGAACTTCATCCACAATAGATAAGGAAGTAGAATCAGGTTGACCTTCGTCAACATTAGACAACAGGACATCAGCTAGGATTTCCCCAACCTTAGTTAAAAGAACAGAAGCAAGTAGCATTTTGTCAGCATGTGAAAAATGAGTACGAGTAGATAACGTTTGATCAACGTCCGATAAAGGAGTAGAATCAAATAAGACTTCATTACTGTTAGACAACGGAGTAGGAACAGACAAAACTTCAGCCACAATAGGAACTGATTCCTTGACAAAAGTAGATAAAGAAACAGGATCAGGTAAAACTTTGACGATAGCAGCAACAAGCATTATAGCTACGGGTTCCCTAACTTCAACAGGACCTTCTCTACCCGTATTAGAAATTATCGTCACGTCGGCTACAGCTGTTATTATAGACACGACAGAAATTTCTTGAGTAGAATCATTTAAGAAAGCAGGAACAGGTAAAATTTTGACAACAGCAACGGGCATTAAAAATGCCGGTTTATGGACCTCAACAGGACCTACGCTGACTGAATAACGAGTTATCGTCACTTCAGGGACATCTGTGCTTGCGGACATGCCAGAAATTTCTTTAGTAGTATTATTTACGAATGCAGGAATAAACTCTTGAGTAGCTAGCTGTAAATCGCTAATTCGAAGTATGGGTTGCAATGATGGTGAAGGCACAGTCTGGGGTGGAAGTGAAAACGTAGGATCCATTTGAGCATCTTTTGAATCGTAAAGGACAGAAGAAATTTGGTTCTTGTTAGTAGAGGTTCGGTAAGTAGGGGCGTGATAGCCGTAAAACTCAATTTTATAGTTCAAAGGCTCACATGGCTGAAAAGAGTATGAGGTGATGGTAATAGGGCGAGCAGAAGAAGATGTAGAAAAAGTAGAATTACAGATGGAAGAAATTTTGTTCGAAGCTATATTTGCCGAAGAAGGGTATATTTTGATATGACCTGGATGAGGTACAGAAGAGAACGTAGAATTAGGGGCAAAAGAAATTTGGCTCCTAGAGCTGAGAACAGAACTTGGAGTATTATGCGAAGACCTATTCGTAGTAGAATGACAGTTTGAACAGTTACGGCGAGAAACTCCCATATGCCCGCAACCATAGCAATGGGGTACTTGAGTACAACGTGTCAAAACATGACCAAGTTTGTCGCAATTAAAGCATACGACCTGACGAGTAGAAGCAGAACTTGGAAGAAAAACACTAGAACGTACGGGAGAAGTATTGGATCTACCCGTAGGCGTAGGAGAAATGTTAACAACTCGGTCATGTGAAGTAAAAGTATTTTCCTCAATAGTAGTAGACTTATAAGCAAAATCCGGGGGTTCAAAATGTTGAATCAGTAAATTGGACGACTTTCTGTCAGAAAGTCTATGCCGGTTATCACGATACCAAAGTAACGCTTTAGACTCGAACAAATCCACTGCAGGCTCGAATAACTGCAATTCTGACACATGTTGAGTTCGTCGGAGTTCTTCGACTCGTCCCAAAAAATCATGTACGGTAAGAGTGTTTTGGACACAAATTACACACCCACACAGGAAGGCTTTGGTGGGAAGCCGATTGACTTAAGCACTATAGCAGAGGCAAATTCCGATTCAGCTGTAAAAGTGTTGGTCGTGACTAGGTGATACGACACTATCGGCCAGATTCTTTGCCGGTTCCAACTTCAAGCATTCGTTCTTTTAATTATTGCAAGGCGTGAACGATAGGCAAATGGGTTCTATAAAATGGATCAAGGTCACGAAGCAAAATAGACAATTGAACATCCTCATTAAAAGAACCATACCACTCAAACAGGTCCGTCATACGCGAAATAGTTAGTAATGCTTTCGGATGACCTCTGCCGTCTCTTACAGATCATATTAAACACCACCAACTTATGATCAGTCATTTTGAATAAGAATCAGAAAAACGAAATTGGGAGAAAGTAACCAAGTAAAGGCTAACCGAAACTCGATCAAAGCTCAAGAAAAATTATTACGAATACATGACAATTTAAAACATATCCGACGAATAAATTTCAGGAAAACTAATAGGAGCGAAACAATAAAATAGAAATTAGAATAGGGCGCCAGAGTTTTCAACGGACTAAAATTATTTGGCGAAAACACAACTCCGATAATCTGAAATAAGCCAACCAAGGATATTAAACGATCAAGAAAGAAAACTAAATCAAAATTTAAGAAGATCGAACCCACACAAGAGATACAGAAAATAAATAAATACCAGTTCGAATGTAAAGGAAGAACACATAAGTAGAATCAGGCCGAGAAATGCGGGTAATGTCGGAAATCAAGCAGTAACAACAAAATTGGGCCAGAAATTAAGCGAAACCAAATCGGAGCCAAAGTTACACGAAACACAATCGAAGCACAAATTACCAAACACCAAAATCGAAGCTAACATTACCAAAAACAAAATCGATGCCAAAAATTAACTAAAACAAACTCGGAGCCAACGCTACCCAAAACAAAGTCGGAGCCCCACGCCAGCGCGTCAAACTGGTTAGCATTTATGTTACGGTAGAGTCCCGTACCACCACCAAAAGGATTTGCCGTGCTAGACCAATCGGAGATTGGGGTGGGTAGTATACGATAAACCGAACAGAACAAATCGCGGTGCTGAAATAAAGACAACCATGTAATAATTAGTAAAGAAATGATTAGGACAGAGCGTTAGTCTGTCTAGTACACATTTTAATACCTCCGCCCAACTAATAAAAAAGACTCCATAATATAGACTTATATATTCACAGTTTATCAAAACGCTAAACACTTTCCATAACTTTCAGGTAATCAAGTGAATCAAAACAAATAGGTAATATTGAAACGTGCGACTATGCTTAAAATCAATTTTTCTCGAAAATAGTAGAAGATAGGGTAACGACGTTTAAGAAATATATATTATTTTTTAGTTTATAGTTTAAATATGCATAAAAATACAGGGTGTTCGATTTAAAAAATACCAACTTTGATGACACGCTTTTTTGGTACACCCCGTATATTCAAAAATAATTTAAAATTGTAGCCCTTATCACTCTGGACATACTTTATTAGGAAACTTTTTTGAAATTATTTGTCGTTTAGAAGCTACAGAAAAATCCGTAGAATGCCCCACCCTGTATAAGGTGGATATAAACTTCTCTTAATATTTCTATTTTACATGTACCGTACTTTAAACTATAGATCTGATTGAGTAACTTTCAATATTCCAAAGTTGATACGACGGAAACAACCTTTAAGCGTTAAATGACTATTTGCCAGATGTAAAATAAAAGGGGCGTCTGGTATAGCATAATATAAAGCCCACTTACCAAACTTGGTAATAATTTTACAAACAAGAATTTTTTACAATCCCATAAAGTTGTGAAGAACCATAATTCTTAATATTCAACAGAAACTAGAAACTTTTAGAGGACTATCCATTTAGTGTTCCGAATACCTGTTGGATGCCGAAGTTCAACTTCTAGACGGCATACATTTATAAAAGAACAGATCTCCACGGCGTGTAAACTACATTGCAAGTCCATAGTTTTCAGATTATGAAAATACACTGTCAGTTCCAATGCGAAGCAATTACCTTGTAAATTTTGCGGCTTGTTTAGATTTAAGTTACTCATTTTATACTCTATAGCTACGCTATGAATTTTAATACTCTGAAATTTACGCATGAATTCCAAATCTTTTATGGCTACGCTGTAAAGAATTGTAATAATCTAAGTGTGTATAAATTTAATATTACTAACTATTGTTAAAAAGGATCGAAAAAGCAGTAAGACATGCTGTCTTACCTAAGTTCACAGATTGATACGTAAATCACATTTAGCCTTCAACATTTTAAAACTCTTTCTATCGCGGTTAATCTGTGACTCATCAAACATACTCGAAAAGGTCGGGAAAGAATCGGCAACGTAAATTTTAAACAAAAGATAACGAATCGCCAACTGTTAATTTTAGTACGCGAAAAGTACTTTATTCGTACCTAATTCGTTCGACCCATATGATATACTTTTTGTTAAATGAATATCAATGAATACTTTAAATTAAATGCAAATATATCAGGGAGTAGCTACAATTATTGAATGAATGAAGGTGTGTGTATTTTGAATATACTTTAGTACTTTAAAACAAAAGCTAGAATTTTAATAAACATGGGTTAAAATATGTAAATGTTCCATTTATATCTTATTTTTACGTCAGTATTTATCATTATTCGGTTATGTAGGTTTATTTTACTTAGGGATTCATGGTATTGTAGGTTTAAGAGTCACTACTCTAAAGTAAATCCTGAACTAAGTTCTTTTTGTCCACGAACCAAAGTTAACTTGTTTTAAATGCTGGCGACAAGTTCGAAAAGCACCACGGTTTGGACTACACTTGCAAATAACTCTCAAGATTTGTTAATTTGAGTCCTTTTAGGCAACAGAAATTTATTTAAAATCTAAACCTCGAGTTCTGGTGAAAGTAATAGATTCCGTCATTTCTTTAAAAGTAAAAATGAACTTTTATTCACAGAAAATGGTTAAGCGATTTGTCTAATAAAAGTTTCAAATACTTCTGCAATTATTCTTGCTTTATTTACAACACTAAGTTGGTGCTACGTAAAGAATTTGATCCGCACTAAAATAAGCAGCATATGGTGTAAAAGCTGTTCCGCTTGTTTTTATCAATCGCCTACTTCAGGGTGTATGGTTGTACTTGAAAGCAGAGGTATTAACACTTTCTTTTTGATTTTAGGCTTTGGAAAGCAAGACGGACATGAATGAATCTAAGTAGTTAATAAGGATTTGCTCTTAATTCATTTTTAATATTCTCCAGTCCTCTGAGTTAAATAAGTGATACTCTTTTGGCTTTTATGTTTTCTATATAAAGCATGCGTGAAGCATTCATTTCTTAAAGTTTTGTTTAAACTCTGTTAACTTGTGAAAATTGACAAGTAAGGCCAACATTATAGAATTTAATGATGTGTTTTTAAATATAGAATGTGAACTTCTGCAAAACAAAAGCGTGGCCATATATTTTTCACTATAGAATAAAATCTTGGTGATTTAGGACTATGATAATTGGTTTCGAATTTGGATCTTTGATTATGTGACAAGCACTTTATCCCCAACCGAAAATGTAGTCCATTTGTGAGCTGTGTTATGACGTCGCTGACGCCTTGCAGCCCTTGATAATAGTCGATGGTGAGCCAACGTTAGGACTTCACTATGTTCCGTCTCTCGAATTTCCGACTTCGGAAATTTAATTTTAGATGTAAAAGGGTTCTTGGTCTGCTTTCCCAAGTGTAAAAAATCGGGTGAATAATTTGTACCATCCTGAATAGCGCGATTCAACCAAACTTCAACCTCCTTCAATACCAGGGCCCACCTAGTATGACAGTTATAACAGAAACTACAAATTAACCAGACAATTTCGCGATTAACCCTTCCTGTCGGATTACCTTGAGGGTAGTACCGGGAAGTGTGCTTTACTTAAATACCCTCTTCCTTAAGTTGATTTAACCAAAGCTTACTCGAGAACTGAGTACCGTTGTCTGATAATATGGATTTCGGCAAGCATTACGTACTTGCTAAATAAATCAATACATACCAACAGGTGCATCGCCCCTGCCCTTGCTCGAGGTAGTGGCCCTATTATATCCACACTCCAAATTTCGTTAATTTTTGTCGGCACTATACTATGCATCATGCCCCATGAATGAACTGATATTTTGCTTTCTGGCACAAATCACAACCTGCAATGGCCTGGCGACACGTGCGTCGCATTTTCGGGCAATAGTAATTTATAGATAATTGTTTAAAACATTTTTCGGGTCCAAAATGGCCCTGTTCTTGGTGCTCCTGCCAAACCAAATCTCGCACTTGAGATGCAGGCACACAAAGTTTAGCTTGAGGATTTCCTACCGATCCCTTTCTGAATAATTACCCCTCATGCAACACGAATCACTTCCATGCCTTACAGTCCTCCCCTGACGACTGCAGTTCCTTTATTATTTTACTGCAAAAAGCATCACCTAATTGATCTGTCTGAAATCGTTTAACATTATTCATAACTGTTTTATACAATTCAGTTTTTCTCATAGCAAATATTGATATAACAGCTTCATCGGGAACGTCCACCAAGGCCCCCGCTTCTTTGATTGGATATCGCGACAGCGCATGGGCCAACGCGTTCTCAACCTCCTTACAATAAACGATTTTAAATTGGTACTTTTGTAAAAAGAGGATCCAACGAGTTAAACGAGCGGATAACAATCGGCACGACGTGATAAATGCTAATGCCTTGTGGTCCGTGACGACCGTTAACTCCTTGCCTAATACATACACTCTCCACTTCTTCAGAGCAAAAACTACCGCTGCGGCTTCCTTTTCGGTAACCGAATAGTGTAGTTCGGCACCCTTCAAAATCCGACTAGCAAACGCGATTATCAGTTTCTCATTATTTTTATTTATTTGAAATAAGACAGCACCCAAGGCATACCCAGATGCGTCTGATTGAACATAGAATTCTGAATTAAAGTTAGGATACCTTAAAAGATCAACCTCTAAAAATGCATATCTTATTTTCTCAAACGCCTCGTTCTCCTCCACCCCCCAGTTCCAAGTTTCATGTTTCCTCAGAAGTCTGTTAAGAGGATAAATCATATCGGCATAATGTGCACAAAATCGAGCGTCATAATTGACTACTCCCAAAAGGGCCTTTAACTGTTTAGGATTACGCGGGACGGGAAACTTTTGGATTGCTCGCACCCGGTCTGGATCCATACGAACACCGTCCCCCGATATAATATGTCCTAAGTAGTTTACCTCGCGGCGAGCGAAGTAGCACTTTCTTAGTTTAATAGTGACACCTGCTCTCCTGAATTTTTCAAAATCTTGCTCAAGGTGGTCCAGGTGTATTTCTGGAGAACTTTCTAGTTGCCGCTTGAAGCGAGCGGACGTGTTTTTGCCGAGCTCCCGCTTCAGCAATAACAGTAAGTTTTTATCTAGGGTTTATATTATTTATTGTTGTATTATTTTATTTGAAGCTTTGCTTTTTATTGTGTTTTATTTTTATAATTGTGTGCCATCAAATTTTAAATACAGGGCAGTAAAATAAAAATTTTAAAACAGAATTTAAACTAAAAAAACTAAATAAATCGCGTCTTCTTTGTAATTTAAACCAAATCCGCGTTTTAAAATAAACTAAATAAATTTCGGGTTAATAAAACAAAGGTCTACTCAACTAATACTCAAAAACAATTTCGAAATAACTTAAAAGGCATTTTAATAATAAATTTAAAATAAAATCCGCCTAAATCAAGTAAAAACCGGGTAAAACAACCAAAAAGTGTGTGAATTTTTATAGTGCGCGTATAATAAAATAATAACCAAAAACAAAAATCTAAGCCCTTTTAAATCAAATAAATAACTCAAAAACTGTAAATTTTAAAACAATTTTAATATAAATTTTCCGTAATTTAAGTTCACGCGTATTTAAAAGTTCCTTTAAAATCGATTTTGGTGTAATTAAGCGGTGTAACAGTTACGGGTTGTGCTAGTTACCAAGCGATTAAGTGAAAGGTCATTTCCGGTTACCACATTCCGATTGCGCTCGACCTTATTTTGTTAATTACACATTTAAAAATAAAGTGTTCTTATTTATAAATTAGATATTTTAATATTTTGAAGTAATTAGTTTATTTAAATTTGATTTGGCGGTTTAAAAATTTAAAATAAATAAATAGCGTTCTTTACGGTACATTTTAAATCGAGATATTTTTATTGCGTTAGGAAATTTATTTGATTTTAGTTGTTATTTTGACGCTTAGTGCTTGTTGTATTTTGTTAAAATTTGATATTTAATTGGGCGGTTGAAGTTTTAATAAATACAAGGTTGTTTACGGTTCACCTTTAAACAAAACATTTTTATTGGACCAACGTTTTGCGTTCTTCTAGCGTCGTTCTTTTAGCGTCGTAACGGTTAGGACGTTTTTTGAGCTGCGTTTTAGGTGTCATTTTTATTGCTAGTTTTGTCAGCATGGTGGTCCACCGCGATGAGGAGCCGCTGCCCAGGAGGAAGAGGGCGATCGGTCGGAGTCTGCTAGGTCGGCGGCGGAGGGCGCTGTTGGGGAAACAGCAAGGTAGTGCTAAAGGACTTCTTGTTAGAAACTCAGGAGGAGGTACAGGAGGTAGGGAAGGAGCCTGCGTCTGCGGCGGTCGTGTCTGGGGAGTCGGGGCCTCCCGTGGTGGTCGCGGCGCCAGAATTGCCCTCTACTTCGAGAGCCCAGCGCACGATGTCGACTAGCAGCAACGGTAGCGTTAATGCTAGCGACCTCGATGAGCTGGAACTCTTAAAGTTTAGGGTGAGGAAGGCGCACGCTGCCGTCTATGGGAAGGTGCCGACGACCTCCGCCACTATCGTCGTGGAGGATAGGAAGATGGTTCGGCACGCCGTGGATGATATCCGTGACGTGACGAACCAACTGATAGGTATGGTTAGGGCGCTGCGTCTTTGTTTAGATGGTTCAGGGAGAGCAAGTGTTGTTGGGGGAAGTCCGGCGGTGAATTCTGTCGTTTCAGGAGGCCAGAGTCAGGGTGCGTCGGTGCAGCGCAAGGTCTCCTACGCCGCTGCAGCTTCAGGATCTGCCCCTACGTTTGCTGTAAGGGTCGACGCCAGGCCAGGCCAGAAGGACGACGTGATGACGACCCTGAAGCAGAAGGTCGATCCCGCTCGAGATGGGTTTGTTGTTGTCGGAGCTCGTAGGACGCGCCGGGGCGGTGTCGTTGTGGAGTGCGCAGGTCGCGACGACGCCTAGAAACTACAGTTGAAGGTCGGCGGGAACTGCAAGGAACTCGTGGCGAAGACCATCGAGAAGAAACGTCCACGGGTCGTTCTTCCGGGGGTCGAAGCGGGGATGAAGGCTGAAGAGCTCGTGCGGTTGATTGCGAGCCAGAATCCCCGTTTCGGCGATTTGAAGCTAGAAGACCACCTGAGAGAAGTTCAGGTTTGGCGGAAAGGGCCCTAGAGATCCCTTCGCCAACGTAGTCTTCAGTGACCCCACACTTCGAAGACGTATATTAGCTGATGCTATTAACCTCAGGTGGCGAAGAGTATGGGCCCGGGACCACTTCTCGATGACCCAGTGTTACCGGTGCTACGAGTACGGCCATCGATCGATGGAGTGCAGGGAGAAGGTACAGTGGTGCGGTAACTGTGCCGAGGTCGGGCATGAATTCAAGAATTGCCGGAAGGCAGTCCCCTGCTGTGTGGTTTGCGCTAGGGCAAACGACAGAACTGGCGGTGGCGCGAAGGTCGATACGCGCCACGACGCCAAGTCGAGTAGATGCCCCACGATGCAACGTCTGAAGCACGCAATCACACGAAACATCGATTATGGACTGTGAAGATAAAACAAAGTCCATAAGAAGCAAGAAGATTAAATTCGCGCAACTAAATCTCGGGAAAGGTAGAGGGCAACAAATAACTTCGTAAAGTTATTCATCGAAAATAATATCGACATCGGGTTTATACAGGAACCGCACCTGTATGGCCACAAAATAACAGGTTTTGGGAGGGGTTACCGTCTTAAACGCGAATAGTGAACGACCGCGTAGCGGATAATAATAAATAATGGAACGTGCGCCGGAATTATATTAAATAATTTATCGAACGAGTTTGTAACGACGGCCGAAATCAAATCAGGGAAAATGCGTTCTATGTAATAGCGTGTACCTCCCGCCGGTCGATTCCCGGCGGAAAATCTAAACCGAAGACTTGATAAATGAAGTAGATAATATTATTCGTAAAATCGGCAGAAATAAAAATCTAGTCATTGGGGAGATTTTAATGCCAAGTCGCCACTATGGGGCAGCCCTATCGAAGACGATAGAGGCTCGCAGGTTGCTGATCTTTTACGGAATGGGATCTTAGTGTGATAAACACTAATGATTTACCTACGTTTGAGACGCATAGAGGCAGCAGTTTTATAGATATTACTGCAGTCTCGCACGAAATGTTAGAAACGATTTGTAATTGGAAATTAAGGTCGGACGAGGAAACGCTCTCTGATCATAAATTAATAACATGGGACGTTGAAACCAAAACAAGTGCAAACGAGCAGCTAACTGTATTTCCGCGGTTCTGTAATAAAAAGCAAATTGGGAGCGATTTAAACAAAAATTTGGCGAAAGTATCCCTGTGCTCGAAAATGAGCTATTTAACTGCCGAGAGGCAGACGAAGTAGAAACACTCGCGAAAAATTAAACGACGCGGTGGTAGACGCGTCGTCGTATTCCATGCCGAAAAGAAAACATTTAAAGACAGCGTACCCTGGTGGACCCGGGAACTAACCACCAAGCGGGCAGAAACGCGTAACCTAAGGCGCCGCTATCAACGCGCCTCGGGAGATATAAGAGAACAACGGAGAATAGAATATAATCAAAGTTACCGCGAATATAAAATATTAATAGAAGAAACGCGAACGAATAAATTTAAAGAATTCTGCACGCAAAACTCAGAGAAAGAACCCTGGGGAACCGCATACCGCGTAATTAGAGGAAAACAACAAAAATCGCGCTCAGTAATATAAAGAAAACAAATGGCGAATACACGGAAGGTTTTAAAACCACAGCGGAATATTTACTAGAGAAATTTTTCCCATCGGATAATCCCGAGGGGGATGAAGGGTCGCACGATTTAATACGTCGGGAAGCTGCAAAGGCGCAAGGAACAGGTGCCGATAAGGCAATCCTAGTTCACGAGGTCGTCAGGGCTCTTAGGAGGATGAACCCTAAGAAGGCACCGGGGCATGATGGAATCACTTCAGACGCAGCTCTGCAGGCGTGCCTGTTAGCCCCGTGTGTCTTTGTTGGGTTGTTTAATCTTTGTTTAGAAAGGGCGTTTTCCGCGTTGCTGGAAAATCCAGAATGTGAAATTTATACCCAAACCTAAAAGGCGGATGCGTCAGATCCGGGCAGCTATCGTCCAATTAGCTTGCTACCGGTGCTGGGGAAAGTTTTAGATCGCGTTATGACTACGCGTGTTGAACACCTAGTGCGAGACAGCGGCGGTTTTAATAACCGACAGTTTGGTTTCGTGGAGGGCAAGTCGACTATCGACGCGTTAGAGTTCGTTGTCGGGGAAATTAAGCAGGCAAGAGATGCCAAAGAGTACTGTGTCGTTGTTGCTTTGGACATTTCAGGAGCATTTGATGCTGCCTGGTGGCCATTAATCGTTTGCGAGTTAGATCGTAGGGGTTGTCCGCGAAACTTGATGTCTTTGGTCAAGAGCTATTTCTCGGGCGATTAGCACAGGTTGAAATTCCGGGTGAAGTTCTGTCGCGTGAGGTGGAAAGGGATGCCCGCAAGGGTCATGTTCTGGTCCCACATTTTGGAAGTTGTTGAATGAGAGCATCTTTAGGGTCAAGTTGCCCGCAGGATGCTCAATCGTCGGGTTTGCAGATGACACACTTTTAATTGTAAGATCGAGATTGTTAATGGATATGCGCACAAAACCGAACGAGGCGCTTAATAAATTACACGAATGGTCGCAGGCGGTAAAATTAAAATTTAACACGGCGAAGTCAGAGGCGCTTTATTTCGGCACGAAACCAGGACAGAGACCTCCTAGGTTAGAGCTAGGAGGAGAAAATCCGTTTAAAGATTGTATTACCTACCTCGGCGTCAAGATCGACAATAAATTAAATTGGAAAGCGCACGTACAATACGTAAAAAGTAAGGGCGGCGAAATATCAAATAAAATGATGGCGGCGGCTAAAATAAAGTGGGGTTTCAGGGGCGAATCGCTGAGGACGGTTTATGCCGGAGCAATTGAGCCGGCAATACTGTACGCAGCTTCTGTATGGGCAGAAGGTTGTAAAGTCCGGGAGATGCGTCAATTGACGAGCGTACAACGCATAACCGCGGTAAAAGCGGCGAGGGCGTACAGGACCACCTCCACGGAGGCTGTCCTGGTGATCAGTAGGTCTCTCCTATCGAATATGTCGTTAGGAGATTAGAGATAGACGATTAATAAATATAGGAAAAGGGCGCGAAATTATCGAAGATCTTAATCTTGGTAATAGGAAATTGCAAGAAAGATTGTTGTATCTGAGTTAGGGCACCCGGCTGATATTAGAGGATCGAGTTTGTCGAAGGTGATGAGGACGCGATGGGTATCAGAATTTATACGGACGGTTCACGTATGGACGATGGGCAAGCAGGCGCGGCGTTTGTCGTGTATAAGCAGGAAAGGGAGGTGTTTCGGTTTCAAACCAAACTCGCGAACTGGTGCACTATCTTCCAGTGCGAATTGGTAGCCATACGAGAGGCTATCGATTACGTAATAAACCATACGGGCAGAGACGAGTATTATATAATCAGTGATAGTAAATCGGCGCTAACGGCTTTAACAAACATGAACACCTCGACAGATCTCCAAGCGGACGTCTGGAGGATAGCGCGTACGGCGCTAGAGTTTCGACGTTTAAAGTTCTGTTGGGTCAGGTCGCACAATGGTAACGTAGGAAACGATAGGGCTGACGAATTAGCTAAAGAGGCCGCGACGGGCGACTTTCGAATATCACATTCGTCGATACCGAGGTCTTTAATCAAAAGAAAGCTGCGCGAAAAATCAATTCGACAATGGGAAGAGAGGTGGAACAACGCTGCCACGGGCAGGTTGACCCACAAATTCATACCGAGCATAGAAGCCAGAGGTAAGATCGAGGTTAAGCTCGATCACAAAATGGTGCAGTTGATAACAGGGCACGGCGCCCTGAAGGCGTATTTACAAAGGTTCGGTCTAACCAATAGCGACCGCTGCGAATGCGGTGAGGGCGCGGAAAGCGCAGAGCACGTGCTCTTCGACTGCCCGCTTGAGGCGGGAAATCGAGGGTTGGCTGATAGCAAACTAGCTATCCTAGGTCTGGCATGGCCAAAGAGCCTAGAGGAAGTCGGGAAGTGGTTAACCAGAAGGCGTTCTGGACAGCCTTAAAAGAATTCGCGGGAAGGGTCGCGAGATTAGACAATCAATGACGACCGCGTGTAAAAATTCGGTGGGGTTGGTGGGAGGATTGAAAAATTTTAGATTGACTTGGCGTGAGTAAGGATACGAGCATAACCAAAACCTGATATTAAAAAAAAAAAAAAAGATAATTATACCAAAATGTCCAATATGCACGAGAAACCCCACTCCATTAATACAATCACTGCCTATCTTCATAATTATGTGCGGAAAATCGGGAATAAATAATACCAAATAAACAATAACAAATAAATCATAAACCCTCATTAAATTAAATCAATAAAGTAAACAAGGATAATAAAACAGAGTGCAACCGCGCATCCCCCCAGGACTTGAAAGTGAAGTGATAGTGATAGTGATTGTGATCCCCCCAAAAACATTTAGTGCATACCCACCAGGACTTTAGCAGTGCACCCCGTCCCACCTTTAGAAGTAAGTTACAGACGACCAGATTTTCGGATGCTGGAGAATTTTATTATCGAGGTAAGACTTAAAATGTGGCGGCTGTACTCACAAGCATTGATTTACATTAATTAGTAGTTTTTGAAATAATTTAAGAAGCACGTTTGGTGTGTAAAGGCGCTAGCCGACATAATGCTTGTGCGAGTGCACCTGATAAATAGGGTGATGCTTTCGCTATTTTGTGCACTGCTATATGCTTAACGCTTATTAAACATTTATTTATATATTTACATAATTATATTTATTTATATTTTATATTTACACTTTATATTTATTTATATATAGCATGTATTATGTGGCTTATTTGTTTTGTTTGACGTTCTGTCGCCATTTTGGTTGCAGTATATATTTGGGAAGGACGAGCAGAATTGCGAAGATTGTAATCATAATGTAAATCAGTTAGGAAACGATAGGAAAGCTAGGGATGGATTTAAATTAGTTAGCTAGATTTGGATAGTTTTAAGACGACCCTTCAGGTCGCACTGGTAAGCAGAACCGGCGTCTGCTATCCGGTATTACGGATCCCTCCCTCTCATTTTTGCTTGTTGATCGGGTACACTCGAAAGTCAGCGCTAGGGATACCATTATTTACAACCCTGTTTTTAGTTTTGTTTTGTTTTGTTCCAGTTTTTGTCAGATTTTTAGGTTTATTAGATTGTTAGAGTTTGTTAGGTTTGTTAGATTTTTAGGTTTGTTAGATTTTTATTTAGTTTTTATTTAGGGTGAATCAACTATGAAGTAAGAATAAATTAGGAGCACGACTATTTTTCGCGTTTAAACCCAATGTAGTACCTCCGGGTGGAGCATTGGGGACGTGGCCGCAAGTATAGCGGCCCTAATTCAAATTATAATGTATTTCTGGAGACCTCGAAAAAATCAACAAATCATCAACGTATGCGATCGTAAAATCATCTACCTCGCAACCCATAATTTTCTGTAAACCCCTTAAGAATGACCCAACTGCTGTGCTAAAACCAAATGGTAGCACGCGGAACACATACGTTTTACCATCATATAAAAATCCGGCATACTTTTGATGCTCTTTCTTTATTGGTATCTGCCAGTAGAAACTAGCCAGATCGAGCGTGGACAATATTTGATTCTGCGAAAAATTATATACCAATTCCGACGCGTTCGGCGGCATATCATGGTCCTTTACCATACGCTCATTTAAATACCTAGCATCCAGACAAACCCTAATGGATCCGTCCTTCTTCTTTACCACTACAATGGGGCTAATATATTCCGTCTGTGTTTGAGACACCACCCCCAGTCAACCATCTCCTTGATCTGTCGGTTTTCCTCCTCCCTATAAATAATTGGAATGGGGTGAGATTTTATGACAAAAGGCTTGTAATCGTGTAGAACAATTTCATGTTCATAGCACGAAATTATACCAGGTTGTTCTGAAAACACGCACCAATATTTGCTTAGCAGCTGAAACAACTTTTGTTTATAGGTTTCATCAAAACTTTCCGCTTCGATAACAATTCGCCTAATTTCGGCCTCCGAATAATTGATAACAGCCCTACCTTGGATAATAAGTCCTTCCCCACTGATCTCACTAACTGATATATGCACCACTGGGTTCGGTTCACCAATAAAATTCCATTGCAGATTTTGCTTTCCGAAGCGTCCGTGCAAACAATTTCGCGTAAAATCTACTGATAATTTATTGTCTTGCAGCCAGTCACATCCCAGAATCATTGGACGAACTAGGCCCGGTATAACTAGAAATACAGCCTCAAATTCGCTGTTGCCTAACTTAAAAGTTAGAAATACTTGTTCTCGAACTTTAGATGCTTTACTCCCTAAAGCTCCCGTAATACGTACACATTTTGCCGGCATCGTAGGAATTTTAGAATTTTGTTGCAATAATTTTGTATAAAAACCAACGTTAATCCCAGTTACCTGACTATCTGAGTCTATCAAGCAACGCACATTTTCGCCTTCGATTTCCACATTTACAGTAGGTACGATCGCTACTGATTTTACCTCTGCTTCGCCCTCCTCCAATATTTCTGACAAATCATCATTGAGTATAGTCGAAACTTCAGGGCCATTATTATTCGAAGTATGATTAGTACTGTTTTTATTTGACGTCTGACTATTAGTGGGTTGTTCAGTGTTCCCCTGATCAAAACGATTTTCGTAACGGATGATTCTGCGATTATCGTTAAAATTACTGTTTTGACGAGAGTAAGTATTATTCGCGTTCCCTTGGGAACGTCCTTCCCCCCTTGTCCTCTATGAGTCCTGAACTCGTTTGCTTTTGCTAACCTCACGGTTTGGTGCCTCATTCCGAAAAGCATCAACCCTCCTCAAATGGTCTTCTATTTCCTCAGCCGACCTATAACCAGCGTTTATGATTCCACGTCGAATTTCGAGTGGAAAGTGATCGACGCACATATTAATAACTCCCATCTCCTCCAAAGATTTAGACAAATATTTTGCCTCCGTAATTAATTTCAGAAAATAGTCGGCCTTTGAGCCTCCTTCATATTCACCAAACTTAATTTTAGTGAAGATTTCTCTCTCCTTTTCTATACCCCAGTACCTCTTTAAGAATTGTTCCTTAAATTCGGTAAAACGCTTAAACTGTTTAATTTCGGCCCAGTCAAGGCTTGACCCTTTCAAACAACCTAACGTATAATAAACTTTTTTATTTTTAGGAACCCCCGCCTCATCAAGAAGAGTTGTTAATTTTTCTATAAAATCAACCGGGTGGTTTTTATCGTTTGGGGAAAAATGTAAGTTGGGCCCGTTCAGGTACTTCCACATCAAAATATAACTTTTATTTTGATAATTACAATTAGATACGCCACTGGAAGGTCCCGCAGCGTTAACATTCGCTTCTACTTTGGTTAAAATATCTACATTAATACTCCCTACACCTACTTCTGACACATTTTCCCTACTGCTACTAGCCCTATTTTTATTTTCAGATACTTTACCTATCTCCCCTTAAATCAGTTTCATACTTTCATTCAAAAAACTACACATCGATAAACCAAATTTTTCGAAAGAATTTTCGATTGATTTGCTTAACTTATCAACTAACATTTCCTCTCTATCCGCTGCCTCGTTATCTACCACAATGTTCCTTTTGCTTTTTCGTCTAGCCATAATTAAAATAATATTTTAACTTATCCAGTACTTTAAAATTTATCACTTGCAGTAACTAACCGCTACACCAAACTACTACTAATAAAACGCATCATCATAATAAAATTTTATAGCAACTTTGTGCATCTTTCATAAAAGTTATGAATGTTGCTCTTAAATTTTAACAAAATTTTAAAACCAGAAAGTGGTTTCTCAACAACGTGTTTTAAAATAACTCGCTTCGCCAATACAAATTCTTAAACAGGTAAACTAAACTGCAAATCCCCGTGCATCAACCCAAAAGATTCGGTTCATATAATTGAACGTTGACCCTGACGTACTTTCTACTCAACGTCTTCGTAGTCTAGCAACAACGCAGCACGTTACTTTATTTCTTGCGAGAGGGATACAAAACAAGCTGCTTCCTGTTTTTATCGCTCACACTCGTAACTAAAATGTTTCACCTTGTCCGTCTCTTTCTTATACACGTACAGCGTGATGCTGCAACTTTTGTTTTCTAACGAATTCACTATCACGCTACAGGTTCGTTGCTTGATGTGATTTGCTATCAATGCACAATCTTGCTCCACGTTGGGCGCCAGATGTATTATATCTACTTGGGACACCAGACTATTTATAAAAATGATGAAAATACGTCACACGTTAGGTGCCGTAAAATTTAATAATAAAGCAAGTTTCTTACCTCAAGTTTCGTGGAATTCTTGTAAGCTGTGCAAGAAAATAAACCACTCAACTAAACAATTCACGTTTAATAAATGTTATGATTATTATTACATTCACTGTTCGACAGAACCGTTATAAGAGTGCACGGCGGCACTACAAAAATACAAATAATATAAAAACGGTTGTTTGCCCTAACGTAAACAATATGTAATAATTATTGAACACTTAAACAAACAGTATTAATTATAAGTATGTATAGCAAATTATTACTAACCGGGAGGGCAGGCAGATCGCGTCCGATGCGTTCTAGCTTTCACAACCAAATCCCTTTACCTGCCGGGTACCAGCGCGCTCCCGGCACCCTCCTATCCTGACAAAGAATACGCTACATATATACAGGGTAAATATTGATCAACTAATCTTATAGAGGATATGTTACAATTTGTTGGTAAAAACACCATGAAGATTGGACATTGTTTGGTAGAAGAGTTGCTCTATAGTTGATTACCAAAAATAGAAGATGCACTTTAAAGAATTAATATCCTAAATGAAGATTTAAAGGAATATAGATTAACTTGTACGCTGAGATTTTGACGGCAATATAAAAATGGAATCAGGAAGTATTTAATATCATTAATTTGGAGATAAAATTTTGATAAGCGCTATTTTTTGTAAGTATAACATTTTGGTTATTTGTTTGTTAATTGATAATAATAATTGAGTATTTTGTAATTTAAATTTTCAATTACTGAATAACCTGTTTCCATTTTTATATTTAATAAATTTATAAATTTTTATAAAAGTAAAGTAATTCCCTTTGTTTCCTAAATCCGGTCCTGTCTATTTTGTAAATTATTAACTACATTGTATGTTTAGAATGACTTTATTTATTTATTTCATTTATAAAGAAGGGTACCAAACAAGAGACTAAGAGCTCCCAACACATGTACCACTAAATTACATTGCTGCATAAGAATTAAGAAACGAGAATTAACAAAAAATATATAGGAAATTTTAACAATAAAAAATGAAGAGTAATAAGATACATAATAACGGCAATGCTATATAATATAACCTATATCCAATAAGGATATCTAAACCATGAGTTGCATTAGAGAATACCTAAATTTCAAAAACCTTCAACTAAAAATATCTAAATAACTACAGAGTTCGTTATGGTTACACATAATTCTTATGAAAGGAGAATTCATAAAGAGACACGTTTTGAATCGTCCAGGCTCAAACAGTGGATGATTTCTGACTGAATAGGTAGAAAACCTCAAGGAAGCAACAGCGGAATTTGAATCGATAATATAATGCAAAATTTTATAAAGGAAGATTTTTTCAGCTAACAACTTTCTTTTTGAGAGAGCACAGATTATAAAAATTTAGATTGAAATCATAAGTTGAAAAATGTCCTTGTTGGTTGAATTTAAATTTTAAATTATTAATAAATTTAACCTGTATTTTTTCAATACGATTGATATATCCTTGATTATGTGGATTCCAAATTATTGATGCGTACTCTAAATGGCTCCTGACGAATGCATTGAATAATAGAGTGAAGGAGGATGGATTTTTAAAATGTTTAGTAATTTTATTAATAAAGCGTAGATAGCGATAGGATTTATTAAAAATGTTGTTAACATATGCCTCATAAGTTAATTAACAATCCAAAGTAACGCCAAGATCTTTAACAGACGTGACATTATTTATTAATAACCCTTTGAAACTATAACTATTGTTAATAATCAATCTATTCCTGGTGAATGATATTTTACAGTAATTGTCAATGTAAAGAGTTTGTTTACACTACAGTAGTTTGTAAGATCTTCTAAGTCCTGCTGCAGTAGTTGACAATCAGCACTTGTGATTGATATATATAATTTTAGATCATCTGCATACAGCAGGAACTTTGAGTGATTGAAGCAATCTGAAATATCATTAACAAAAATTGAGAATAACAGAGAACCCAAATGGGAACCCTGTAATACGCCAGAACTACCGGGGAACTGGTCCAATTTATGGCTATTTACAATTACACTTGTTGACGCCCTATAAAGTATAAAGAAAGGAGATGCAATAGTTTACTAGGGATAGCAAACGTTTTGAGTTTCATTATTAGTATTGAAAGAAAATTTTATCAAATGCCTTTGAAATGCCTGGGTCTACCTGTATTCTCTTATCCAGTAGGCAGGAAATATCTTGCGCAAAGAGACGAAATTTGTTACAGTCGATCTTCCTGCATAGAATCCATGTTGCAATTCAGTTAAGTACTTTTTATTTTAAAGAATAGTCGATTTTCAATAATAGATTCGAAAATCTTGCCAAACGTATCTATTAGAGAAATCGGTCGGTAATTTTTAATCTTTGCTCTCCGTTTTTAAATATAGGGTTTATATACGATTTTTTCCATAATGTCGGGAAGCAGCCTTCATCAAAAGCCATAAGGGCTCGTGTAAAACTTTACGACATTGATAAATTAAAATTGGAAAAATTTCGTCTGGGCCAGGACTTTTACTAACGTTCAATTTGTTTAATGTGTCAGTGACATCTTAATAAGAAATTTTGTTGATATGGAATGGTGAGTTAGAGTGTAACTCGTTGGCAACCCACTGCGGTGTCATAAGGAGTGTAAATGGCTCGTAAATTGATGTAAAATGTTTACTCAACATTTCACATATTATGTACCTTATTATCTGACGAGTTAATATTATATTAAGGTACATAGCAGTAGGGATAGTGTTAGTTTTTTTTTTACGTTCGGCAAAATTTTTTGACATTTATTTTTATTTTACTCTCCGTATTCTTTACGTAATTGAGGTAATCAAAGAACATACACGCAACAAATATAGACGTTCTTACAATTTTCCAATGATAACAAAATCCAGATATTTTCACAAATACCAATAGATGATCAATTGTCAATTAATCGAGAAGAATATGCGCTATTCACTGCTACCAGAAGACGGTTTACCCGGCAACTATTGAAAATTTTTTCCTTGCCTAGGCGAGAGACGAACCGCACAATGAAAGGCCTAGATTTATTATTAAATGAGGGTATTCTATAACAGGCATCAATATCTGAGGTAGTAACATTACAACTTACAGCTGCACTTAAAGAAGTTATAATTGATACTATATTTTCGCCATTTTCTTCTGAGTAACCACTAATTTCAACATTGTTTCGTCTTGAATATTGTTTAAGCGATCGTATAGTATTTTGTACTTGATCGTTGGCAGCAAATAATCTCGCAATTTGAACATTAATATATGCTTGATCTCTTTTTAAATGTATTCAAAATATACATTTTTGTAATAATTCGTTATATTTCGAGCCAATGAATTCAAGCGAGGTCGTCATGGTTGTTTGTTGAGTTTTATATCGCTAACTTCTGACATGACCATGTTGACGTAACTCGCATTTCCCAAAATGTGCAATTTGGAAAGTTTTAGATCCAGCTTATCAACCTCGGTGTTATTAGCCAAAGCAGTTTTATCCTTGAGTAATAAACCCTTACAATTGATACATTTCCAATTGCGCATACTTTCATTAGACATTTTTTTGAAATTCATTTAGGAAAAACCTGCTAAGGAGTAGTTAATCTTGTTATCACACTGCGAGTACTCCAGTAGATTTATATTCACAAATTAATTTTGCAACGTAACTAATTGACTAAATTCGTTTACGAATTAAATGCAAAACAATTTAAACACGTCCGTTCGCAAACGTAGTTAACACACACTTTAATATGTATAAGTACGTTAAGAGACTCTCGGTGCCTTTTTATCGTTCTCAGGGAATGTACTCTGAACACACATTATTAAAGCGTTGAAGTCATCTATTCCAATTGGTTGTGGGATATAAGCCAATTTAAATACCCCAATCCCGTGGAGTGCTGAATAAGTGTTGAAACGATAGAAGTGTTTTACATGAAATTAGATTGATTACATTAGTACCGGGGTTCGGAGAAGCAATTGCGTTTTCGGGACGTGCTACCGCGTGTTGTGATGTAGTGTCAGTTTAATTTTCCAACCTCTACCTTTTTTTTAAGGCACTATCGTTACTATGGGCAAACATCACGTCGTATATCTGCTGACAACTGAACAACAAGAACCTGAGAAATCAACTCTGCTGCAGAAGGATATAAGCGTAAGTGATGATCTGTTATAACTCTCATACTAAAATTTGCATGCTTGAACTATAAAAATTAAGAAGTGAGGGTTTGGGAGTTTGTAGCAATTATAGCACATGGTACCAGCATTTTACCAACCGAGATATTTATTATCGAAGACTGTTTTTAAGCAAGTTTATAAGTCCAAAACTGATTTTCCTGTTTTAAAACAAAATTTGACAATTTCATCATTCCGTCTTCTCATTCATTGTTGGAAATCAAAATTTCGCCGTGAAATAACAGTACATCCTCAGTCACCAACATCTCATTCTCTAATAAACAAAAATATGGTGGCCATCTATTCAGATCGTCGCAAGAACAGAACAAACTGCTCTTCTATTGAGCAGTGACGGCACGTGTCTTAAAAGTTTTTAATTTCCCCTTGTGTTTTAATCAAGTTCTCCAAGTGATCCTAATTTTCTATGATAGCCGTTTTTAGTAGTATAATTATGATGTCTAACAACCAAGATGAAGATTTTCCGAGAATTGCATAAATAAAAAGTAAAGAAATAAGTAGTTGAAATTGGATTGATAATTTAATACCTTTAACATTAATTTATATGGCGCTATGTGATTATTCTAAAATAGGAATTACATGAAAGCCGTTTCTGAAATAATAAGTTTGGAGGAATAGTAATAAAGCGGCACCTTCAAATTTGCATAAAAGATAAGACGCGTTAGTTAATTGGAAATTGGGAAAATTGCTGGGAGCTGACTACGTAAAGAGACTCTGTTTTCCTGTAATATATTTACATTTAAGGCGCTTCCGCCAAAATCGTAAGGACCTAATTACGTAATTACTTTCTTGTATTTCGGATTTGAATCGGTGTAACCTTATGCAAATCTCGATGGAGATAATGCTGTTTCTTTTATTTCATAATCCCACTTGTAATTAACTTGAAACATCAACATTTTCTTATTGGCACTAGTTGTAGAATCTGAATGTATTATAATAAAAATAGCAGGCCTTAGGAAAACGTACTTGAATGAAATTCAATTTATCATTCTAACCTCCAGTATAGCTAATACTATCCTGAAAAACTAAATGGCATTATAATAACAGCCCCTCTGAACTCGTTTGAGCGAAAGCTGAAAAATTATTATATCTTTATTGAACTTTCGGCTTCTTTGGCCTTTTCTTTTGTAGAAAATATCTTTTGGTGGCACATTAAACAACAAAGACGCTATTATTTTGTCCCTGACAAAAGCTTTCGCTGTTGCTGAAGTGACACTGTTGGTGTGCTTTCTAAGTTTCCTTAGTGTTATTCAATAATGTGCGTACTTTACCAAAGCTTTATTAAATAATTTGGGAATTTTAGTATCCGGACGCTTCTTTAAAAATATTTTACTAGCAATTATAAACGTTTTAGTTTATTTCTATTTGTACTAATAAACAGATCGTTTTTGCCTAAAACAGTCAAAAGTTATACCCTTCACGAGCACCCTATATTTCAGACTTTTCACCTTTGGCGTTGCAAATTGTTTGCAATTCGTTTGGGCGTGAGATGTCGCGTCGCCACTGCAACATACGACGCGATTCTAAAAACCGTTACATTTTGTTTTGTCAAAAATGTGCTCTACACGCCATAAATTTACCTATCTATAATTAAGAAACGAAAAGGTGTAAACAAATTAAGTTGGCTGGTATCAACTGCAAACAGCACGAACATTATTCTATTTGACAAACTAAGATATTTTAAAACTTGTTGCTGTTATGTTTAAGATTTAAACCTTACAAAACTTCATTTTTTTATGCCAACTTCACAGTTCACAATAAAGGTTTCGAAATACTACGCTCTAAACTCTTTGTCGCAATTTTGTTGTCCCGTTAGTGCAGTGAATAATAGTGGAGAGTAACAATTTTTCAGCCAGGCGGGTAGTACAAGTCGACGTGTGCGGGTGAAAATTGGAAGTGACTCCACTAACCCCACATAAAGTTGAATGCACCGCATGCAATTTAGTAATGATGCACGGTAGAGTGCAGCTAGCTATCTTGATCAAAATATAACTTTGATGTAAATATTATCACAGTGGAAAAGATCGAAGGTGCACAAATCGTCACGGTTGTTACGTGAAGTCACCAGCTACAGGTTAGTGAGCTCATTGATAATATATAAAACTTTTTACATTGCACTAATTAAAAAACTCATGATCTATTTTAAGATTGAACCCTATCGTGGTACACTAATTTTAGGTTAAGTTTTGGTATATTGAATATTTGCTTTTGTTGCATTATTAATTTTTATTTCAGTATATTATAATTAAAATTGATTTTTGAGTTTTCTTGTAAATACGTGTGTAGGTGTACTAGTTATATCTATAAAGGATTAAGGTTTCAAACTAGGTGATACCCACAGTTGACCCTGAGAGAGAAAGTTTCATTTTAAATATAGTCGTGGCATATCATTCTATCTTTAATTAAATTATTATTAATTAAAAAAAGAAAAAAAGAATTTAAATTAAAAAGTTACGAGGTTATTGAAGAGAAGGGGAGAGAAGCATAACAAAGTGCTGCATTGTTCTTAAAAATCTGATTCTTTAACATCACATAAGAAAGAGGTTATTTATATCAGTATCTGCGCCATTGAAGTATTTTTCAAAATTTCCGTTTACAATTGTGTTGCATCAAACATTCTCTCAAATGTGCATTAATATTCAAATTCGTTTCAAAATCAAGAAAGTATAAACAATTTAAGCAAGTTTAATCTACTAAATGAACATTTCAATAGATGTTGAAAAATGTAGTAATTTGAAAATTTGCGCAGATATATTGCGCTAAAAATGTGACAGTGCGCACAAAAACGGACATGTTTGACATGAAAAACACAAAGTCCTAAACTGTATTTGACTTGCTTCGTGTCAGCTTCATGCTAACCAGCATTAAGCACATTGAAACAGGTTGTCCCAATACAAATTCTTTTTACTTTTTATTCAAAATATGCCAATAAACTCACATTCGTAAAATTAAATATAGAGTTATGTGAGTGCGTGCGTGCGTGCATTCGTACGTGTGTAAGCATGCGTGTGTGTGTACATGTTGCTATCTTCCGTATCTCCCACTATACAACTGTATCTTTCTACAATAGGAAGTTAACACTAAGGATTCAAGAAAATTATAAAGAGCAATGAACATCTTTCTAAGGGGATTTCGGTGGGTTCGGCTTTTTAACGCTTTGCACCAGTAACTAAAGGTCCTTAAGATTCTGTTCTTAAAACTGTGAAGTCTCTTCTGTTAACAAATAAAACGAATAACTAGACAACGTCGAATCTCTATTACATACTCTTGAATTAAATTATATACAGTAGCTAGTCCTATTTACACATAATTATATATATATATATATATATATATATATATAAGGTTGTACAATTACAAATATATTACCTCTAAGTTTTTAGTTAAATCACTATTTAACAAATAGTTGAATAAGCAAATTTACTTTTAACCTGAAACCTCTCAAGTAAAATTACTTTCCAAATCAAGAACCAGACATCAAAAGAAAACATATTAACTGGTTGATTGTTAAAGCGGAAGCGCTTCGGGTCGCGCAGACGAACTCGCTACCGTGTCCCGCACTTTTGTAATTAAAGCGTGATAAAATATGAAAGTTCTGCACTCTCTTGCCTTCACATATGTGTGCATGTAAATGTGCGTATGCGGTGTGCGTGTGCGTGTGCGTGTGCGTGTACGTGCGCGTGTGCGTGTGTGTATGCGCGTACACGTGTGCGTGCGCGTGTGTGTGTGCGCGTGTGCGTGTACGTGTGCATGTACGTGTGAGTGCACCTAAACACGTGTGTGTACGTGTGCGTATAAACGCGCGTTCGTGTGTGTGTGCGAGGCTTTTAAGCTATACCCGAAATGTAATTAAAGGGTAACAATTTCTGTAAACGAATTGAATTTTTATACATGAATGTTAATACTAGTGATTACGGCTTAGCACAATGAATACAGTTTGATATAATTTTGAGTCCAAACAACACATGTCTAAACAGTCATGGATATATCACCATAAAGTAAAATAAACACGGCAGGACTGTGTTTTAAAAAATGTAAAAAAGGAAATGGTTTTTGAAGAAATCTGTATTAAAGTCTGGAGTTCCTAGCATTATTGACAAATAAAATACAAAAATTTGAAAAAATAACTAAACCTCTTTATTAAATTCTAGAGAAAATGAGGTCTGGTGCGTTGGTGTGTGACAACATCGTAGATGGAGCACGTTTTTATCAATGGTGTTACTTATGGCATCGTACGTGACTTACGGTTATTTTATTACCAACGTATATCCTTTTAAATGATTATACTGCGTAAGTTGTCACATTTTGATAAATTAATATGTTTCAATTGAGTGAAGTTTTATCTTTTTCTCGAGTATAATGAATGGAGCTTAGGTAACTGTTGCTATAAAAATGTGTAGCAAATCAATCCAATCTGCTCTGTACACTTATTTAATATAGTGGTTTTAACTAGATATGTTTACGTGATTACAATATTGTTACAAAAAGGATTTGTGATGGTGTAATAGCCGAATAATTTATAGTTATTACATTGTATTAAGTTTAAGCATTTAAAAGGTGAGTGACTTGTATAGGAAGTGAAAAGTGCGGAAATTGTACAGGAAGACAATCAGGAAGTACACGTGCAACGAACTCTAGGCTAGGTGTAATTTGAATTAGTAAATAAGCATAGTTGCAAAATCACTGTTAGCAGTTAAGTATTAATATAGAATAAGATCATTATAAGTCTAACCTTCCGATGTAATAGTTGTACAGCACCTTAAAGTGACAAGTAAATTAAACATGTGAAATGGTCTTCGACTTTGATTTAATCCCCTCTAATAAAGACCCCAAGAGAACACTACATGGCGATCCTGCCAGGACTGCTAATCCTGCCAGCCCTGCTAATTCTGCCAGTCCTGTAATTCTGCGAGTCCTGCTAGTTCTACAGATTAAATTATAGTAACCGAAATTTGAAATGGGCACCAGCAATTCCAAGGAAGAAGTAGTTATTGCACAAACTGGAATGAATAATGGTTCGATAAATGGCTATTCAAATTCTGAGGTAATAGGTATTACGTCAGGTACAATTTTAGCGTTGTTGGGTATTTTATTACTTTTTAAAATGTTCAAGAAAATGTTGGACAAGAAGATTAGGAGAGAGGTCAGTAGAAGCCAGCAGATTGTATAGTAAGAATTATTTTATTTTAAGCTATAAAAATTAAGTACGAGTTAAAATTAATGACGGAACACTTGAAGCAAATTTTAGAGGAATTTAAGATTTTATTAAAAATTTAAATAAAGATGGTCAAGAAAGGCGAAACGATTTAGATGTTACTAATAGGAAATTTGATTATTTGAATAGGTTATGCGAGGAGTATAGGTTAGAGAAAGATAAGATTAAAGTCGCAAAATTTGATAGTTCTGAAATTATCGATAAAGTTAAGCAGCACATAGCCCTAATAGATAAGTGTATAGGGATATTACTGAAGTTTTAAAAGTAGGAAGTTAAGTATTTTAAGTAGGAAAATCAAGACACCATGGGTGAAAAATTTGAATTAAAAGTAGCAGCCTCCATGATTCCAGCCATGGACGGTTCAGAAAATACCACCAAGCAAATGGTCGACGCAATTGAACTATATGATAGCTTGTTAGATGATGAAGGTAAGAGATTGTTAGTAAATTTTGTCATAAAAATTAAGTTAAGTCAAAATGCTAAAATGCGATTAGACAGTAAGTATGAGAATGTAGAAGCGCTTGTGAACGATATCAAACATCACCTGTTAACTAAAAATCAGCATCAGGATTGTCTGCCGAATTACATAACTCCAGACAAAATAATAAATCAATTGAAAATTTTGGTAAAACGATCGAGGAATTAATGGTCAATTTAACAATAGCTCAAGCAGAGGGTAACAAACAATCATTAAAAATTTTGACAGCCGCTAACGAAAAATTGCATTAAACGTATTTACAAACGGAATAAGGGACGAAAATTTAAAACAATTATAAAAGCTCGAAATTACGATAAATTAAAAGACGCCATAATAGCCGCGAAGGAAGAGGAAATTGCAAATAAACCTCAGCAAATGTTTTACACAACCGGAAAAGGTCGTCAATTTACTAGACGCGTAAAATATCATAACAATAATACGAATAGAAGTCAACGTACCTCACACACCAGGTATCAAGGTCGAGGAAATAATCCATGCACGTTCATGAACACTAGAGATCGAGGAAATGCACACGTAGGTAAAACTGTAAGAGGTCATCAGTCTTATAATAGGGGAAACCATCGCAATTTTTATATCAACTCGTCAGAGAAAAACTGCACAGAAAATACATTAGACCAAACTAGGGAACCGAAAACATTTTTTCGAGACCTCCCGCAATAATTTAAAGAATGTTCACAAAATTTTAAATATTAATAGTGTAAATTTCATAGAAGTAGGATACAATAACAATACAATTAAATTAATTTTAGATACAGGAGCATCAGTAAGTGTTATTTTCATTTCTAGTTTAACGACTAAGATAAATATTGATACAAATAAGCAAATTTTTATTCAAAGAGTATCGGGTAAAACAAAAGCAATTGGAACAGTAAATCTACCAATTACAATAGGGAATATCTCAATTAATCATACTTTTGTTGTAATGAACGATTTCGAATCAGACGTAAATGGAGTAATAGGATCAGATTTTTTAATAAGTACAGATCAAATATCGATTATAAAAATTATAAATTTACTTTCGTAAGTAATGATGTATCAGCGTCAATTCCATTATTAGCAAACGAAGATTTATATACAATAATCCCACCACGATGCGAGATTATCAAATATTTTACAGTAAATTGCAAAGAGGAATGCGTAATAAGATCACAAGAATTGTGCGAAGGTGTATTTCTAGCAAACGTAATTGTAAAGCCAGTTAAAAATTTTATACCGGTAAAATTATTGAATACGAACGACACTGAAATTAAGTTACGAAATTTTAAACCTACCATCGAACGACTTTCAGATTACAAGATAGTTAAATTTGAAGAGTCAAAATTCTCAGTTGAACGTATTTATAAATTATTAAAAGACATTAACGTCGAAGGTTTAAATAGCGAAGAACAAACCAGCATTCATAAGATTTCTGCTAAGTTTGCAGACGTATTTTATGTCGACAATGACCTACTAACCGAGTCAAACATAAGTAAGCAGCATATTCAGTTACAAACAGATGCTACAGCAACGTACGTTAAACCATATAGGTTACCATATTCACAGAAAATGATATAGGAAAGCAAGTAGATAAAATGTTACATGACGGGATAATAGAACCCGCACAGAGTGCGTGGTCGTCACCACTACTAATAGTACCGAAAAAACCGGATAGTTTAGGAAACAAAAAATGGCGCGTAGTTATTGATTATAGACAATTAAACACTAAATTGCAAGATGACAAATTTCCGCTACCAAGTATCGAGTCAATTTTAGATTCGTTAGGAGGTGCGATATATTTTCACGTTTAGATTTATATCAAGGTTATTATCAGATAGGATTACAAGAACAGTCCAGACCGTGTACGGCATTTGGTACAGACAAAGGACAATTTCAAATGACTAGGTTACCGATGGGGTTAAAAGTAAGTCCGAGTATTTTTGCACGAGCGATGACAGTAGCCTTATCAGGATTAAATTACGAGAATTGTTTTACATATTTGGATGATTTAATTGTATTCGGAGATAGTTTAGAAAAGCACAATACAAATTTAGTAAAAGTACTCAATAGGTTAAGAAAAGTCAATTTAAAATTAAATCCAAAAAAGTGTGAATTTTTAAAAAGGAAATTTTATATTTAGGGCACGTTATAACGGCACAAGGTGTACAACCAGATCCAGAAAAATTGCAGTCATGCAAAATTATCCAACGCCACTTAACGCAAACGACGTTAAAGGTTTGTAGCATTTGCCAATTATTATAGAAAATTTATTCCAAAATTCGCTGAAATAACAGCACCGTTAAACAAATTGTCTAGGAAAGGTGTAACTTTCCAATGGACCAATGAATGTCAAGCAGCATTCGAACTGTTAAAACAACTTTAACAAATCCACCAATATTACAATACCCAGATTTTTCAGATAATAGTACATTCATCTTACGCACGGACGCATCAGGTTACGCGTTAGGAGCAGTTTTGTCGAATAGCGACGACAAGCCAGTAGCTTACGCAAGTAGAGCACTTAACAAAGCCGAAATAAATTATTGTACAATAGAAAAAGAGTTATTAGCTATAGTATGGGCAGTGAAAAAATTTAGACCATACTTATTTGGCAAAAAATTTCAAATTTTAACGGATCATAGACCGTTAGTATACTTATTTGGTATGAGTAATCCATCTAGTCGATTAACAAAATTTAGGTTAACATTAGAAGAATATGATTTTACAATAACGTATATTAGGGGTACAGAAAACGTGACAGCGGATGCTGTTACAGCTAGAAACTGTACTTTATTGCATTGTATCTTATTATTGTAAAAGAAGGTAAATTTAGTTTCATACCTGCATAAGGGTTGGGGTAAACGGGGAACAAAACGCTCTCTCTTTCCTCAAGGAGTGTTAAGCAGAACGCGATGGTAACAGCATCTCGTTGTGGAGATGCCATTGTATACAGTTAAAGTAATAAATAAAAAATTATCCTTAGAATTGCCTTTTATTGCTAAAGGTCGCTAAGATAATACTACATGGTCCTTGCCGGATGAACCTTTTTTGGTTTATTTTTGTGGTGCATAATTAATTTGAAATTAATTACGTATAAGTGCAAAGGGATGAGCAAGTGGTTCATTTCTACAAGTTACATGAGCAACATTGATATCGAAGTATTGCAATAAGCAAACATAACGTGTGTGTCAAGTGTTTAATTGAGAGTGTGTAGTAATTACAAATCTTGTATGATACAAAATTACTACAATAATTCAGTTCGTGGAAAAATTGGCGTCAGGCAAATTTTGTGTGTTTTAAAGCGGACAGTCGAACAAAACGCGGCAGGTAGGTTGTAACGGTACATCCTACAAATTTGTATGGGCAAATTCGAAATAAAGACGACAACAAGAGTTTCGATACCTGGTTTTAAAGGGGTTGCAAGAATTCCTTACAATTGCTAAGTTGATGACACACACATTCCAAGGACACCTTTTAATTTCAAATGATTTAGAAAGCGACAGGTGAGTTCCTTACATTCATTCCACTTCCTAGAAATTTCGAACATTAGTACTAGGGTTAATTCATATTGGAATTTTTATAAATAACAATACATTTTGTGATAAGTAATAGGGCATTTTTTACATACGTAATGGCTACTGAATTAGAAAAGTTAATTAGATCTCGTGCAGCACTGAAAGCTCAAATTACAAGATTTGATTCTTATTTGCAAGGAGTTTTTAGTCAAAAGAATTTAACTAATAAAATCATTTTGCAAGTTCAATTAAGAGTAGATAAATTTGAGGATTTAATTGAAAGGTTTAATGACGTTCAATTAAGCATTGAATGTTTGCAGGACAAAGTTGAAGGTAAAGTTGCAAATGAGGAGCGCGCAGAATTTGAAAATTCGTATTTTAGATTACTTTCAGCTTCTAAACAACTTGTTTCTGATTTCAATGATAAGGTTAGCCAAGTGACACCTAATGAAAATAAAATAGTTAATTCTAGTATTAAATCAGGAAATGATATTAAATTGCCGCCTTTGCAAATTCCTATTTATGAAGGTTCATATGAGGAATATAGTCAATTCCATGACATTTTTACGTCAGTTATCGATTCAAACCCAAATTTAAGTGACGTTCAAAAATTATACTACTTGAAAAGCGCTGTTCGTGGAATCGCGGCAGAAACAATTCAGGCACTAGAAGTGAGTTCCAATAATTACACGGTAGCGTGGGATTTATTGCAAGAACGTTTTTTCAATAAAAGCTTAACTATATTTAGTCATTTAAAAGGTTTATTTGATTTGCCTCCAGTTCAAAAGGAAAATGGTACTAAAATTAGAAAGTTATTGGACTCTTATCAAAGACATTTGAGAGCCTTACAAGCTCTAGATGAAAATGTTCAAGGATGGAACACCATGCTGGTATTTTTAATATCTCGAAAATTAGACCCAGCTAGTTATAGGGGTTTTGAAGAAACTCAGTCGAAGGATAGGGTACCAAAATTGGAAGATCTCACGGAATTTTTAAAAAGGAAATGCGATTTGCTTGAAAAAATTCAGGGCAATGTATCTGAAGCAAAGGTTACTAGCTCTGGCGGAAAATCCAAGGTTCAAAGTCATTCATTTCTTAGTGCACAAAGCGAATGCGCATTTTGTAAAAAGAAAGATCACCCAATTTACAGTTGTTCAAATTTTTTAAAATTGCCAACAACCAAAAGGTCAAGCGAAGTGCAAAGGCTCAAATTGTGTATGAATTGTATGAGGCCTAATCATTTTAGCAAAATTGTAGATCGCAGGGATGTAAAAGTGCGGTAAAAACATAGTACTTTGCTGCATTTTGAAACGGAATCGAATCCTGTAAGCAAAGAGGTAGATACAAAGACGACACACCGATTGTGGGTGAAGTTGTTTTAAGTTCACAAGCGTTATCACAAAACGCAGTTGTACATAGAACTCTGCTTTCTACAGCTAGAGTAAAAATTTACGATAGAAATGGAAAAGTTCATAACTGTAGGGCATTGTTAGATTGTGGTTCGCAGTCAAACTTCATGACAGTTGATTTTTGTAATCGGTTAAAACTTGATAAAATAAAAAATGATCTTCAAGTTACAGGTTTAGATTCGATGAAATTTAGCATAAAATTTAAAACTGAAGCCACCATCGAATCTAATGCGAATGCATATTCTTGTAAAATATCGTGTCTTATTGTTGATGAAATAGCGGGAAATATGCCAAATTTTGAATTTGATACTTCATCATTTGATATTCCAAAAAACTTGAAATTGGCGGATCCAGAATATAATAGACCTAATCAAGTACAATTACTTTTAGGGGCAGGTATATTTTGGGCGTTGCTCTCCACGGCCAAATTAAGTTAGGCAGTAACAAGCCTATTTTGCAAAAACCATGTTAGGTTGGATATTATCAGGTCAACTATTAGAAAATAAACATAATAGTGAAAACACCTTGCAGTGCAATTTTAGCTCGAATTTTCATGAGCAGTTTAAGAAGTTTTGGGAACTGGAGGAACCAGTTATGCCTTCTAGTTTTGATTCTAAGGAGGACCAAATGTGTGAGCTACATTTTGTAAATACTTTCACAAAGGACGTTCATGGCAGGTTTATAGTGTCTATTCCTTTTAAAAAATCTCCTGAAGAATTAGGGGAATCTAAATCAGTGGCTCTTAAACGTTTTCTATCGTTAGAAAGGAAATTTTCAAAAAATGAGTATTTGAAGCAAGAGTATGTAAAATTTATGAAGGAATATGAGGCGTTAGGTCATATGACAAAAATAAGTGAGATGGTTTCACATAAAGGTCCCACCTATTTTTTGCCACATCATGCTGTGTTAAAAGAGGGCAGTTTGACCTCAAAAATTCGTGTAGTTTTTGATGGTTCTGCGCGTACCAGTTCAGGTTTATCATTAAACGACTTACAAATGGTAGGTCCGGTTTTGCAGGATGATTTGTTATCAATTTTGTTAAGATTTAGAATTCATTCAGTGGTTTTAACTGCAGATGTTGCTAAAATGTACCGTCAGGTTCTAATTAAACCCGAAGAAAGGTATTTACAACAAATTTTTGGAGGAGGACGTACTAGAGCCTATAAAAATATATCCTTTAAATACGGTAACATACGGTACAGCATCAGGGTCTTTTTAGCAATTCGTGCATTGCAAGAAATCGGGCATGAATGTAAAGAGACAAATCAGAAGTTTCCAAAGTCATTTTGAATTCATTTTACGTAGATGATTTGTTAATGGGTACCAATTCTGTAAAAGAGGCATTAGAGATTCAAAAGGATTAGTGGAAGTCCTAAGAACAGGGAAGTTTGAACTCAGAAAGTGGAATTCAAACGAGCGTTCTATTTTAGACATATTAAAATCAGGAATCCTTCTGAGGAATATTTAGAAATTGGCAGTTCGGAAAGCACAAAACTTTGGGATTATTTTGGTCATCAAACGGCGATTATTTAACATATAGAGTGAAGCAAATTAGTTCTGCAAAGTTTATTTCAAAAAGAAGTATTCTGTCTGATATTGCACAGATTTTCGATCCGTTGGGATTACTAACACCATGTATCATCATAGCAAAATGATAATGCAAAAATTGTGGCAATATAAATTGAGTTGGGATGAATCTATTCCTGCAGAATTGCATACAAAGTGGAAAAACTTTCGGGATAATCTCTCGAATGTAAACAAAGCTCGTTTACCAAGACAAGTTACAATTTCGAACAGTGTCGAAATTGAATTGCATGGATTTTCAGACGCAGCGCAACATGCCTATGCTGCAGCTGTGTATATCAGATCAGTTGATGGAAATGGAAATACTCTAGTTAGGTTATTATGCGCAAAACTAAAGTATCTCCTCTAAAGGTAATTACAATCCCTAGGTTAGAATTGTGTGGTGCACTGATTTTGAGTCAATTGGTTGATAAGGTTATTAAAGTATTAGATTTAAAGATTGATAAATGTTTTATTGGTGTGATTCAAAATCGTACTTTCGTGGATCAAAAGCGAACCAAGTCGCTTAAAAACATTTGTCGCAAATAGAATAACTCAGATTCAATTATTAACAAACGTAAACGATTGGTTATATGTTAATTCAAAAGATAATCCTGCGGACTTAGCTTCTCGTGGTATTGCTCCAGAAAAAATCTTAAATCAAGATATTTGGTGGTCTGGTCCATTTTGGCTTTCTTTTCCGTAGTGTGAGTGGCCTATAAAACAAATTTCATTATTGCAAAATAACCAGGAGTTACTAGAGGTAAAGGGTGTAACTTGTTTGCTAGTAAACGAACTATTCATGTCATTTAAGAATTTTTCTACATTTAATAAGGCTAAACGCATAATGGCATATTGTAGTAGGTTCATATGTAATATAAGGTTAGGAGCTGTAAACAAAAACATTGGGCCTCTTGCCGTGCAAGAGCTTCTAGAAGCCGAAGTTATTTTAGTAAAATTGGCGCAACAAGAAGTATATGCCCAAGAAATTTCAAAATTAAAACAAAAATTGTCAGTCTCAAATACGAGCAAACTAGTGTCATTAAATCCTTTTATAGATGCGAAAGGGCTACTCTTAGTAGGTGGAAGATTAGATTCCTCATTGTATAGTTACGATAAAAAGCACCCAATAATATTGCCTAACAAGCATGTATTAACTAAATTAATAATGTTTGATTATCACATCTCATTATTGCATTCTGGCGCGCAAACATTGTTAGCTTCTATGCGTGAGAAGTATTGGCCGATTAATGGTAAAAATCAAGCCAAAGGTATTGTGAGATCATGTGTTAAGTGCTTCAGAGTTAGACCCAAGGGAATAAAATATTTAATGGGCAATTTACCTGCGGCTAGAGTAAAACAAGCATATCCGTTTGAAAATTGCGGAGTAGATTATGCCGGTCCATTTGAACTACGAACTCACAAAGGTCGAGGGTATAAGTCTTACAAGGCATATGTGTGTTTATTTGTTTGCATGGCAACCAAAGCCGTTCATTTAGAGGTCGTGACCGATTTAACCACGGAAGCTTTCATAGCCACACTAAGGCGCTTTTCTGGTCGTAGAGACAAACCCTCACACATTTATAGTGACAATGGCACCAATTTTGTGGGTGCAAATAGGGAATTGCAAGAGCTGGCTGAATATTTATCAAATGAAATTACTCAAAATCAATTAAATGAAAAATCAGCAACTTTAGGTATTACTTGGCATTTTATTCCTGCACGTTCACCAAATTTTGGGGGCATTTGGGAGGCTGGGGTAAAGTCCACTAAATCACATTTAGTTAGAGTTTTAGGTAATGTTTCCTTAACTTATGAATTTTTTTTCTACAGTCCTAGTACAAATAGAAGCGGTGCTTAACTCCCGACCTCTATCCTCATTATCTGATGATCCAAACGATCCAGATCCTTTAACACCCGCTCATTTTTTAATTGGTCGAAAATTAACGACGGTGCCTGATCCGAGCCTATCACACATTAGCGAAAACCGTTTAAATCTGTATCAGCAGATGCAAACAATGGTTCAGCATTTTTGGCGTCGCTGGTCAACTGAATATATTTCTGAGCTGCAGCAGCGACAAAAATGGCGTCAAGTAGGACAGCATTCAATCAAGGTTGGTGAAATGGTAGTGATTAAAGATGATAAAACTCCTCCCCTTCAATGGAATATGGGAAGGATTGCTGAAGTGTTTCCTGGTAAAGACGCTATTGTTTGCGTTGTTTCAGTGCGAACCAATCATGGTGTTGTAAAGGTTTCATTGGCTAAGATTTGTATTTTGCCTATCAAGGACAATTTGCCTTGAACATGTATTTTACTTATATACAACATGCATATTTGTTCTCAATTATGTATTAATATTGTTTTTTCTTGTTTCTTTTTTGATACGTTCAATACTTAAGTTTTTGGGTGGGGTCAGTATGTTACAGCTAGAAACTGTACTTTATTGCATTGTATCTTATTATTGTAAAAGAAGGTAAATTTAGTTTCATACCTGCATAAGGGTTGGGGTAAACGGGGAACAAAACGCTCTCTCTTTCCTCAAGGAGTGTTAAGCAGAACGCGATGGTAACAGCATCTCGTTGTGGAGATGCCATTGTATACAGTTAAAGTAATAAATAAAAAATTATCCTTAGAATTGCCTTTTATTGCTAAAGGTCGCTAAGATAATACTACAGACGCTTTATCTAGAATTATTATAGATTCAGATTATTTAAAGAATATGGAACGAGCGGTTCACGAAAAAGTATATGTAACAACAAGAGCCCAAAGTAGAAAATTAGGCGACTCTCAAGTCGAATCAAAAGCATCAAAGGATGATGGGACTGATCACCCCAACATTGTTGAACTTTTGAAGCATCCGAAGGATGCAACAGAATTACGATTTGTATCAGAGGAGGAGTTTAACAGAATCATTAAATCCAATAAAGGAAATAATTTTGTTTGCATGCATGAATCAATTTATGATAGGAGTAAAAATATAATTTATTTGAAGCAAGGATCTCGATCAGCGTCAGCCTTCGAAGCGTCGTTGAGAGACCTGCAATTTCTTCGTAGAGAATTTACAATTCCGGAATTTATTATTATAAAAAACGAAGAATCGAAGTCATTTTTATATAACTGTAAAGCCGGCCGCAAATTACTTAAAAAAAATGACATACGAATTAGTGTGATTAGGGAAGTCACTAATATTCAAAACTCAGAAACGCAAAGATTAATCATTAATGATTTTCATTTATTGCCTACGGAGGTCACGCGGCATCAATAGAACATACAATAATATAAAACGATACTATTTTTGGTCAAGTATGCGAAAAGATGTAGAAACATTTATTAAAAAATGTGACGAATTTCAAAGACATAAACATTCAAATATTAGCAAACAGCCGATGATAATTACAACCACAGCTTCCGAAGCTTTCGAAAAAGTTTTTTTAGATTTAGTTGGACCATTGCAACCAGATGCAAATGGAAACAGGTATATTTTGACACTACAGTGTGATTTAAGTAAATTTGTAGAAGCATATCCATTACAAAATAAAGAGACTGAAAGTGTAACTAGAGCGTTTGTCGAGAATTTTATTTTACGATACGGCATCCCACGCGAAATTTTAACGGATAAAGGTTCAGAGTTCATGTCGGAGATTTTTAAGGAAACTTGCAAATTATTAAATATAAAACAGTTAAATTCTACAGCGTATCATCATGAAACTATCGGTGCGCTCGAAAACTCACATAAAAATTTAGCAGCATATTTAAGGATCCAATGTCCGCAGTATTCGAATAATTGGAGCAGTTGGATACCTTATTGGTGTTTTGCATACAATAATTCAGTGCATACTGAAACTAAATATACCCCGCACGAATTAGTGTTTGGGAAAATTAATCAAATACCGTCAAACGTGGTAAACTCAGTAGACCCACTTTATAATTTTGATAATTATCCAGCAGAACTTAAGTATAGATTGCAAGTCGCTGGAAATGAAGCGAGATATAATTTATTACAATCCAAAAGCAAAAGAAAGCATAAGTTTGATATCAAAACTAAGCATATTAATTATAAATTAGGAGATAAGTTGTTGATTAAGAATACATCTCTTAATAAAAGAGATCCAATATTTGTAGGCCCATATGAAGTAGTTTTAGATAAGAATCCTAATGTTATAGTTAAGATAGATAATAAGTTAGTAGAAATCCATAAGAATAGGACAAAATTATATAACGTATTGTAATTTAGAAAATTTTTATTTTGAAAAACAAAAATTTTTTTTAGTGCACCCCGTGGAGGTGTGATGGTGTAATAGCCGAATAATTTATAGTTATTACATTGTATTAAGTTTAAGCATTTAAAAGGTGAGTGACTTGTATAGGAAGTGAAAAGTGCGGAAATTGTACAGGAAGACAATCAGGAAGTACACGTGCAACGAACTCTAGGCTAGGTGTAATTTGAATTAGTAAATAAGCATAGTTGCAAAATCACTGTTAGCAGTTAAGTATTAATATAGAATAAGATCATTATAAGTCTAACCTTCCGATGTAATAGTTGTACAGCACCTTAAAGTGACAAGTAAATTAAACATGTGAAATGGTCTTCGACTTTGATTTAATCCCCTCTAATAAAGACCCCAAGAGAACACTACAGATTGATGCAGATATTGGGGAGTTTCTCTGGCCGGTGACGCATCAAGTGCCCCGTCAGCTGAGTCAGCACGAGACACTCAGGATGGGGTATTAAAATCCTGCACTGGATCAATGGAACTCGCAGGTACAGTGGAAAACCATCTACCCTGTAGAAAATTTAGTGGGCGCCAGGAATGTGGGAGCGATATGAAGTGGCTAGAGCTTTCCACACTCTGGGGATGAACGTTTAATGAACTCGTATCAACACTGTTATTAAATAAAGCTGGTGAACCCAATAAAAAGTATAATGGACCTATAATAAAAATAATGGTAAAAAGATAATCTAAATTTAAAAAAAAAAGGTATTGTACAGCCCCTTGAATAACAGGCACTTTAAATTTACAGCAATATAATAACTGCTCAGCAATCTTAAACATACCTAAACGCTAAAGATTAAAGTTTTATTTACAACACGTGCTATTTGACACTCATTACTACACAATTTTTAATAACGGGCCGAACACTGCTCATAAACAACCAACTGCACTGGTACTTAGCTAAGGTGGCTGAACTCAAAACTAACTTAAAATTTAAAACACTAATTTTATTCTCAATTATACAATATTGAACCTTATTAATACAACTTACGGGAGCAACCATACATAGACAAAGGTCTTGTTTAGACCCAAATTTCTTAAAGACTCACAAATACGGGTACTCAGTCATAAGATATGGTCATGTCATATTACCCAAAAAAAAACTACTTTTCAGGCAAACAATGGTGCCGCCGTAACAATATTTACTATACCCGTAAGGAATTAAAATAAAAGGGACCTAAACTTACTAAATTACCGCATGAAATGAACCTCGTACATTACAATTACTCATCGTAAGTGGAACATATTTTAACTTGGTTGCTTTAAGTACTGTAACAGTAATTAGGAAGTATATAGAACACTATGGAAATTATTTTAGTCGATTTTTACTATAGCGGCCCCACATCTGTTTAGTGATAAAGAAAGGCGATTCATAGATATCGTATTAAAATCACATCTAACTAGAGATACGAAGCATGATTAGTAGGTATTGTAATACAATAGATTTGAATACGTATATTCTAGATGTTTTCCCGATTTAGGAAATACAGGATTATTGTATATAACCGAAAACCCCGTTGCGATAGATGAGTATTAGCTTGAACTCGGTCCTAAGCAATGTTTGAAGTACATAATGTAAACATAAAATCGCTAACGCGTTTAAGTGTGTTAGTTATCACTAAGATGAGTGCTACAATAGTGTTCAATTCACCGTATTTAGTAGATTAGTGCCTAGAAATAGTGATTGAGCTATTGATATGTGGACAAGACTTGTAATTATTTGAGATTACGAATAATAATTAGACTTATATTTATTAGAAATCTAAGCCAAAGGACTATTAGAAAATTCGTTACACTGATGTCAAGTGGTGCGATAGTAGTGGAAAGACAATTGAATCATCTTTCTTGCCAGTAGCTCGTAATCAACAACAAAAAATAGATGGCGATATTCTTTCTTTTTCAAGGACATCAAATCAGGCATATAGAAAAACTTTGTGAGCCTTGCATCGAAATTAGAAACTGCTAACACACATTTTACAGAAAGTAAAAGTGGTTGAGCAAAAATTGGAAAATTACAGCCAATTAGAAGCGAAGCTTTCTAAGAACGCACGAAAACTAAGAGAGGAGTTCTCTGGTCGATTTAATAGAATTCACATAAAGCAGAAAGAGAAATACTCGAAATGTACGAAATACTTTCAGAAAATGCGTAAAAATGGTAGAAGAAATGCTGGAGAGGAAAAACGGATTAATTCCTAAGTACAAGCACCAACTTCGGCGATACAACAGTACGTCTCAGATTTAAGAGTGCCGAAGAAAACTAGCCGTCGCCATCAAAGTTCAATGTAAAACCACCTATGTTTGATAGAAAATCGCTTTTGGCGACAAATTTCAAACAGTTTGATGCTGCCGCGACAGCTAGCTGTTGGAACGACTGAGAAGGCAACTGCATTGATAGCTTCGGGTATCCTACAAACTATACCGGACCATGATCAAAGAAACTACGGAACCCTAACATCAAGGCCAGAAATGAGGTACAGAGACTCTCATCTGCCACAAGTATACCAAACTCAGTAAAGAACCGTTAGCTAAAGTCCAACGAAAATTTACAAGAGTTTGAAACAGATATTGCTTGTTCGGCGAAACTTACCTATCCAACAACACCGAACCATTTCTTGAAACAGCTGGCAGTACAGAGCTTTGAGGATGGAATACGGGATGAAGAGGTCCAGAAAGTATTACGACTGGCCCGGCCTAAGGCTCTAAATGATGCAGTGGCTCTTGCTTTGTACTTTAAAGTACCAAAACAGGCATTGCATCGTAAATGCTGTCATCAGAAGTCTATTTCATATTTGCAAAATACCATACAAACATAAAACATTACTTCGTTAATTTCTATATTGATTATGCTGAAAATTTTTCGTTTTACTTTTTTAAAGCTATATGTCAATCCAATTTCGTTTTTATTACCGGTGTTTTAATGTTGTTATATTCATTACTGCTTCTTCTGTGAACTCTGTAATTAAATGATTACGCTACTCAAACGTACAATTTTCATGGTTTAATAGAACTCTGCTTTAATAGCCATTCTATACTTGTCTTATTTTGTAAAGAATATCAACTCCCACTACATTTACTATCTGGTTAAAAGGTATAGCAAATGTTCATAGATTGTTAAACAAACAACTGCTAGAGAACCAAAACCTTCAAAGCCCTATAAAAATCTACTTTTGTTAAGCAGTGTCTCTTTCCTTTCGTACAGATCCCACATACTGAATTTTGTCCACTCTTTAAACGAGGTTCTTAATAATTTTGAAGAACTATAGAATCTTAATCTTAACATTTTATTCCTCCTGTTCGAATGTAACATAACATCTATTTAATTAATACTGTTGGGTGTTATTATTATTATTTCACATTTTCAAATACAACAAAAATTAACATTAAATAATTGTTTTACTACATTTTTAAAGACATTTCAATTTTTACCTTTAACTGTAATTCCATGCTTTTTGTATATGATTTATTCACTTATTCCCAAAAAGTAATTACAAAACTGTGTACGTCTTGCCTTCTACGTATTTATTAGGTGGATATTTGTTTACAAACTAATAATTTGACATTGCATTAAAAGTTATATTGCAGTTAGAATCGGCAGCTTGATTTAACGAATGGTCTGAATAATGTATACGATATACTAACTATTGATAATAACAAATTTGAAGAATGAATCATAGTTGATTTTATATTATTTCTACTATACTGAAATTCATTCTTACTCTGTCATCATCATTTTGTTTTCGACCTTACCTAAGGTCGGTTTGACGTAGCTCTAACTTCATTTCTATTCCGTGCTAATCTAAAAAGTTCTACATACCCTTCACAACCTAAATTTCCAATAATTTGACTAATATAGCTTGGTCTTAGGTCTTTCTATACTCTTCTATCTTTTTCCTATCTACCTGGCTCTATATAGATATTAGCAACCTGATGGTTGTTAAAGAACTCCAACATGTTTACATGATTCCCATTTATTAGGAAATGAAATATTACCTGGTCATCCTCTCCAAAAAAAGGAAAAGTGTTAAATTATATGTTATGGTAAGGCCAGACCATTTCGAATGGATATGCACCTTGCCGAAGTTCTAGATTACTAGAACAGGTGAAATGGCTTCCGTCTTCTAATGAGCTAAAAAGCCAAACTACAGGTCCAACCAAAGTAGTAGGGTCCTTAGTGAGGAACCAGACTAAGATAGGTCCCCGAAAGAGAGCAGCGGCTCTTTCGGTACTTAGATTGGCAGAGACTATAGGGGTCGGTATGGCAGTCTAAGACACACTAACGCGATGTGGAAGGCAACGGAAAACCACCACATTACCTCCCAAGTACACAGCGTACCTATTGTAATAAAATGATGGCATTCTCTGGGGTAAAAGATTTCGGAGTTAAGATAGTCCCCCATTCGGATCTCCGGGAGGGGACTCCTTCGTAGGATGCGATCGGAAAGTTAAGAATAAAAGTCGGGAACATTTTGCGGGTCGGAGCGTAGAATGTTAGAAGTATGAAGCAAGTAGGTAAGCTAGAGAACTTAAAAATCGAAATGAATAGGTTATCACTAGACATAGTAGGGATTAGCGAAGTTCGGTGGCCAGAGGCGGGGGACTTTTAAAGCGGAGACTTCAGGGTAATTCATACAGGAGCAGAGGAAGGAAATTTGGGTGTGGGGACAGTTTGCGGAAAAAGATAGGATACTGTTTAGAGAATTACTTACAAAAGAACGAAAGAGTACTCATGGTTAGATAAGAATCTAAACCGGTAAACACAGTAATAATACAAGTATACATGCCCACCTCTAGCTACAGTGACGAAGAGGTAGAAATGATCTACAAAGATATCGAAGACATATTAGGATACGTAAAAAGACATGAAAATTTAATAATTACGGGGGATTTTAATGCAGCGGTAGGTGAGGGTAGGGAAGGAGCGGTAGTAGGTTTATTTGGTTTAGGCACGAGAAGCGACAGGGGAAATAGGCTGGTAGAATTTTGCGACAAGAACAATTTAATCATCACAAACACATTATTTCAACATCCTGCTAGAAGACGATATACATGGAAGATGCCAGGAGATATAGGAAGATATCAAATAGATTACATTCTTGTCAGACAACGGTTTAGAAATCAAGTAAAAAACTGTAGAAGTTACCCAGAAGCAGATATAGACACTGAACACAACATCGTAATTATGAAGGCCGCACTTAAATTTAAAAATTTGAAAAAGAAACGGAAAAAGACACTTTTACTTCGAGAAACTGAAAGATAAAGATATTCAAGAAAAACTCGAAAAAAGTCAAATGAATTGCTCAAAGATATCGGCAAAATATTTGATACTAAGAAAGTAGAAACAGAATGGAATAACATTAAATCCAGCCTAGAAATGGTGGCCAGAGATATTCTGGGGTATACACAAAAAGAAAATAAGAAACCAAGGATAACAAAGGATATCTTGAATTTAATAGAAGAAAGACGAAAATACAAAAATAGATCAGACAAAACAGGAAAACAGAGATACAAAGCCATAAAATGGGAAATTATTCGCAAATGCAGGAAAGCTAAAGAACAATGGATTGATGAAAAGTGCAAAGAGGTACAAATTAAGATGGAAGTAGGAAAGACAGTTGAAGCATACAAAGTAATTAGAATCAATTTTAGGGATATAAAACCGTATAGCAAATATATAATGGACGCGAGAGGAAACGTGATTATAGAAAATGCAGAGAAAGTGGGTAAATATCAAGAATATATAGGGAATTTATATGCAGGAGAAGAACTAACTGCATTAGAACAGGAGTCAGACATTGAAAATGATGACTTGGGATATCCTATACTTAGAGATGAGTTTGAATTAGCATTAAACGGTCTGAAAAATGGTAAAGCGCCGGGTACACATAAGGTGCAAGCAGAAACTCTAAAAGCCGCTGGAGAAGAAGTAACAGAACGTCTCTTTCAACTTGTAAGCTATATGTATGTGACAGGTGAGATACCCAAAGATTTCAAACGTAACATAGTAACTATACCAAAAAAGAAAGGCGCGGATAGAAGAAAATTTTTGAACATAAGTTTGACAGCACACGTGTCAAAAATATTAATTAGAATAGTAAAAAGACGAATGAAAAAACGGGCTGAAGAATACTAGGAGAAGACCAATTTGGGTTTAGGCAAAACAGGGGAACACGGTAGGCTATTTTAGCTCTGAGAGTGATAATGGAAAAAACAATATAAAAAGAGAAGAGCGTGTATATAGGGTTTGTAGACCTGGAAAAAGCATTCGACAACGTAAAATGGAAAAAAATGTTTGAAATACTCAAAAAGATTGGAATGAGTTATAGGGATAGACAAATAGTACATAGCTTATACAAAGAGCAAACAGCAGTAATAGAATTAAAGCAGGAACGTAGAGAAGTAAACTTTAGGAAAGGGGTGAGACAGGGATGTGCCCTATCCCCATTAATTTTTAACTTGTACATTGAAGAGGCAATGAATAATGTCAAATGCAAGGAGACATTTGGAATTACTATGCAGGGAAAAAAATTGATATGCTTAGATTTGCAGATGATATAACGGTATTAGCGTCTAGCAAGAAAGAGTTAGAAGCTGCTCTTAATGAAATGGAAACGGTTCTAACAGAGAGATACGGTATGAAAATTAACAAAACTAAAACTAAAGTACTAGTATGCAAAGGAGGAGATAATAAATCAAAAACAAGAATACAAATATGTAACACGAACTTACAAGAGGTAAAAGATGGGTAAAAGATGGGAAAAGCACAAAAAATATAAAATAAAGATTAGCACAAGATCGTGCTACATTTAACAAGAAAAAGCGACTACTGTGTTCAGAGACAACAAACATAGAAACAAGGAAAAGATTGCTTAAGACATATGTGTGGAGCACAGCACTGTACGGTTATGAAGCTTGGACAGTAGGAGAAGCGGACAAGAAAAAGGTAGAAGCCTTTGAAGTGTGGTGCTACAGACGTATGATGAAGATATCATGGACAGACAAAGTTAAGAACGAAGATGTACTAAAAATGGTAGCGGAAGAAAGAAGTGTGTGAAAAACGGTAAAAAATAGGAGAGATAGAATGATAGGCCACATACTACGGCATGAGGGAATAGTGCGGAATATATTAGAAGCAGAGATAGGAGGAGCAAAAAGAAAAAGAGGTAGACCTAGGTTAGACTACTGTACAGCGATAGTGAAAGATGTAGGCTGTAGGAATTTCGGGTAGATGTGTAGGCTAGTTCAGAATAGAAATCAATGGAGGTACGCATCCAACCAGTCCCAAGATGGATAAATTAATGGCGAAGCAAATAACTGTGCTTAAACATGGTTATTATTATAAGCAACTACAAGTATTGTTTGGGCTATATTTTCGAATAATGTTAATTGTGTGAAAGGATTTATTGAAAAACTATTATTTTGGCAAATGTTTAAGTGTTGGGGAATCTTGGGAGCCACAGGCTGCTTAACCCTCTGCACATACCACTGAATCTCGGTGAAATAGGGCATATAATTAGAAAACAATTGAAGGGGAACCGAGCTGTATATAGGCTGTGTGGGAATTTCAGGTAACTGTGTAAGCTAGCTCAGAATATAAATAAGTGCAGGTACGTGTCCAACCAGTTTTGTGGCGGAAAACCTAATGATGAAACAATAACCGCAGATAAATCTGATGATTATTTAAACAACTACAGGTGTTGGTTGTGAAATATCTGCAACTAATGTTGACTGTGCGAAAAGATATATTGGAAAAAATATTAATCGGTAAATGGTTAAGTGCTGGAGGAATTTGACAGCCACACGCTGCTTACCCTCCTTCACAACCACTGAATGTCGGAGAAATCGGGTATATAATTGTAAAACAATAAAAGGGGACCGAACTGCATCTATCAAGAAAGAACAGCGCCTATTATGAAAGACAACAAACATAGAACAAGTAGAAAATTGTTGAAAGCATATGTGTAGAGCACAACACAGTATGCTTATGAAATAGGGACAGTCTGAAAAGCAGTCAGAAAAACGGTTACAACCTTTTGAAATGCTGTGCTTCAGATGTATAAGGATGATAGCATGAACAGACAAAGTTAATAACAAACAGGTTATAGAAATAGTAGGGGAACAAGGATATCTGTGGAAAAAAAAATAGGAGAAATGGAAGGGCAGAATACGTTCTAAGGAATTTTTTGGGAATATTATGGGATATATTACAAGCAAAGATAGGAAAAAAGAGGTAGATGTAGACCTAGATCAGATAGTGATAGATGCAGACTGTGCAAATTTCAAGGAAATCTGTAGATTAGTTCAGAATAGGAAACAATGATGGTACGCGTCTAACCAGTTCCAGGACTGAAGACCTAATGATGATGATGGTAAGGCCAGACCGCTAACTAATTGTGAGTTATGTCATGGTGACATTTAGTTAACGGATTTTTATTTATTTATATTTTTTTTGTTTTCGAACTTACTTAACGTCGGTTTGACGCAGCTCTGAATTCTTTTCTATTCTGAGCTAGTCTACAATGGTCTACATACCCTTTGCAACCTAAATCTCTAATAATTTGACTAATATAGCTTTGTCTAGGTCTTCCTACTCTATTTTTAGTTGGTAGTATAATCTAAGACCGTACTAAATAGTCCCTCATGTCTTAACTGGTGCCCTATCATTCTATCTCTCGTCCTTTAATTGTTTCCACACACAGGGTTCTTCACCTATCCTTCTATAAACTTCCTCATTTGTTACTCTATCAGTCCAACTAATCTTTAAAATTCTCCTATAACACCAAGTTTCAAAAGGTTCTATCTTTTTCTTATCTACCCCTTTAATTGTCCAAGTCTCACTACCATATAATAAAACGCTCCATACGTACGTCTTTAAGAAACTTTTTCTGTTATCTAAACTAATAGTTTTAGCTATTAGTAAGTCTTTCTTTTTTAAAAACATTTTTCTAGCTTGAGCTATTCTAGCTACTATATCCCTTCTGCTACGTCTGTCCTTTGTAATTATACTACCTAAATAGCAAAATTCATCTACCTTTTCTAACTCAGTAGTACCTATTTTTAATTTTGGTTTAGAACTGGGTTGTAACTCATTTGTCATTATCTTTGTCTTTCCTGAGTTAATTCTCATGCATAGTTACTCTGTAGTATCTCATCTAAAATATTTAGAAACTCTCCTAACTCTTTTCTAAACTCTGCTATAATGGCTATATCATCTGCAAAACGTAACATGTCTATTTTCTGTCCCTGTACAGCAATACTTATCTCTTTTCTCTCTCTTTAGCTAAGTTTAAAGCTTCCTCAATATAAACATTAAAAATCAAGGGAGATTGTATACAGCCCTGTCTATCACCATTTCTAATCTTAGCTTCCTTTTCTATTTTACCAAATCTAATTACTACGCTTTGGTTTTTTATATAGACTGTAAATAATTTTTCTATCCTTATGTCCCTATGAGAGATTCCTATTTTTTGCAAAACCCTGAACATAACAATCCAATTAACCCTATCAAATGCTTTTTCTAAATCTACAAACGCAAATGAGTGTTTTTATTTTTTCGTAACCTTTTTTCTATAATTACCCTAATCATCAGTAACGGCTTTCTAGTCCCTCTGTCTTTACGGAAACCATATTGGTCTTCGCCTAAATAATTTTCAGTCAAAACTTCTACTCTATTTTTAATTATTATTGTTAGTATTTTGGAAGCGTGGAAAGTTAAACTAACCGTTCTGAAATTCTCACACCTATCAGCTCCTGACTTTTTTGGGATTGGGATAATAATATTTTTTTCGAAATCTATTGAGGCCTCACCTGTGCCATATATTACTTTTACTAGTTGATATAATCTGTCTAAAGTTTTCTAACTTGCATATTTTATTAATTGTGCGGGTATGTCGTCTATCCCCGGCGCTTTATTTAGTTTAAGATCCCTCACAGCTCTATCAAATTCCTCCCTTAATATTGACAACCCTATTTCTACATCCTCTTCTTGTCGTTTTTAACTCATCCATATCGTCTCCCTTATATAGATCTTCTATATATATCTTTTCCGTCTATTTGCTTTCTCAACGTTATTAGAAGCTCATTATTCTCATCTTTAATACCATTATATTTTTTCTTATCTTCCCCGAAAAACTTTTTATCTGCCCTGTAAGCCCTGTCTGTCTTATCTACTCTCAAATCATCTTGTATTCCCTTACAATTCTTCTTCATCCATTTATTTCTAGCTTTTCTACACGCATGTACTATCTTATTTCCAACTCTATTATATTTTTACTTACTCTCACTATCCTATTCTCTAAAAAGTTTAAGCTTTCTTCTATTCTCTATTAAATCTAATATCTCTTTTGTTACCCAGGGGTTTTCTCGCTTCTACTTTTTCTTACCTATAGTCTGCGTTGCTGTATCATGTACAGCCCTTTTTATTTCTTTCCATCTATTTTCTACGTTCCCTCCTATAGCTATCTCTTGGATCTAATTATCTAATATTTGTTTATATTCCTCTTATACCTCACCATCATTAAGCTTACCTAGATCCCATCCCTCTCTTTTAACTTATCTCAATTTTTTAATTTTAGCTTACACTTCATTTACCTAAGTTATGATCGCTATCTATGTCAGCCCCTGGATAACTATGACAGTTTTTAACTTGTAAATACTCCCTGTATGTTTGTTGTGGTTTGTTTTGTATTCTTTTTAATTCTTCTTGGGTATTAAACCACTCAGAGTTTTTTAAATTGTCTTTATTTAATATTTAATAAATCAAAGTCGCCTTCAATTTGTGTCATAAATGTCAAACTTCAAAATTTTTTATTATTTTGACAACGATCCTAGGTCATGGATCGAAACGTAAATAAAGACAATTTTATAAACTCTGAGTGGTTTAATAACCAAGAAGAATTAAGAAGTTTTTAACTTGGTTTCTAAATCTTTGTTTAACTAAAATATAATCTTTTTGGAATCTAGCCCTATCACCTGGCGCTTTCCAGGTATATCTTCTTCTAACATGTTGTTCGAATAGAGTGTTTACAGTTACTAATCTATGTTCCTGGCAAAACTCGACTAATCTTTCTCTATCATTTCGTCTACCATACCCAAATTTTCCTACCATTTTTCCATCACTACCTTCTCTCACTGACTCTGTATGAACTGTAATTTGCTAACAAAGCAAACCTTTTAGTATTTAGAAAGTTGTATGTAAACGGCGAATTTATTTAATTTTTGTTTTGACAATTCAAACTAAAACTGAAATTGGATATGAATCACTTATTGTTAACCGTAAAATAAATTTATAATTATATTATTAAGAAGAATATATGCATAAATTGCTCAACATTGGAAATAATGATTCCCATTCATCTAAAATGATTTTATTATGAACAGCAATATTGCGTAACCTGGACAAATATGCATAAAATAAAAATGGAGTATGTTAAGCTAGATTTCGGTAAAAACGGCGGATACGAAGCATTTTGTACGCTATAGCGTGCAATTATAGAAAAGTATTTCAGAAGACAAAACGAATGGATTTAATGTTTTATAGGAATAAATGCATGCTCAATATTATTAAGAGAATACTCAATATTATTGAGTAAAGCGTTTCGTTAATTGAAATTGAAACCGTTTTATATTTATCAAATTCGCATTTTTTTTTTATTTTTAAACATACATTTAGAATATTTCATCACTAGCGACGTTATTGTGTAATTAAATGATTATTTTAAAAGAGCTTTAGAAAATCATTTTGAGAAAAAATGTAAACTATTTAAAGATTGTAACAACTTTGAAAGAAATATTTAAACGAACAAAAGAAATTTCAAATTCATTTATTCGTAGTAAGATAACGAACCTTATATAAGTGTATGGTAATAGATATAATTATGTGAATGAACGAATCAACATTGCTAGTGGAGCTTTTTGATATTCTGCTCGCTGCATAAACGCCATTTAGTTGCGGATGCTTTTACAATGCAGAAGAAATGAATATTTATTTTATGCCGACCCTTATTACAAGGATGATCATTAAACAGCAGATGTGCGCATTTGCATATTTTCAGTACCGTTATAAAATTTCCCTAAAGGTATTTCGCTATCTGTTTTAATAAAACCGCTACTCCCACTTCACAGCAGTAATTGTGATTTGGCATCGCAAAGAAAGGATATATCTAGAAGGGCGAGCTCCCTATTGCCCAATTGTTTAAATGAGCTGCGGAATTTCACCACAATACATATTACAAAGTGGCGCCCAAATTGAACGCTAAATCTCTTAGGATTTTCCTAGCATTATTTTTATTTACTTAATTTTCGGAGAAGAGATTGCCGAAAAAATCTTACAGGAGAAAATAAATTGAAAAGCTTACATAAATCCTGGTTCACGTGTCCTGGAGATTCTCGAAGACAAGTGGTCTACAAATACCCTCGCTAGGAGATGGCCCTGGCTGTTGACAAGACAATCCCGGTTCGCAAGTTCCGCTGAACCCTTGATCGCCTCCGCAAGGCTCACCTTCCGTTCTAGCACACTCCTGGCAGCACCTGCAAAGATGAATACGTAATAGTATATAAAAGATTTATTACTTCTTTGTAGTGTATTTCGGTGAAGTTTGAAAAATTTGTACAAAACATGAAAAGTATATTAAAGCACGAATTAATTAGTAATGCAATTGATGGAGAACACTTGTACTACAAAAAACCGTAAAGCTTTTGACAAAATTCTGCTGCTAGCAAAATTGATAAATTTGTTTTTTTTATTTACAGACTAGATACTGTGCATACTGCTTTCTTGCAAAGATACCTGTGACGTAAAAGTAAAATAAACTTTTGGAATAAGCTTTTCAACTTTTCAAGTACAGAGGATAACCCTCAAAGCGTCATATAAGTACACCTGATTTTATTAGAACGCAACTTCAACCTTTTTCTATATAAAAGTGAGAGAAGAGAAGAATTAGAGAATAAATTTTTACATTCTTTTGTATCTGGATTAGGTTAACCTGTGTAATATTCAAAATGCGTACAAAGATGGTCGTAATGCACATAAAAAAAGTTTGCGGAACGAAACGGGAACGAGTGTTGTAAATCGTCGGAATGAAATATAACTATTATATGATAGTAGACCATTGTATTTTGTATATGACTATTCATTAAATTAATCAAACTTGTTATTCAAAATTTAATCAACATTATTTTTATCATTTGAATACTTATTAGCAATTAGAACTCTATACAAAATTGATACCAAATATTATAAAACACTTTAACCACACACTATAGGAAAAAAAAATAATTTTATTATGAACGGTCAGAATGAGAATGGATGCACCTTGTATATTAAATTTTTATCAACAATGAATGATGTGCTTCAGATGTATGAGGATGGTAGCATGGACAGACAAAGTTAATAACAAATAGGTTGTTGAAATAGTAGAGGAATAAAGATATCTGTGGAAAACGAAAAAAAATAGGAGAAATAGAAGGACAGGATACGTTCTAAGACATTTCTGGGGAATAGTACGGGATATATTACAAGTAGAGATAGGAAAAGATAGGTAGAGGTAGACCGAGATCAGACTATCACACGCAAATAGTGTTATATGCAGACTCTGCAAATTTCAGGGAAATGTGTAGGTTGGTCCAGACTAGGAAACAATGAGGGTATGCGTCCAACCAGTTCTAAGACTGAAAACTTGATGATGATGATGATCAACAATGAACGTTAATTAAGCATGTTTTATTTTTTGTTTCTGGGAAATATAATTTCAGTTAAGATAGTTAGCATAATTAAAGCAATAAAAAATAATTTTCTTCAAATAAATTGGTAAATTTTAATACAATATCACAATAATACATCAATCATTAAGTACTATAAACTTCGCGATAACTAAAACCTCATAAAGCATACAATGTGTTATTCGTTAATAAATACGACGAGATATTGCAATACAAGAATGCTAAATATGTGAAACTAAAAATTATAATTAAAATGGAATGCGGGGCGTCATGCAGTAAACTAGACTACGGGGTATACCTTGATGAAACAAATTAAAAACGTGAGAAACGCAGAAACCGCTACAATGCGCAACCATTGAGACACTAAACGTTCAAAGCCAATTGCGACAACAATACAAAGTACGTGACTTTTATGTAATTAATGCAACAATAACCTTTTTATTCACCATCAATAAAATAAGCTTGACAGGTTAAAAAAGTTCAAATAGAAATGTTAAAATGTAACCACGGCAAGGTATACGTCTATCGAGGTTAAAAGTGTGCCGCGCGCAGCTGTGGTGTGTTTGAATTGCAGAAAGGCAATAAATGACTTTCAGACGTTCGCGGATTTTACTGACACGCCAGTGGAATAAAAATCCGTTACGTTATTATGGGATCGTATATAATGAGTATAAGCTTGCCAGGTTACCAGTGCAGAAATGGGCAATTGTTATCGTTATATGTGAAATGGTGCCCTAGAATAAACTGTCAGTAAATCAACTTTTTAAATGACGTAGAAATACGTTAATATCAAATTGAGATGCGACTTATATATGGTATCCGTTCATTTATGGGAAGTTGGCATAAGGCCAGCACAATTTTTTTTGTTGGATTATTTGAATAGTGATGGGTTAATAAAGTACCCAGAAATAAAACTTGTTTAATTTTAAGTATACTAGTGTAAAAACTGATTAGGATATGCATAATAATTTGTAAGGTATGCTTAATATGCGGCCTCGTGTCAGCTAAGAAGTAAACAAAATAAGTTGGTATTTTTAAGGTATCAAGGAATGCAGGCATAAAAAGCGAGATTGGCCGACGCTTTCTAGTTTACTGCAAAGTTAAAATTTCTAGAAATAGGATTCAGAAAGTTGCTGCCAGTATTCGTAAAACTTAGGAAAATTGCTTTGTTAATAGTAGTTTTAATTTTTTAAGGTTTTCTTCTATATAGTAATACCTGGTCGTTCTGAATCGACCTGCACCTTGATGAAGTTCTAGATATCTAGAACGGGTAGACTAACTTGCGAATTTAGCGAACTAAGAAGACTAACTATAGATTTAAACAAATTAGTGGGGCCTTTAGTTAGGAACCAGACTAAGACAGGTCCTCGAAGGAGGGCAGCAGCTCTTTTAGTACTTAGAACTGCAGAGACTACAGGGGTCGGTTTAGCATTCTAAAATACATCACTGCGATGTGGAAGGTAACGAGAAACCACCACATTACCTCCCAAGTACACAGCCTACTTAAATTGCTTTCAAAATGGTGGCATCATCTACGGTAAAGAATTCCGGAGTTACAATAGTCCCTTATCGGATCTCCGGGACGGGACTACTTTGTAACATGCGATCGGCAAATTTATAAGAAAAACCGGGATCATTTTACAAATCGGAACGTGGAATGTTATAAACAAGTAGGTAAGCACGAGAATTATAAAATTAAAAGGTGTAGGTTAGCACTAGACATATTAAGGATTAACGAAGTTCTATGGCCAGAGGCAGGTGAATCTTGAAGTGGAAACTTTAGGGTAATTCATACAGGACCGAAGAAAAGTAATACGAGCGTGAAGATAGTTATGCGGAAAAAGGTAGATCATTGTGTAGAAAACTACTTTCAAAAGAACGCAAGAGTACTTATGGTTAAGTTAGAATCTAAACCGGTAAAAATGGTAATAATACAAGTTTACATGCCCACCTCTAGCTACAGTGATAAAGAGGTAGAAGCAATCTATAGAAATATCGAGACATACTAAGATTCGTAAAAAGGCATGAAAATTTAATAATAACAGGAGAATTTGATACCGTGGTATGTGAAGGTAGGGAGGGGTCGGCAATAGGTTTATTCGGTTTAGAAACGATTAACGACAGGGGAAATAGGTTTGTAGAACTTTGTGACCAAAACAATTTACCCATCACAAATACATTATATCGACATCATGCTAGAAGACGATACCCTTGGAAGATGCCAGGAGACAGGAAGATATCAAATAGATTACATTCTTGTTAGACAACGGTGTACGAATTAAGTAAAAGGTTGTTGAAGCTACCCGGAAGCAGATATACACTGACCATAACATAGCAATTATGGAAACCGTCTTTAAATATAAAAATTTAAGAAAAGGAACAGAAAAAGGTACTTTGACTTTAAAAAACTAGAAGAAAAACAAATACACCAAAGATTTTAAAAAGTCAAACGAATTGTTGAAAGACATCGCTAAATTTTTTGATACTAAGAAAGTAGAAGCAGAACGGCATACCATTAAATTCAGTTTAGACATTGTGTTCGGAGATATTCTAAGGTATAAACAGAAAGAAAATAAGCAACCATGGGTAACAAAGGATATTCTGAAATTAATAAAAAAAATGCAAAAATACAGAAACCAGACGAAGCAGGGTACAAAGATAGAAAGCCATAAAATGGGAAAATATTTGCAAATGCAGGAAGGCTAGAGAACAATGAAATGAGAAAAAGTGTAATGAGGTACAAAGTAAGATGGAAATAGCTAAGACAGATGAAGCACACAAACTAATTAAAAGGGATTTTAAAGATGTAAAGCCATTTAGCAAAAATATAAAGGGCGCTGGAAGAGCCATCATTATAGAAAATGTACAGAAAGTGGATAGATAGCAAGAATATATAGTCAATTTATATGCAGGACCGGAATTAGAAGAACTAGAACAAGAATCAGCCATAGAAAATGATGACTTGAGATCTCCTATACTTACAGACCAGGCCTGAGAAACAATAAGGTGCCGGATACAGATAAAGTTGTAACATGTTTAATTTGATCAGTATTTATTCGCATTAAATTACGAGCATAATGCGCTAAGCGTGCTTTATTCTTTAATAATGTTCCATATAGTACCTAATGGAACGCTTCGTTTTAATAATCTTCTTGTAGTAAAATATCTGTGTCACATAAAGTTATTTTGGCGAGCACCTCTAACAATCCTGCATCTTACGTATTTCCCCACCTTTAACCGCGAGTCTTTAATACCGTCGCGATGATTCGTTTCTAGTTTGGTTAGTTAGTCGCTCCCTAGCAATCAATTTATCAAGATGTATTCCAGACTAGAGGCATGCGACCTTAGGTTGAATTATTTGTGTGAGTGGTTCAAGTCATGCTAGACTTGGAACAATTTCAGTAACTTCTACTAACAGTTTGCAATTTATACATTTTACGAACTCAATTTAATTTTGTTTCATTTATTTAGCGCGCCTACGAAAAACAATAGAAAACGACAAGTCAAGGACATGAAATTGCAGACATGTGTTCATGATTGCTGTCGTCCCAAGTTTGAAATGGCTTATAGTATTGTTTGGAACTGATGGAATTTCTGTTTGGATTTGTCTAGGAGAATCAGATGCAGTTTTGGTTCGTTATTACATTCAAGAATTTTTTTGCATGTGGTTAGAATGTCGTTAGACTTTGACAAACAGACAGTCATATAAAAAGCACGAAAGTTGCTATTATGTTTCTGAACATATGACCTGTTTCATATTCGATTATTGTTGAACTGGTTTTACAAACCGTAGAAAGAAATTTTGTCAGATAATTGCCGAGAAAGCAGATGTTTCGTGCAGCTCTCCTAAAATTCAAATTAAAAATTCTTCGATCTTGAAATTCGTTTTTATTCACAGATAAATTATAAAAACTAAGTATCAAAATTTAAATACACGCTGCGTACTAATTATGAAACTGTAATCTACCTGATAAGATCTGCCCAGGATAGAAATGTTAGTTCAATGCATTGTGGTTACAAATTATTTTGACCAAATATTTAAAACAAGCTTATGTTTAAAGAGCAGTCTTTTGCTTTAAAAAGACAAAATTTTGACTTTGTTATAAATGTTATTGTTGAAATTTTTTTTACATGTTAAAAAGTTATAATTTTTAAAAGAAAGTCCTTTACGTCAGTAAACAATTAGTTAAACTTTGAGACTTTTATTTTGGTCAAATGCGATCAAATCTGATAACATAAAGGTAGAATTTTTGGGTAATAATTTTGTGCCAATATCATATTGGATATACATTTTTTTTATTTTTAATACTTTTATAGGACACAAATGGTATTCTACATTTTCTTTATTTAACCTTTGTAATTTCTTACAGGTGCTGCGTCTTATTTTTATAAGACAGGTTTTTGTTAACGAAGGCGATCGTTTCATCTTTGGATTTCCACGTCCGCCCTTAGAATTGTGCTTTGCTCTTATCGTGATTATTTCAGGACTTGGTGGCGCATATTTAACTTTGTTTAGCTTTGGTTTGCAAACAAAATTCGACTTAACCCCCCCACACACACACACTTCTTATTGCTCTACCCAGGAATAGACCCCTAGCTATGTCGGAAGATTTTTGTTCACTGGCGCCCATTTATAAAAATTAAGTTTCACTAGCGCCCATCATAAAAACTACAAAATTTGTATCACTGGCGCCCTCCCATACAGAAAAATAAGTATCAAAGTGCAAGCAGAAACCCTAAAAGTTGCTAGACAAGCAGTAGCATAACGTCTCTTCCAGCTTGTCAGCTATGTGTATGAGACAGGCGAGATACCCAAAGATTTCAAACGGATACATATAAAAATTTTCGAACAATAAGTTTAACAGCACACGTGTCAAAAATATTAACTACAGTAGTACAAAGACGGATGGAAAAACGGACCGAAGAAATACTAGGAGACGATCAATATGGGTTTATGCAAAACCAGCGAACACGGGAGGCCATTTTAGCTTTAAGGGTGATAATGAAAAAAACAATAGAAAAAGGAGAAAGTATGTATATAGAGTTTGTTGATCTGAAAAAAGCATTCGACAATGTAAAATGAGAAAAAGTGTTCGAAACACTAAAAAAGATAAGATTGATTAATAGGAATAGACGGATAGTACATAGCTTATACACAGAGCAAACAGCGGTAATAGAATTAGGGCAGAAACAAAGAGAAGTAAATATTAGAAAAGGGATGAGACAGGGATGTACGCTATCTCCATTAATTTTTAACTTGTATATCGAAGAAGAAATGAATACCGTCAAATGTAGAAAAATATTTGGAATTATTATGCAAGAATAAACGAATAATGTGCTCAGATTTGCAGACAATATGGTGGTATTAGTGTTTAGCAATGGGGATTTAGAAGCTGCTCTTAATGATATGAAAACGGTACTAACGGAGAAATACGGTATGAAAATTAACAAAAATAAAACTAAAATATTAGTATGTAAAGGAGGAGTAAATAAGTCAAAAACCAGAATACAAATAGTAAACGAGAACTTGCAGGAGGTCAAGGAAAGCCAAATAACGCAAAATGGGAAAAGTGCAACAGATATAAAACAAAAATTAGCAGAAGTCCGTGCTGTATTTAACAACAAAAAGCAATTGCGATTTGAAGTCAACAAACATGGAAACAAGGAAAAGACTACTCAAAGCATATGTGTGGAGCACAGCATTGTACAGCTGTGAAACGTGGACAGGAAAAAGATTAAAGGCATTTAAATGTGACTCTACAGACCTATGATGAAGATATCATGGACGATGGACAGACAAAGTTAAGAACAAATTGGTACTAGAAATGGTAGAGAAAGAAAGAATATGTTGAAAACAGTAAAGAATAGAAGAGATATCGTGATAAGGCATGTTCTAAAGTATGAGGGAATAGTGTGGGATATATATTAAAAGCAGAGAACAAAAAAAATAGGTAGAGGTAGTCCCAAAATAGACTATCGGATACAGACAGTGAAAGATATACAGGTTGGGTCACGGGGAACGCCACGGAATTTTCAAAAATATGCAAATTACGTCAAAGTTCGAAGAGATAGGTATAGGCAACCCTAATACCGTTTGAAAGACAATCAAAATTACTATGAGACTAAGTAATAAAATATAGGATGTTCCATTTAAAATAACGATATTATACTTTGAATCTGTCAATATTGAAACTGCATTTTCGGAACACCCTGTATTGAATCTGCTTTTAGTAAGTTACTTGATCAGTAAAGGTCACTGTCTAATATTAAGTGTTAAAAACAAATTGGTCTGGGTGAATTGATTTTAGAATTATTTAATTTTTACGAACCCCTTAGAATTTTAGAAAAAGCGAAATAAATCAAAGCGCTCTGCATTTAGGTATAATAAGCCTTTAAGGAAGCCTAGTTTATTTTCCACGAACGATTCAAAAATGCAAGGAAAAATAGAATGTTCCACAAGAAAAATATAAATTTGATATGCAACTTTTTCATGGGGCACCCTGTATATATCAAAATAATTTTAAAATGTAGCCCTTTCGGACTTACATAGATCTACTGTGAAAAAACTTTGAACAAATACACCGTTTTGCTATAAAACTCCGTGGCGTTCCCCGCGACTCGCCCTGTAGACTGTGGGAATTACAGAAAAGTGTGTAGGTTCGCTCAGAATAGGGAGAAATGGAGGTATGCGTCCAATTAGCTCCAGGACTGACAACCTAATGATGATGATGATGATAATGATGAGTAATGCCTAGCCAGTCTGTTGTTTGGAAATTAAGTTTCTTTTAGGAAAATATCGCACTGTTATAGTAATTATTTAATGTCGATGAAGGTTAGATGTAAGTTGAATTTTATTTGGACTTATGTATGAAGTAATAAATCACACACAAATGTGTGAAAGCATATCCGTCACCCCAGTGATGTATTTTAGATTTTGTGTTGTATTAAAGGAGCTACTACTAGCTGGAAAAATTTAAAAACCTTTGTTTATGGACGTCCTAAAATTTTAAAGAAGAATGGGAATTAAGCTCCGAGTAAAATTGTAGATGATTTGTGTTTATGCAGTAGGAAATCAACAGAACGTGAAAGTAATTATTTTGCAGAACTGTGAGTCAGCGACAGCACTAGTTTTGGTTAAATTTAAGGATAATATTATCATGAAGGAAAGTTTAGAACATTTTAAAATATTAAGAAATATGTACGTATTGGTTTTAAATGTAGGCTTTGTTGCTGGGATTTAGTGTCAATCAAAGATTGAAGATTTGGTATTTTTAATGAATAATGGAATAATAACGGAAAAGTTGATATTTAACCGGTTTCTGTGTATTGTGATTAAAGGCATTTCCAGAAATGGGATTTAAAATGTCATATAGATCAGCATTAAAAACTGGCACAATCTGTGCGTTAGTATTAGTGATGGATTAACTTTCACCTTAATTTTTTTCTTAAGGTTTTCCTTTTTAGTAATACCTGGTCTAATTTTAGGAAATTTAGCTTTATGTTTCGAGAATATTTGTATTTTTATGGTAATTACTTAATGTCAATAGAGGTTAAGTGTAGATTCAATTTTATTTGGACTTATTTGTGAAATAGGTAAAACTAGATAAATTTGTGAAAAGATATTCAGCTATTCCAGTGATGAAGTATTTAGAAGAGATACTTTATTTTAAAAATTTCTTTGATACGATAAAATTTAATAAGTATTTTCAAGGTGCAGTAGGAAAAGGTAAAGTGCGAAGTAACAAGATTTAGGAATTCAAAAGTGAAGGCGACCTATTTGGAATAACCGTCTTCGTGTAGAGAAAATATCGATGGGATTGGCGCCCCTTAATTAAGACAGCAGAAAAAGTTTTCAATGTAAATGGTTATTGTACACCAGTTGTTGTATTTCAACCATTTCAAATTTTTATTTTTATTATTTCTTTTATAGGAACCCATTGCCGCACCACTGTAGTTAGCCAGTGGATCCTTAAAATTGTTACGGGGTCTCCGCCCCTTCAGGGCAAATTTAAATTTATAACGTAATATCACTTTTACTCGCAACACTTGGCTGATATTACTAAACATAACATATTTTCTAGTTGGTACCTGAATTGTGTCCACCTACAGTAATTATGAAAGAGTTGTTATAAGTAAAAAAAAGTAGACCTATTGTGGCAAGGTTTTCTATATTTGCCTGTGGTGTAACCTAAACACCTTGGTGTTGTGCGACCCGTACGGATAGTTCGGCTGCGTGATTTATTCTACAGGTGATCTTTTGCTTCATCTATCCAGTGCAGTTTACTTTCATATACGTTAAATTGAAGTTATTTCAATAGCAAATTGTTTATAGACATTGAATATTTTCACTTTTACAGATTAATTTGTTGAAATTGACAAACAACCGTGATAGAGGTCGTGGAAATTTGGATGGTCGCTCGGTCTTTTTAATACGACGTTTAGTGTTGGTATTCTTGAAAATCTTGCTAAGCCGATTTAAAAAGTTTTCAATCATCCATTCTTATCACTCTGGAGGTATTGTAGTTGTATGATTTGTTGCAAGAAAGTGAGTTTTTTCCAGATTTTGATATAGTAGCCCAAACTTTGAATTTGTGACACTCCAATAACAACAGATCGTGTATTTATTAGATGGAAATGAAATTCATTAGGGACTACTCATTGTTGAAGCATTTGAGATTATACAACATTGTGGAATGCGCTGCATTGACATTCTGGTCAAATTAATGGCTTTCGAACGCTTACGTGTAAAAACGTAGTATATTCACGAATTGATGATTGCACTCCGTCGAGTTTTCTTCACATCGTAATGTTTTAGGTTTGTTGACTGCCGTTTACGTAAAGTTGAACTAATCTCTTCTAATCTTCTACCTAATTCTTTATCGCCTGAATAGATGGGATCGCATTATTACTTCGATAAAACTAGCATGATCCGGGCCGGTGAAACACTTCACCGTTACTGATACAGATAACCCAAAACAAAAATGTTTCACGAAAATACGCTTAGATCCGCAAGTCACGTGATCATTTTTGTTTTGCTCTCATCTGTTAGAGAGTAGAATCAATGCAATGGACTTGCATAGGGTATTATAGTATTTGTTTGAATAATAATTTTTTTGTTTATTTCAAATCGAACGTGAATCATTAATTCATTTTTGTAATTATAATTTCATTACATTCTGGAGGATTTTAGTATAGTTATAGTTATAGTATAATTATAGATTACCAGTTAGTGACTTTTGTTAGTAAACCTTTGCGGTTATCTACCTGTACGTAATATACATACCAGTAGACAAATAATTAAATTTTTCGATAATATTGAACTACGTAAAATATTAGGTTTTTAAATTTTCTCTGCGCAGTTTTGTTGCACCCGCTAGGTTCAAATATTCCCAAAAGTTCTAATCATTCGCATTAAGCTTTTTAAAGTTTCCTCTACATAGTTTTGTTGCTCCAAAAAACGAGCTAATAATCTCGAAACTTTAAATGATTCACATCTAAAAAATAAGTTACACCTACTTAAGCCGCCAGTTGTCTATTTTTGATAACATGAAACTACATAGAATACTAGATGTTTCAGAATTTCCTCTACACGTTTAGTTGCTCGAAAAACAATCGAATGTATAAAAAGATCTAATCACTAGCATCAAAACCAAAACGCAATAAATAATTAATTTAACCTATGTGTATCTTCGATAGCACCAAACTATGGAGAATATTGAATTTTAAAAATTTCCTCTACACAGTTTTGTTGCGCCCAAACTGCGGAATGTTTGTAACGCATTACGTTACGCTAACGATAAATTTCAAGAAGAAAAAAATTTAATTTTGAAGTGATAAACTAAAATAAGGATGCGCCTTGTGGGAGAGATTTCATAAATATTGGAATCTTAATTAATCCTGATATTTGAAATTTTGTTTCTATAAAAATAATTCACATAACAAGGTATAAAATTATTGTATTTAAATACATCGCATCAATAACTTAAATAACCAGAAATGCAAACAGATTTCAATATGACAAAAAACTGCATACAAATTTCCCATAAACAAGATAATTTACACTTAGACGTCAGTCTCAACCACCAAACGCATTAAAATGTTACCATATTACAATATAATGCACATTCCATACAAAGTAACGGAATAATAACTTCGTTATTAAGCATGGATTGAAATTATACATCCTATTAACTGGATGCAGAGCATAATTAAAACCCGACGCCAAAGAATTTAAATCAATTATTCGGGAATTGGTAACAAGACCAGATCAAAGTGCAAGAATTCGAGCATGCAATACGGCGGTAACCCGCGGTGTAGAAGGTCGGTATAAGGAAAACGTTGATAGTAAACGAAACAAAGCTTCAAGAAACAATTAAGGATGTATGTTCCCGCAGGAATAATACACACCGCAAACGATAAATTTCGAGTTTTTCCTTGCACGGGCGAGGTATTCTCAATACACCTTTTGGTGGAATTTTTGTCGTTGAGACCGGTTAACGAGGTTGGGACTTGGAGAGTTCACCTCGCCGTTGATTTGAAATTTTAGGTTATGGTGTGCCAAGGAGGTCACTGTCTATTAGACGAGAAAGAGAAAAGTCTCGAGACAACCTAAAAGTTTTAAAGATCGCAATTAAACTGAAAGTAGAATGAGCTTTTTGTTTAGAATTATTTATTGTACATTTGTGGACTGAAAAGATATTTGGTCATATTTATGTGATAAGGAATTAAAGTAACAGTAATTATTTGTTAACCTAAATTAGCGATGGAGATGGTGCATATTGATTTTAAATACAAATTTTAATGGTAGAATTTAGTGTAAAGGTAAAGCCCAACAAATTAGTATTTTGAAATGGACAAGGAAATGATATATCGAAAGCGGGGATTTAACTCTTTGCTATTTCCAATAATTATAATTTATAAATTTCATGTAATTGAATATTGGAAATATCTTTGTCGATGGATTAAATTAATTTAAGGTCTTTTTATAATCTTCTTTTATTAATATCTGGCCTGATTGAAATTAAGAAATTCAGATTCTTTTAAAGAAAGTATATTATGCATCTTCACTTGAAATTATTTTGTGTTAATGGAGCTTAGTTTGATTTCAATTATTTTTTGAATTTATTTAAAAACTAGGTACATAGACATATTTGTAAAAGATATCTAACTACCATAGGAATTTTTAAGATATTTAACAGGAAGGAACGTATAACAGGACAATGATTATAATACCGAAGCAAGAGAGATCTATGCGGAATAACAGTCTTCAATGTAGAGATAATACCAAAGGGATTGCCGTGACAGATGGTTTGGCGCCCCTTGGTTTTGACAGACAAAAAGCCTTTCAGAGCAAGTGGTTAGTATAACGTAGTTTTTGTATTTTAGCCCTTTTATTTATTATTTTTACTTCTTTATTATTTTTATTTGAAATTTTTCTATTTTCTTTTATAATTTCCTCCATAGGAACCCACTCCCGCACCACTGCAGTTAGCCGACGCATCATTATACTGTTACGAGCTCCCACCGCTTCAGGACTAATCAAAGTTTATTCACGTAACGCTAATTTTACCCGTAACATGGTTTTAAAAGTTCTAATAAATTGCATTGAAACCAAAATAATTCACTAGTGTCAATATTCAGAAACTGCGCCTTTCAATTTAACTTAACTTAATTTAATTTAACTTAACTGTAACAAAGGTAGGTTATGCAACATGTTACTCTTCTTCTTCTTTACTTATCGTAAATTCTACAGGAAATGTCGTTACTAAGCCACTTAGCTCAAAATAAATTGTACTTGTATTCTTTTTTCTTATTCTTTATTTGCGCCAATTGTATACGCTGATATATATATATATATATATATATATATATATATATATATATTGAATTAAAGTGTAGATTAATGACGTGAATGCATTCTTTCATAATTTTTATATATTTTTTCTATAGCACCAAACTACATACAATATTTTGTTTCTCCAAAATTGGTCAAATGTTTTAATAAGTTCTAATAGTTTGCATTAAACCAAAAATTATAAATAATTAACTTGAATGATGTCTATTTCGATAGCAAAACTTTTTTTAAAAATTTCACTTACCCTACGATTTTCTATATCTTGACCCGTTTTCGCTTTTGTGTTTTATTAAGTTTATATAATTTTATTAAATACTTACATTTATACTTGCAGTATGCTTTTTGGACTTATTGTATCAAAATGGATTGTGTAAAATATTGCATATTTATTTGACAAAACTGTAACACATCCGCGGTACTTTATTCCGAAATTGTATACGAAAGCAAAAAATCAGTTTAAATGGGCATAATAAATACAAATTTACTTTGTATATTATAATTTCACGAAGAGTGGTGTTAATTAAGCATGTCATTTCATTGTGAAAATCAGGTAATAAACTTAAACCGCGAAATCAGTAAGTTATTTTTCTACAAGAAGTAGTTGATTGTAATTCAGGTCAATAACTGATTACAAAACTGCAAAAAGAATCCAGATTTCAATACCACGTGTTAGGAATCCAAATAAAATGATGCAAGCATACGTAAATGCCGTAGTTAGTTTGTGTAAACGAACCAATTTTAAAAGTAGATTTTTCTAACGTAATAAGGTTGCTTTAAGAAAGCTTTTAGAATGATTAATGAGTAAAGGAACAGTGGGATTGTTAATATGCATGATCCATATAATAATTACCCCATCAATTCGAGAGCTTTTTAGAATTTTTAGTTGAAATGGTCAAAATCAACGTTAGAGGAAAACAAGTGTAGAGTACAAAATAACCACAGAAAAGATAGAAGTAGAATTATTACTATGTAGTTTAATCACCTAGATGCAGTCGATGGCTGAGTGGAATCCAGTATTAAATATTGCAATGTACAGACCGCTGAATGCATATGATAGCATTAAACACGTACACCCTCAAATGCATAGAAAAATGAGGAAAAAACAAGAGCTAGACAAAGAACTAAAACAAAAAATTAATTACTCGCGAGTCACTGACGAGGACATGCAAAGGCAAACGTCGAGATAGGGTAGGGTAGGGTAGTCGAGGAAATCTTTTGGACTATAAAATTAACCAACGGGAGTGAAACGTGGTGAGATTCGCGGATTATTCGACAGAGGCCCGACTACAAAAATAAAAATTTGGACACACTGGTTCCAATTCGCATAGGGGGAAATAAATTACCCGTTGGAAAGTGAATTCAATCCTACCTCAATAAAAATTTTTATTCGTAGGAAGACTCGTATGGTGTAGTGGCTAGTTATTTATATATTTTTTTAGTGTTTTGTTGGTGACATTTCCACATTAAGCTTGTTAAATTAGACATTGATAAATGTATAAAGCGTCTACTATTATTGTAGGATGTAGAATTTAATTTATTCGATCCACTAACTTAGACATTGAAATCTAATCTAAAATGATTGAGGACGTGATTAAATCACTATAATCGAATCGTAATGTTATAATTAATCGAAGGTGAATATATCTATGGAATTTAAAAAATTTTATGTGTGTACGTGTTTACAATAGTAATGTTATGATGCTGTGTGCAAATAGATTTAAGTGACGCAGTGAGAAGAAGTTGATTCCGTTTCATTAAGAGTATAGAAATTGATTGTGAAAAGAATTCCATTCCACCAGGAGGCGAACTAATTAGGATCCTTTTGGAAAACTTGTCTTTCAGGGGATCATCCATATACCAGACGAGTTGATTCCAATAATTTAAGGCGGTACCAAAAAAAAACCTTTCAGATGTAAGTGTTTATAGAAACGTAGCTTGATAGTTTTAACTTCTATATTAATTTTTACAATTTATTAATATGTTTATATAGGGACCCAATCCGGCATTGCTGTAATTAACCTGTACTCTTATTGTCTCGGGATTCCTACCTCTTCTGAGCAATTGAAAATTTATCCGTCTAACAATTTTTTTACCCGTAACAAGACAAAAGTACAAGCAATCTAAAGTGCCTTAATATAATCGTGGAAAGAATATGAAAATGGAACTTAAAGGCACGTAAACCCAAAAAAAAGCATTAAAAAAACCAGTTGCTACAAAAAATATGCCTTTACAATAAGTTATGAAGCAGGTGCTTCGAAATACAATTACTAAATTGTCACAAACCACAAAAATGCATAACAACAAAAATTTATAAAATATGTCTATTTGTTCCCAACTTCAGTAGTGATTCATACTCTTTGTTTGTACCTACATTTTGGTACTATGACCTCTTATATGCAACACAAAATTAATAAAGGTTGATTGAGATGTACATAAATTATACCTATACTCGGGACCCCGAAAGAAGACCAGCACGTGACTATTACTTAAATCTGGAATATACATATATACATTCAAAGATTTCCCAAATTCACTAATAAAGATAGTGAGTAAATAATACGTATTACCCCAATAATACTCATACATAATTGCTTTGTACTGCTTAAAAATAAAGCAATGTCGGTATTGTACGTCGGAACTTGATACATATATACAGACGATTAACTGGTTAGGGTAGTATTTTGTCGTTTTCAACAGGCGTATTTTTATTTATTAAATTGTAGTCATCATCAACTTGGTGAAAAAAAGTTTTTATTAAAATCACTATTGAAAAATGCCATCCAAATGTACAACTTTGGGGGGCGCAAGCTCAACAGTTGATATCCAATTTATTTTTATATTTTGAACAAGAAAAGCCGCGGTGCCTTAAATTTCAGTATAGGCAGTACAAGAGGTGAATATTTCTACATAACAAATTGTATTTCAATCAACTCTATGGCTATTAGAGAGTGATTACAGCTTTGAAAATTAATGACAGTACGTTTACTCGCAATTAAATCACGGCAGATGGCTAATATAATTGTGCGCAGTTCTGGAAAAAGGAAGCCTCGGGAGAAAGCTGAAACTGTGGATTTTCCAAAGAGCGTTCAAATGAACATCAAAGACACCTTGTATACAATGTATGCCCAAAGTAAATTTAATAAAGCTTTAAAGCAAACCATAGTGTATATGTTTATTATTTGCAGAAAAGCATATAACTGTCCAATCGTTGAATGTGGAACATCAAGAAATTGATATTACATTAAGTAATACCATTTTTAAAAGCTGCTTCAGATTGGATTCAAATTCAAAAAGAAGGAAACCGTAGAGCTTTGTTAAAAACCAAATACTGCTAGTGCAGGAACTAAATTTCTAAGGGCATATAAAGACAATATATACTCCAACACAAAACGACAAAAGAAAAACTAACAATATCATG